>JACEFZ010015504.1:0-39257 GCA_014155875.1 Cepaea nemoralis
TTTTTCTAAATCTATCCAGACCGCTAGTGTGTGCTTTTTTCTCTTGGAAGGCATCCTCTATTTCCTGAGCTATATAGGTTATTTGATCTTCAGTGGATCTGTACTTTCTGAATCCTGCTTGGTGAGGTGTTAAGAGTTGGTTTTCTTCCAGATGCCATGTTAGCCTGCCATTGATAATGCGTTCCATTAATTTTCCTACACAGCTAAGAAGACTGATAGGTCGATAGCCATTTGGTTCTTCCAGGTCTTTTCCTTTCTTTGGGACTGGTATTAGTATAGCTTCCTTCCATGCCTGTGGGACTATTCCCCTCTTCCATCTGTAATTTAGGACTGCTAGTAGTTTCTTTTTTGCCTTAGTGCCTAGTCCTATTAGCATTTCATTTGTGATTCCATCCTTTCCTGGTGATGTCTTCTTTTTAGGGTATTCATTGCCTGTTCCATTTCTTCCATTGTTAGATTTGCCATCATATATTCTGCTGCTGTCTCTGTATATCTATGATGAATCTGTTTATCTTTGATTGCATTCTTCTGTTCGGCTGTAATATCAATGTGGTTTGCACTGGCATAGTGTTCCATTAGTGCATTTGCAGCCTTTTTTCCTGTAAGCAAGGCATTTCCTTGTTTAATTGTTATTTGTTTGTTTCTAGGTCCTTCATTGTTCATGGCTTTCACTAGTTTCCATAGTTTGTTTCCATCCCTGTCAAAATTCAGGTTTTCTGTTTTTTTCCTCCAACAATCTCTTGTTGTTTGATTTACTGTTCTTTATATTTTGCTGAGATGGCTTTGAGAGAGATGTTCGCTTCAGTTGTTTGTTCTCTCTCTGCGGTCTTCCTAGCATCTTCAACTTTGTCCTCCAAAATTTGTAGTTCTTCAGTCCAGTATGGTTTGTAATTTTTCCTCGCTCCTCTTGGAATAGACTCAGTGGCCGCCTGTATTATTGCTCTGTTTAGACTTTCCACCATTTGCTTCATGTTGCCATATCGTGTATTTATGTTTTCACAATATTTGTCTGTTAGTATGGCAAATCTGTCCCAATCTGCTCGTTTGTAATTCCAACGGGGCAAAGGCTTTAGCTCCTGTGGAACATACTCCATATTTATTACAAGCTTGATTGGTCTGTGGTCACTACCTGCTAATTGGTCAAGCACATGGCGATCGATTTTGTGGAGGATGTCTCCTGTGCAGAAAGCTAAGTCTGGAGTAGAAGTGGTAATCCATCTTCTGGAGTAGAAGCTCGGTGTGTCATCCGCTTTGTTGAGTAGATGGAGATTTGAGTCTATTTCCCAGTCCTCCACTTCATCTCCTCTTTTGTCAGTATCTGGGTATCCCCATCTTTCTGAACGGCTATTAAAGTCTCCGACAACAATGCAATTTGTGTCAGTTATTTTCCATGTTTGAGAGTGTAAGATCCTTATCTGCCGGGCTATATAGATTGTAAATTCTTATTTTCACGTCCTTTATCATTATATCAACACCTATAATTTCCGTTTGGTTGTCAGAGATCACAGATACTTCGCTGCAAGGTATTGTATTTCGTGTAAGTATTAGAACTCCTCCTTTGTGTCCTTCGCGGTCGAAACGTGTGGCCTGATATCCCTTGACTGAAAATGCGCGATTGGCGTTGAGGTGTGTCTCTTGAATGCATGCCACATCTATTCTATCTTTATGAAGACGCTGTGTTAGGGAGGCTTTCTTGTTATAAACTCCTTCTGCATTCCATTGTAGTATGTTGAGTGTCCGGGGTGTTTGGTCAATAACTCTTAACCTACTCCTCTGTGCCTTGACTCCACAGCACAGGGGAAGGTGACCACCAGTAGTCATGGGTGGACCCCCTCGAGGCAGGGGGCCCGGCACTATCACCGCCTGATGGGACTTCACGGGATTAGCACCATAACGATTTATTTTCATCTGTGGCATCATGAAATGATAAGTTACGTTGCACTTCTTTGTCAAGCCTGTGGCTCAGTACATCCGATTTCGACAAGCATTTGTTCGGGATGCTTTCCCTAGCCTTTGACTGTCCCAGTCTACCTACAAGGCAGCAGGTTTGTGCGTCACTTCTGTCTGGTCCCTCTCCCTTGACCTGTCCGACATGGGTGACCCTACCAGTAGCTGTGCTACCGTCGGCATAGCTCTTGGGGTCATTGGAACGCTCAAGCCCCTCTACCTCGTCAAGGTGGACGCACGGCAGAGGGGTATCTACCTATTGATTCCTTAGTCTTGTATTTTCATACTTTTTTAACACCCATAAACGTACACTCTCTCGCTGTTTGTCAAAACAAGATACAATAGGAACAAGATGGGATGATGTTCAGATTCACACCAACACTATGCTACCAATGTCAAACTTGGACATTATCCAAATCACACTTACGCAAAATCAACACCTGTGAGATGAGATGCTTGAGAAGAGCTGCCAACTTAACTATCAGAAATGGAGTAAGAAATGACAAACAGTGGGACCAACACCTTGTAGCACATATATTGAAAGGCAGAAGATCAAATGGTTCGGCCTTCTGGTTAGAATTCAACACCATCAACTACCAGCACCGGCTCTACACCAAAGAAGAACGTATACGAGAGCAAGAGAATGCCAGAAAAGAAACTGACGACATCGAAGGCACTGTAGAACCACACGGAAAGACTATCCAGTGCCACCCATAGGGCTAAAACACCAATTATTCCTTCCCATAACGCTTGACAGCAAAGATAGAAGATGATGACGATGCTTTTTATAAGCCTGAATAAACTGCGAGAAGATGTATTCCATTACCAAACATGTACTGGCTACTCAATTTACCAGCTGAAGAATGGATACAGTGACATATTTGTCCTTATCCGCGTTAGCCATTTTACAGCCAACTGTGGTTACCTACACACCAAATCCCGCCTTTTATCTTTGTATTATTTATGATACACCATTTTCCCATTTGAAAGTATCCATTTTTCTTGTCTGCAATTTCCATTTCTTAATACCTGTTTAAGAATATGTTTCTTGTTTTCTAGTACAGAAGATTATTTTCCCTCAACATGTGTTATTTATTTTCTTGATCTTTATCTTCCTCGACTTCTGGCTATAATTATACACAGGTTTATTTTGCGCGTTTTGAAGTGGTTATTCAAAATACGGTTTATCATTTTGCCACATTTTACATATTTCGCCCATATATTTAATATGAAAAGAGAAGAATAGCGGAAAATCATTGGTGTTCCATTTGTGCAGACGCATTTCAATAATATAAACCCAGGCCATGAGTGCTGCTGTTTAAATTTTCTTACAGCATCTTGTCTCCATCTGAGGTATTTTAGCTCTTTTAATACCAGTGTCTTCATCTTCTACATGTGTTTTGCCGATGAGCGTGGGCGGTCATGGTTCTCCATTTCAAACGATCACTGACTCATGGCTCCGGTCTGCGTTCTGGCCATGAGTGCTGCTGTTTAAATTTTCTTACAGCATCTTGTCTCCATCTGAGGTATTTTAGCTCTTTTAATACCAGTGTCTTCATCTTCTACATGTGTTTTGCCGATGAGCGTGGGCGGTCATGGTTCTCCATTTCAAACGATCACTGACTCATGGCTCCGGTCTGCGTTCTTGCCCCGCTCATGCCATCTGGCAGATCTATCCATGTATTTATTTCTCCATTCATCCATCCGTCCATTCATTTATCCATATATCCACCAATCCAACCATCTATTTATCTATTTACCAATCTACCCATTCATCCATTTATTCATCCATCCATCCATCCATCCATCCATCCATCCATCTATTCATCCATTCACAATTCTATTTATCAAACACTTTTCCATGTTGTTTTCTTTTCTTTGATAATCTTGCTTGCTATTCTTCTTGGATTTTTTTTTTTTTTGCCCTCGCTCGCTTTGAACAAGCGTAGTCCATACACACTACTCCTTGTAGTGCTGGGCTGACTTTTGCGTGTGGATTAGCTTTCTGTATTAACACTGTCTCTCGCCACCAGGTGAACCCACTCCAACTTCAGAGGTACTTGTAATTTACGTTACCAAGTGAAGGACGATTCTTGTTCTTATTCTTCCTTTTGTTTTTCTCTTGTTCTTGTTCTTGTTCTTTTTCTTGTTCTTCATTTTATACATGTTACTCGTCATGTACTTCCTACTGTTTTGTTCTTCCTCTCCCTCTCTCCATCTATGACGCACTCTCTTTTTCCGTCTTTGCTTCTATCATTTTCTTTGTCTGTGCTTCTCTCTCTCTCTCTCTCTCTCTCTCTCTCTCTCTCTCTCTCTCTCTCTCTCTCTCTCTCTCTCTCTCTCTCTCTCTATCTGTCTGTCTGTCTGTCTGTCTGTCTGTCTGTCTGTCTGTCGGCCGGCCGGCCTGCCTGGCTGGCCGCCTGCCTGCCTGATCTTCCATCTAAGTAAACTTTTATTTGTCAATTTGTGATAGTGAGTGAGTATATATGCCTGTGTGAGAAAGTGTGTATATGTGTGAGATTGAGTTGGTGCAGAACTGTGACATTTTGTGTAGATAATGTGAGTATGTCTGCAGGTGCGAATGTGTGTGTGTGTTCGTGTGTTAGTCTGCCTGCCTGTCTCATAACATTGTAATATGCATCCATCCATCCCTTCATCCATCCATCCCCCCATCCATCCATCCATCCTTCCATCCATTCATTCAACCATCCCTTCATCCACCCATCCCTCCCTCTTTCCATCCACCTATCTCTCCATCCATATATCCATCTATCCATCACTCTATCCAACCCTCCCACCATTAATTCATCCGTCCTCCATCCATACATCCATCTATCCGTCCCTCCATTCATCCATGCCTCCCTCCATTCAACCTTCCCTCCATATATCCCTCCCTCGCTCCATCTATTCATCAACCCCCCTCCCCCAATTAATCAGTCCATCCGTCCCTTCCTCCCACTATCCATCCATCCATCCATCCATCCAACCATCCTTACATCCATCCATCACCCCTTCCATTCACCCACCTATCCATCCATCCCCCCTTCTATCCATCCCTCCATCCATCCATCCGTCCAACCATCTCCCTCCAATCCACCCATACCTCCATTCCTCACTCCATCCATCCCCCTCCACCCATCCCTCTCTCCATGCATCCATCTATCTATCCAACAATCCATCCATCCCTTCCCCATTTCTTCCCTATTCCTTCCCCATCCCTCCCCCATCCATCCTTCCTTCCATTCATTCATCCATCCCTACATCCATCCTTCCTTGCATCCTCTCGCCCCCCCCCCCCCCTCCATCCAGCCATACATTCATCCCTTCCTCCCTCTCTGCATCCATCAACCAATCCATCGACCAATGTATCCATCCCTCCCTTCCTCCATCCATCTATGCATCTATCCATCCAGTCATTCATTTCTCCCTCCCCCTCTATCCATCCTTCCATCTCTCCATGCATGCATGCATGCATGCATCCATCCATCCCTTCATCAACCTAAATATCCATCCATCCACCCATCCATCTCTCCATCCATCCATCTCTCCATCCATCCATCTCTCCATCCATACATCTCTCCATCCATCCATCTTTCCAGCCAACCATCCATCCATTCAACCATCCATCCATCCATTCATCCATCCATCCATCCATTGATTATATGCCTGATTTAATACACATGATCTCTCCTTCAACGGGATGGTATGAACTAACAGACACCAAATACCTAACCTACAGATGACAGACCATCTGTCAACAAAGTTACCACCTCAGCTTCTGCAGTCACCCACACAGTGGACTCATGACAGAGATCAATGGAGAGCTGTGTGGTGGTCAGGTGGCCTGGAGGCTAGAACGGTGATTCCCAAACTTGTATTTCTCCTGTTCAAACCTATGATATGCAAATGTGAGGCTGCCTGGTTAGGGTAATTCAGTGTCCACCTCTTTCTCGCAATTTAACGAGCTCACTTTCAACACACGGCTGGGAATTGTTACAAGAACCATACTGTTTTCTAATGTTATGTTACGTTTTGTTGTTGTTGTTGTTGTTGTTGTTTTTTTGTTTTGTTTTTTTTTTTTGGGGGGGGGGGGGGGGGGGTGATTAATTCTTTCACTGTTTTGTTCGCTCGCGAAGTTGATAGCGAACTGCGCTGGTAATGTCATGAGTACGGTCAACGCCTGGACTGGTCACTTGTGAAAGTGAGGGAAAGATTTTCCACCGATCCCCCCCCCCCCAAGCTTTCAGGTCTACATAATGTGATGGTGCTATCACGTCACACACACACACACACATACACACCCCTCCCCCCACACCCACACATCCCACACCCACCCACACACACACACACAAACACACACACACACCCACACCCACACCCACACCCACACCCACACATACAGCAGGAATCTGCTTTAGGACAATTACAATACAACCGGAGGAGTCTCCGTGGCGATGTGGTCAAGCCGTCTGACTCGGGCTCTGAAGGTTGTGGGTTGATTTTTTGCGCTCGCTCGCTTTGAACTCAAGCGTAGTCCATACACACTACTTCTAGTAGTGATGGACTGAATTTTACGTGCGGGTTAGCTTTCCCTATTAACAGTGTATCTCGCCATCAGGCTAACCAACTCCGACTTCAGGGGTACTTGTAATTAACATCCCCAAGTCAAGGACGACAGGTCAACATTTTAGTCCAGCTGTCCGGTGTAGGGGTTGAACCGCTAACCTCAGCATCAGCACACCGGATGTTTAAGAACACATGTTCTTATCCATAAAGCCATGCAGACCTGCGATTGTGGGATCGAATCCGAGGGGGGGGGGGGGGCTCCTTCGTTTCACGAGCGCATTTTTTCGGAGACTCCTGAGGGTCGTCGCTGGATCTACAAAGTTCGTGCTTTGTGCGACGATTTCCGCGCTGCGGAGACTGGCCATACGGGATAAAACCCGGTGCAATGAATTCGACCCTGTCGACTTTTACTCGGTGGACTGAGTGGTCTCGAGGTATGATGTCCGCCTCGAGTGCCATAGGTCCCGGGTTCAAGGCCCGGTGACGGCCGGGATTTTTTCACGTGGACTTCTAGTAACAAATTTTCCCCTGGTCTCTGGGTAGTGGGATCAGACGCCCGTGTGTATTGTTGCGCATGTAAAATCGAAAAAGAGGGCAAAATTTCGAGTTAAAAATCTACCCAAAGTATTTCAGGAACCTCGCCGGTGCTACGGAGTTCGTGCACTGAGCTGAGTTTCTCCGGACTCGGCTTGAGTTAGGAGTAGAACGGAGCACTTATGGGTTACACCCGTGTGCCGTGATGTTGATCCGTCGACTAAACTAAACTAAAACTACAATAAAATAATTAAAGAGATTGTATCTATATAATATTTTGGGCATGTTATGAGAAGAAATAAATTGGAGAACTTGGTGACAACTGGCAAGATTGAGGGGATGAGAACAAGGGGAAGACAGGGAAGTAAATACCTGGATTTCTTGGTCAAATTGTATGGTCGAGACAAGAACACTGAGCTGATCCACGATCAAGTGAAATGGCGAATCATGAACGCCCACGCTTATCGGCATGGCACACGATGGATGATGGATGGATGTATATAATATTGTTGTCATCTGTTGCCTGAGGGTTGTGAACGTAGTTTCCTGAATCCTAACCTACTGGGTTCGATGTCGGTCGCAGGAAATCCGGGAGGAGATGGATTTCCGTTGATTTCCACATAGTTATGAACGTCGGCCGCTAAGAAAGCAATGACAAATTACTGAAGGTAAAATTGCCTAACACTCAGTCAATTAAGGCCGGGTTGACTGCGAAGTAATGAACGTACAATCAGTCAATAAGGTGCCGCCTTCGCAATAAAAGTTGATTGCATTATGTCTCCAAAACTGTCTGTTTCTCGCCTTGATTATAGAACCCTTGCTGTTTACCCATCTCTTGATGTTATCTCCCCACTTGTATCGCTGCTTGGCTCTTGCTCGCTTACCTTCAACCTTAAACTCCAGTATGGTTGTCATAAGAGAATTTTGTCTTTTAACGTGTCCGAAATATTTCACTTGTCTTTTTTATTTTTCATCAACTCTTTTTTTCATTCGCAGTTTTTCTAGAATCTCTGTATTTGATTGTTTTTGCGTCCATGAAATACGACATATTCTCCTGTATATTCACATCCTCGGGGTATGGCAACTAACTTTAATGCTGACACATACAGTACAGTGTGAGAACCATTGGGCAGTCCAGCACCCCAGAAGTCCCCTGCACGATCAGTCAACACAAACCAGTTATTGATGAGCTGTGTCTGCTCGGCCTTCTTCTGTCTTTGTTTGCCGACCGCTCTTAAAGCACCATCGGGCAACTATTTATCAAATCATAAATCATGATTACATCACAGCACGAGACTAGGCCCTAATTATCTTTTTTTCCAACTAATTACAAATCACGTGTGGGGGGAAAATAGGCAACGTTTGTCCCTGATTTGAATTCTTTACAAGGAGCCCAGAGCCAGAGTGTAAAACTGGGGTTTGCCATTTTCAAATGTGAACTCAACTCAGCGGGGACAGTTCATAATTCTGGAATTAAACACAACGTTTGTTAAAGGGAAGCAATCTTAAACAACACGATTATTCTTGAATCCGAAGGGACACAATCCAACCGTGACGTCATTTGGGAAAATCCTTTGTTTCTTGGTATCTGTTGTATTATTTGATTAAACATCCCATTTTTATAATGTGGGGAGAGGGAGGAGGGGATTACACGGCAGCTCTGTGGAGTATCTTAATTGAGTCAGTGTCATAGCATAATATATCGCCAAAAGGGAACTCCCCTCCCCTCCCCCACATTTGGACAGAAGGAGGATATATATCGGCATACTTATTACTAGGGTCATCGTGTTATTTCGTTTTATTTCGTGGTATCTTCCGCAGTTGCAATTCTGAATTACCGGAAATTTACAATCTAATCTTGCTTCTTGGCATTTTGGCTAAATCAGTGTAGTATCTGTGCTTGATCTTGCCAGAGCCACCAGCGACTCTGGGTAACCGTGAACCTTTATAAACAAAATAATACAAATACATGTTCATTGCCACATAGCGGCACCAAATAGAAAGGGATATTCCCAGACAAGTCACAAAACTAGATGACCATATGAGAAACTAAGGCCGATGTGGACCAAGTCATAAGACGGCAACGGGAGACGCTTGGAGAGAGGACATCAGGACAGCGGTGTTTTTCTATGGGCTCCGTGTTGGAGCAGGATAGGATCTGGTTGGCGCAATCTTCTTAGTGAGCGAGAAATCGTCTGTTGTCTCACATTCATACAGTGATGGGACCGGAACAGGAATAACCCTTAGACGAGTTAAACGCGGCTGGTAAATCCTTGGGAAAAGAGCGATCTTCCTGAAGCAATGGCAGAATTTGGAAGCTGGTTCTGTATAACTGTATAACCGCCCATCCCCGTATTTAGGGGCAGGTTATCATATGGAGTAGCGTTCTTTGTTGTTCTGCGAGAGCATGTAATAAATGCCGAAATTGCCAACGGCTGGTTTGCGTCTATTCCATAGAGGTGAGCTGTTTTATTAATCTGTTGTTTATTACGAGCAGTTTTGTGTGTTGGAGTTGAGATGCGTCGGCATGTGTCAAGACATTCATTTGATTGTGTACCTTGCTGGGTCCAAACGTACTTGTTTGGCACTGAATAAGTTATCACTTTGTTGATGTTTGTGAATCTTATTGACTACCGCCAGGTTAACTCTTTTAAAGGAAGTATCCCCAGTAGGGGAACCTGCTTTATGTGAAGTACTAGGGCATAACCTCATATGGACAACAATCTCTTTCCCAATTAATATCTGAAATGCCGCTGATTCGGACATGTGATAATTAATGTGAAGTTGAGATGGGTCTCTAATTATAACTTCTCCTCTGATGTTGAACGTGGTAGGGGTAATGGAAAAATCACATTAAAGGCAATCTTAATTCTTACATTCCCATAATGTTTCTAGTCCAGAGATGGGCAATCGAGACACCTTTACACTCAAAGAGGCATATAAAACGTGCTATGTTGTATGTTAACATAAATAGCCAGATTTATTTACCACGCTGAGACCAAACTTGAAATGTTTAACAACACATAATAGGTTGGATTTACGGAGTTCATGCTTTGTGCGACTCTCTCGGCAGACCGCCGTGCGGAAAGAAACCGAACCATATGGGATCAAACCCAGCGCAGTGAAGTGATCATATAGCCTTTTAAACACTTGTGACATTCATCATCATCTTCATCATCTTCCACTTTTGCCGTCAAGCGGCGTGGGGAGATATAGTTAACGTCCCAGCGCCCCATGAGTGGCATTGGATAGTGTCGTTCCTTGTGATTATACAATGTCTTTGATGACGTCAATCCATTTTCTTCTCGGGCGTCCTCTTGCTCTCGTCGCAGATGATCTTTGAAGTAGGGCCAGTGCTGGTAGTTGATGATGTTGCATTCTAACGAGATGGCCAAACCATTTGATCTTCTGTCTTTCAATAAATGTGGCACATGGTGTTGATCCAATCGTCTGTCTGATAACAACGTTTCTTACTCGTTCTCAGACTGTTAAGTTGGCAGCTCTCCTCAGACATCTCATCTCGCAGGTGTTGATTTTGCATAAGTGTGATTTGGATAATGCTGTAGTCAATTTGTTCTACAAGCCCAACGCTTGGTCTGAAATGTTGACTTCCCGTTCAGAGAGTAATCGTAAACTACTGAACGTAGAATTTTCTAGAAATATCGGCAACAGCCAATAGAGACTGGGTGTAATTTCAACGTTCCACAAAGATTCAGCGCCAAACAAAAAGAAGCTTTGTACCTAACAAAAATGGATGGCGGAAAATGGGAATTAAGAGTGTGTGCCAGTTATGACTTAAGTTGTTAGTATGGTAGCAGATATGTTGTATTATGTATCAAATAAAACGGGTTGCATAGGGAAAACTTACTGTATCGGAATGGGTTATTTAATCAGTTAATAAGAACATGATATTGTATGCAAAATAATGTGTAAGTTCTGGAGAGATGTGCACTAAACTGAGGTTCTCCGTATTATCTACGGCAGGGAGTGGCGCACCTTATGGAGCTAACTGTATGCAATCAACGTTTACAGTTATAAACTAAACACCAATACGATTCCTAGGATTAAATGCTTCAGCGCAGAATGATAATATATCGCTAAATGCAGAGATGTGGTTCCTGAGACGAATGTTGTGAATTTCTTGGACTGCCAGAACAACGATTGCATGAAAGGGGCTAATTAAAGAAGAACATTATATACAACAATGAGAAAGAGACAAACAGCTTTTTTGCGTGTCATATGATGAGAGGTGAGGCATTGGAGAACATCGTGCGTGGCCTTTGGAAAGATCAAGGGGAAGAAAAGCAGGGGTAGATTAAGAGAAATGATGCTGGATGGATTTTGACTGTGGATGGAGGAATATCATCAGCAGAGTTTATACAGAACACCAAAGACCGAGATCTGTGGAGAGACATGAACGATTACTCCAGCTGACAAGGCACTTGATGAAGATAAAATGTGAAACAACCCCCCCCCCCCCCCCCCCCCCCCTCCCCCCAACCATTTAGACAACGGGAAGATATATCGCTATACTAGAGTTATCTTGTTATTTGTTTTGTTTCGTGGTATCCTCCACAATTTCAATGCTCAGTGAACGGAAGTAATCATTATAATACTTGTTCATTTGATTGTGTACCATGTTTGATCCAAACCTACTACTTGTTTGGTATTGAATCAGTTTTAAAAAACCGTGCCATAAAATGAAAGGAACCAATAAGAGCTACCGGCTAAGCCATCCCTTCTGTAATCTTTCATGAGTATCATGTACCATACCGATAAGCGTGGGGGGAACAAGAATCCCTATCTCACAGTATGAACAGAAATCTGTTATCACTAGACGAAAACACCATAGTTTAATATAAACACGCGAGTCTGGGTATCTACCACGGCAATGATGGCAAACCTTGGTGTTTATTTGAACAAGAACGGTAAGTGCGCTCGGGAATACCATTGACATCTGTCAGTGTGCGCACGATAATGCGTTTTCGGTGCCGCTGTTAGAAATTAGACGCGAAATGGAGCATCCCTCTAGTGAATGATGGCAACTGACTACACCTTAAGAGAGTCTGCCGTTCCGACATGCCAGGAATCTCGATCGAATGGGTTATTTTTGTAGACGTTCTAATCTTCATTGGAGACTTGACTTGTGGGTTAAGTAGAAAGTGGTATGCGGATGTCTTGGCGTGGCTGGTAGCGTCTGTTGGTTGGAATGGGAAGTCATGGCTGTATTTCTGGATATGTGCTGTCGTTTTGATGTAGTTCTTGTGGTTATACATGATCTCAGTTGATGGTTTATAATGAAGAATCAATGGTAGTGCACTAGTGATCGGCCTTTAGGAGATAAGTTTCTCTCATTAGAAGTCAAATGGTTTGGACGGGTTAAAGAACAGTACCATTCAACATTCATAAATTTAGATTTTTAAAACTTACATGTTACAGAAATGTTATTCGAATACTGTGGGTGAGGAAAAAAAAAAACAACTGTCATTCTTCAATGACCTGAACATCGAAGAAAACTGATTAATACACCTGGACGCCGCAACATACAAGAGGAATAAGATGAGATGATGAGACAGGCTCAAACACCTGGACACCGCAACGTACAAGTGGAATAAGATGAGATGAGATCAGATTAAATGAGATGAAATGTTGATAAAAAATTAAAACAAAGTAATAGCGAACGAATGACCGCAAAATTGCCTAGAAAAATCATAAACAGCGTTCGTGTAGTGACTGGATGAGATCTCAACGTTGTTTCATCCCATATGGTTCGGTTTCTGTCCGCAGTGCGTCCTGCCGAAAGCGTCGCATAGAGCACTATATCTTTTCATTTTTATATTGTCTAGTACGTTATCTATCCCCGCTTCTTTCCTCTACTTCTATGAGAGCCAAACAATGCGTGTGTATTTATTTATGAACTGTCTTAGTGGCCTCAAAAGGGATTCCCCAATTGATGTTTATGTGTAATATGTTTACACCATTGGAACCGACCAATCATTTCTCTTGTTTAAATGTCCCTGTTATACTGGACACGGAACTCGGGTCTGAAGTGTGTGTGTGTGTTTGTTATTTGACCCATGCAGGTTTAATATAAAAGTTCTGAGACCTATGGTGCTATTTTACTGGTTAGTTACGAATTCTGCGCATATTCTATAGTTGTGGGTTCATGTGGATGCTAGACCTGGTTAATAAAGACAACTTTATTTTAGAGGTGTCTACTTGGTCATGAGTCGAAGTACACTTATTCCTTCAGTGAGACCCTGTAATTATTTGGAGATTTCATGCTCGAATCCATGTCGGTAACTACAGAATTAATTTGTTTTGTTGTCTCGTGCGTCCTCTAATCCCTACTTATTTCGAACTACTTTTATGCGCGCCAAACAATATATTTGTATGTATTTATGAACTAATTCTGTAGCTCTATAGAAATGGATCATAAAAAGGTCCATGTCTAGGAAACTAAATTACTTCGTCCAGAAGAAGTGAACAGTTCTAAATCAACACTATTCCCAGGATTAAGAAGCCTGCCTTAAAATTCAAGGACCCAGCAAGAGCTACCGACTAAGCCACCCGTTCTGTAACCTTTCATCAGAATCAGGTGCCACGACAATAAGCGTAGGGGAACAAGAATCCCCATCTCACAATATCAACATATATTTAAGCTAGTCTAGTAAATATAGTCAGTAATGAAAGGTATCGTTTCTAAACGAACAGGCTGAGGTCGACCAATACGACAGCAAGACAGGGCGTAAAAAGGCACACCAGCGTGACAATAAACTAGGCATCAAAACTGATATATAAGCCCAGTGTAGATACGGGAAGACGATTAATCATACCAATGCACTTAATAAGTTAACTTCTTTCACGATATCTTCACTGTTCGCTATATCCGTCCAGAATGTTCTCTCATTCTTCTATAAAACCACAAAAATCCGTCCATAATGTTCTCTCATTCTTCTATAAAACCACATCTCTATCCGTCCACAATGTTCTCTCATTCTTCTATAAAACCACATCTATCCGTCCACAATGTTCTCTCATTCTTCTATAAAACCACATCTCTATCCGCCCACAATTTTCTCTCATTCTTCTATAAAACCACATCTATCCGTCCGCAATGTTCTCTCATTCTTCTATAAAACCACATATATCCATCCACAATGTTCTCTCATTCTTCTATAGAACCACATCTATTCGCCCACAATGTTCTCTCATTCTTCTATAAAACCACATCTCTATCCCCCCACAATGTTCTCTCATTCTTCTATAAAACCACATCTCTATCCGTCCACAATGTTCTCTCATTCTTCTATAAAACCACATCTATCCGTCCACAATTTTCTCTCATTCTTCTATAAAACCACATCTATCCGTCCACAGAGTTCTCTCATCTAAATATAAGCCAATGCGGGAGAAAATCTGTCTGTTTTGTGAACTAACCCACACACACACACGACGCAGGAGAGATAGGATGAGGAAGGGAGTGATAGTCTCTTCAAAATCAACTTAGCAAAGATAATTTAGTATAAGTTAGATAGGAAGAAAAACATCAGCCCTCGACATCGCACTGAGAAAAATCTGAAGCCTGGCGCCGAAGTGTGGAAGAAATTCATTTTAAATGAAGGTAAACAATATAATTTAGTTTAAATCTTAGTTAGTTGTGAGCCTATTTTCCCAGAAGAGAGTTGGTAAGTAGACTCGGTTGAACACGTGTGGTGAATAATAGAAGTTAATTTAATTGTTATAGTTTATAGATAAACTATTAATTAAGAATACCCATATTGAATGTTATTTTCTCCCAAAAGTAAACACCTGACTTAATGTATAAAAATCAGGAATCCAAGTGGTACATTTAATTCTTAAGCAACTCAATCTACAATGATTTGGAATGGTGAGTTCTTAAGGAATTTAATTTAGTACAAACTGAATAATATTATACTCAGTCATCATAGTCATAAACTACTGTACATTAGGAAAACTACAGTGTTTATTTTCTCCCAGCTAAGCAACTTAGTTAATGTATAAAGCATTAGACACATGTTGTAACTTTTATTTCTTAAGCATGAAACTGAATCTACAATGAATTAGAGTGACTTAAGGAACTTCAGAATTCTTTGTACAGTGGTAAGGACATAATGTATATGGCCCACTGGTAAGATTAAAAACTAGTTTACATGTGCCAGCACTAATAGAGAATTTAGTGGAATGTGTATAGTCAAGTAGATGGAGCACATTAGTCAGTACATTTATTTTTTTTACATGAGCACATGGACAACCAAATAGTTTTCTTTTAATTCATGAGCACATGAGAACCAGCCAGAGTTCTACAGGTCTCATAATTTGTGTGATGGTTCAGCCACTTGGGGTAAGGCAAATATATAAACATGGCTGTTAACCATGGGCAATAATAATATTTGTGCCTCATAATAGTTCGTAACCAACCGCCATGCAAGAAGTATTTTAATTCATAATGCCTGAATATGAATTGGATATATCACCTAAATTGTATGTATTTCATGAGAACATGTGATAACTCCTGGACTCCATGTTGCTAAATCCTGGATGAATTGCCTAAGTGTGTCTAATGATCACAATGATCACTATGACATTGTTGATAACATGTCTGTGAGGATTCATGTGTGAGTTCATCATTGTTAAACAGATGTGAATGTATCATTTCATAAAACCCACCAGCATGCATGACTACAAGTTAGGTTGAAGGATGAGATTCCCTTGTAATGTCATTCTTGGTGAATCTGTGAATGTATTCTGTGTAAAGCACCTACATATGCATGATTGTCATCCATACAGATATGATTGTGTCTGATGAATGGGTGAGACCTCATTGTGATGCCATATGGTGTAAACATGTTATGTTGTCATTTGGAAATCACATAAGTACCCACTTTACATGACAGTATGAAGGATGTGTGATGAATGATTCCTATATGATCACCCATACCCATATGAATGTGTCTGTGGACTGAGTGAAATTATCATCCATACATATGAATGATGTCAGAGTTGAGTGAGGGAGTGAAGTTACAAGCTGAGTGAGAGAGAGGGAGTATAAGCCAACAGTCAATCTCATGATAGCCAGCAACTTTGATGTGGAATGCCATGCCTATCACCTAGAGAAATGCTTCGGTGTACCCCATAAACTAACAAATAATTTAGTACACTCCGGCGCATAACACCACTGTGTATAAAGTATCATTCATATCCCTATCATCTAGTTTTGTGCGCTAAGCACGACACAAACCATATCATACATTACGCATAGCCCCAGCATCTGTGTTTGTAATTTAAGCAAAATCCCACTTTGTAGTTCATGTTAACACATATGGTCTATTGTAATGATAATAATGAATTTCAAAGATGATGAGGATGACTGTAATTTAATGAAAATGATATAACCATGATTATGATGATAATGTTAGAATAATGTAATGATTTCTAATGTCATAAACATGATAATAATGATGATGATTGTAATAACAATGTAATAATTATGAAAATAATGATAAGGATTTTAATTACAATTATTATAAAAACCATGATGATGTTGATGATAATAATCAATATTACATCCATGAGAATGGAAGAAATCTTCTCACTTGAAGCAATTTAATGAAGAAGAATACACCTGAAGGCTATACAAGAATAATACCAGAATGTACTTATCTTGTTTATAAGCAAATACTCATGGAAATGGGACCTGACTTTTAAAAGCTCTTAATGTATAAGACCCTTTTTCTTGAATAGGAAAAGATGAAGTAGAGAACAAAACTAGATACAGAAGAGAATGGTCAACATAATTGTTAAATTCCCAATCACTCAAGGTATTACTTCTATAAACCTGAGGACAGGCATAGGTGATGATGAAACTGCACATCTGCTAGTTAAACCTTGAACACTTGATAGTGGAAGATTGGATTGAGAGCAAACAACTGTGTTGGTGATAACCAATTGGGAACACCAAGACTATCTTTCTTCCCTGTTTATTTTCTCTAAGAACAGGATTCATTTTATTGTTTTCACTGGTTATGTTCTTAGGCTTTTACATGTAAATTCTAATGTCATATTTCTGATGTTATTAGAATTATGTGATTGATGGAATTTCAGGTAGTGGTCTTATTCATGTCAATCCAGACCTGACTTGGTGAAGTTTGAAGGCAGCACCTGTTGAGTGAGCACATGGTTGAGTGATGCCCTTGATAGAGTAGCGTCGAACCTTATCTACCTGCAACCATTCCATTTGTCTCATAGGAGAGGTAATCTTTATTTAAATAAGTACCTGCCAAGACAAAGGAAAACAAGAGCCAACTTATGTTCTACTACGCCCAGGAACAATAATACTACAATTGATGATAGCCAGAGTGATTCCCAAAGCTGGAAGTGGAGAATCCTGATTGGAGACAGTTCTTTTTTTTCAGATCATCCAGACCAGTAAAAGATTAGCTTTACAGGCCACTGCGAAAAAATCGAAACTGTTAATATCTACCATATCATGGGCACATCAAGTCTGTAATATTTAATGTATATGTATATGTCCTTATTTCTATGACAGGAAATTGTAATTTTGAATGCACTTTACAAAATCCATATTTATGTGTATTAAATCATTTTAAAATAAGGTCATGTCATGTATTGATTGTATTTTACTTGTCATAATCAAATTGTTTTAAATTACCCTAGATAGAATTAATTAGTTGGTAGAGGAGAGGCAAGGAACCACTTAGGGAATAAATTGGGTATAAAAGGGAGTACAACTTTTTCAGTATTTCCTAAAGGTATTCCTTGGTTCTCTAAAACTCTATTTCTGGTCTCAACAATTGAGTCAGTACAACTAAATTAATTAAACGGGCAGGATCACATTGGGAAAAATGATGTTTCATCATTTATCTCTGTGGGGTTGAGCCATCAATCAAACCCATATCCGACAAGAACCACATCTATTCGCCCATAATATTCTCTCATTCTTCTATAAAACCACATCTCTATCCCCCAACAATCTTCTCTCATTCTTCTATAAAACCATATCTCTATCCGCCCACAATGTTCTCTCATCTATATCTATAAAAAAGGATGTATGTATGTGTCACTTGTCGTCCCGGGAGGAATGTGGAATCAACAAGCACACCTTTAAGATCCTAATAGTTGGGAATTATTGACAGACTTTTGTCTACACTCCTCCGTTCTGTCTTCTACTCTCTCTCTCTCTCTCTCTCTCTCTCTCTCTCTCTCTCTCTCTCTCTCTCTCTCTCTCTCTCTCTCTCTCTTATTCCTTCATAACATACCCTGACAACAGTTTCCTCCAACAATTAATAAAATATTTATTGCTGAAAACTATGTCAGTTGTATGTATTGAATGTGTATATGTAGTTGGTAGTGTCTTCTATTGTGAGTGCAAGATAGGACTCTGGAATTCGTATGAGAAGAACAGAGCTGGTCATCCTAGTCCCTGCTTGCACTTAGAAAGAGAGATGCACACAAAAGTAAGCTATTTCAAAAAACTGGTCAAGGTGGTTAAAAGCGAAAAATGGGCAGAGGTGTGTCAAAGAGTAAGCACAGACAAGTCACTGAAATTGTTCTGGCGACTACATAAAAGCATGAGTGGGGTAGTCAAGAATAAGAGCATTTCTGACTTCCAAGGTGCTGACCTCATCTGGCAGAGGACTGATGAGGACAAGGGCAAAGCCCTCTTTGAACGCTACCTTGAGCAGAGCAACCAGACAGACATGGGAGGCCGGAATCTGGCCAAGGAGGTCACCTCAGACAGATGCAAGGCCCAGAACACTTCGGATGAAGACACAGTGACAGTGAAAGAAATCAAGGCTGTGCTTCGACGATCAAAAAACAGTGCTCCAGGTCCTGATGGCATAAGATACGACGACATAAATAGATGTACCGACAATGAGCTAGAGAAACTAGCAGACATGTACAACAACAGTATAGGGAGTGCTAGCATCAAGGAGGAATGGTTACATAGCTATCTGATTCCCTTGCCGAAGCCTGACAAAGACCACAAAAAAATTCAGGGATATCGAATTATAACCATGCAGAATACAGTAGGCAAGCTGCTGGAGAAGGTAATTGCCAGGAAAATATCAAGCCAACTAGAGAGGCAAGGTGTTTTCCCACCTACCCTGGGTGGGTACCGTCCAAAAAGAGAAACCTGGACCAATGCAGCAGTCTTTGCCCATGATGTCTATGAAGGTTTCCACTCAGGCACTGAAACTGTTGCTGCAGCGATTGATCTTGAGGACGCATACAACAGAGTACCACTGGATTTTTTAATGTTTCAGCTTCTTGAACTAAACGTAAGTCCATTCCTCCTTAGTTGGATCGCTGCAGCCCTCTTCCAACGGAAAGTAGTTTTTAGATGTGGCAGTTGGACTTCGGAACCAACAACAATATATCCTGGCCTACCACAGGGATCACCATTATCTCCGGTACTGTTCAACGCCTACACAGTGAGAATCACCAGTGAGCAGATCACTGGACCTGGCAGGACATTGTCATATGCCGATGATGTTTTAGTGTATCGTCAGGGTAAGGATAGAGAGGAGGTTGCTGTGGAACTACAAACCGAACTCAATCGCATAAGTACTTGGTGTGATGAAGCTGGGGCAATGGTCAACCCAACAAAGGCAACAGTGACTTGGTTCTCGTTGAATAATCATATTGTCAACAATCCAACACCAACTGTAATGCTGTGTTCAGAGACGGTGGAAAGAACGCAGGCAATGAATTACCTGGGGATACGGTTTGATCGAAGCCTTGCTTATAATGTGCACATAGACCAGGTGATAACAAAGGCCAAGCGGGGCTTGGCAGCGATGCGGGTGATGGCGGCAGCAAACTGTGAGCAGCGCCATCTATGTCTTCTGTACGAGGGGCTGGTCATGTCTGTTTTGGAGTATGCAATGGCAATCCTGACTCTCAGCCATAAGCAGATAGAAAGGATGGAAAGGATACAGAATGAACCTATGCGCATTATTCTTGGATGTACAAGAGATACAGCATGCAGAGCGATGCGCTACCTTCTTGATTTTCCAACCATTGAAGAGAGAATGCAAGTTTGCAGGGCACACGCCTACCTCAGAATTAACGCAAACACACAGCATCCACTGCATAGTGAAATTAGGAAGGTGAAGGGCAGCAGGTTAAAAAGAGGACGGTCGTGGATGGGTCAAGCCGAAGACATTCTTCAACAGGTGTGTTCACTTGAGGACTTAGAACCTGGCGAGGAGTGGGTGCAAGTGCCAACAGACTTCTGCACATCCTTTTCAGTTTGCATCCAACTAGATAGAAAATGCAGACAAGAAAATCCGGCTGCTGTGGAGGCTGAAGTACAAGCGTTGATTTTCGAGAATTCGCTAGACAGTGACGTGGTCATCTACACAGATGGGTCGGTCGTCCGACATGTGAGAAGCTCATGGGCCTTTACAGCTCGGGCAGGAGGGAGAATTGTGAAGGAGGACTCTGGTGCTTTCACTGAAACCACAAGTAGCCTGACCATGGAAGTCATGGCAGTAAGTAAAGCAATAACATGGCTCCAGACACAGACATTCACTAGGGCTTGTTTCCTTAGCGACTCAATGAACATGATCAAGAGGATAGAGGAGGGGTCGATCCGAAGAGAATGGTTGCTGCCTCTGAAGCGGTCTCGGCTGGCAAAGATTAGTTTCATCTTCGTGCCAGGTCATGCGAGAGTACAAGGAAATGAGCGGGCTGACAAGCTCGCAGGTGAGGCTACTGTGGAGGGCGGACGCGCCATGGACCAGGCTGACATTCTGAATGCTCTACGAGAAGTGAGACTTTTGCAAGAACCAAGTGATGACTGTGAATCTACAACAATGGCCAGACTGCGAGAGCAGCAAATTAAAAGAGGGGTGGCCAAACAAGAACACTACGCAGGAAGCCAAAGAAGATTGATAAACCAACACAGAACTGGCGTCGTTAGCCGCTACACGCTGCGGGATTTGCTGAGGAGGGGATCCGAGCACTTATGGACTGAATGGTCCGATGTGCAACGAGGATGATCTGTCGACTAACTAACTAACTAACTAACATCTCTATCCGCCCACAATGTTCTCTCATTCTTCTATAAAACCACATCTCTATCCGCCCACAATGTTCTCTCAATCTTCTATAAAACCACATCTCTATCCGCCCACAATGTTCTCTCATTCTTCTATAAAACCACATCTCTATCCGCCCACAATGTTCTCTCAATCTTCTATAAAACCACATCTCTATCCGCCCACAATGTTCTCTCATTCTTCTATAAAACCACATCTCTATCCGCCCACAATGTTCTCTCAATCTTCTATAAAACCACATCTCTATCCGCCCACAATGTTCTCTCATTCTTCTATAAAACCACATCTCTATCCGCCCACAATGTTCTCTCAATCTTCTATAAAACCACATCTCTATCCGCCCACAATGTTCTCTCATTCTTCTATAAAACCACATCTCTATCCGCCCACAATGTTCTCTCAATCTTCTATAAAACCACATCTCTATCCGCCCACAATGTTCTCTCAATCTTCTATAAAACCACATCTCTATCCGCCCACAATGTTCTCTCATTCTTCTATAAAACCACATCTCTATCCGCCCACAATGTTCTCTCATTCTTCTATAAAACCACATCTCTATCCGCCCACAATGTTCTCTCATTCTTCTATAAAACCACATCTCTATCCGCACACAATGTTCTCTCATTCTTCTATAAAACCACATCTCTATCCGCCCACAATGTTCTCTCATTCTTCTATAAAACCACATCTCTATCCGCCCACAGTGTTCTCTCAATCTTCTATAAAACCACATCTCTATCCGCCCACAATGTTCTCTCAATCTTCTATAAAACCACATCTCTATCCGCCCACAATGTTCTCTCATTCTTCTATAAAACCACATCTCTATCCGCCCACAATGTTCTCTCAATCTTCTATAAAACCACATCTCTATCCGCCCACAATGTTCTCTCAATCTTCTATAAAACCACATCTCTATCCGCCCACAATGTTCTCTCATTCTTCTATAAAACCACATCTCTATCCGCCCACAATGTTCTCTCAATCTTCTATAAAACCACATCTCTATCCGCCCACAATGTTCTCTCAATCTTCTATAAAACCACATCTCTATCCGCCCACAATGTTCTCTCATTCTTCTATAAAACCACATCTCTATCCGCCCACAATGTTCTCTCAATCTTCTATAAAACCACATCTCTATCCGCCCACAATGTTCTCTCATTCTTCTATAAAACCACATCTCTATCCGCCCACAATGTTCTCTCAATCTTCTATAAAACCACATCTCATCAGCTTCCACATAATTCCTCACTCGTCTGCTAGTGGCCCATTATTCGCCTCCGTTCATCAGGATTGGAGCACTTTTTCTCTTATTGTTTTCCCTCAGAAAGATGTAACAGCAAATTTTGTTTACGTTAATGGCTATCATTTCCGACGTGCTCTTCTGAGTCATACAAAGTGTCAAGGCCTCTTGGAGGTCAAGTCTCAACCACAAACGTCGGCTTTGATGTGGTAAATGGTAAGTAAGCAAATGTCGGCTTCCATTAAATATGATGTTCCTGTGTCATTACAAAGCAACCAAGACACTACAAAAATAATAATAATACAGAAAACACCTTGACAGAATAAGGCTACAGTAATTTGTTGTAATTAACGTAGTAGTAGTAGTAGTAGTAGTAGTAGTAGTAGTAGTAGTAGTAGTAGTAGTAGTAGTAGTAGTAGTAGTAGTGTCGTAATATGTTGTAGTCGGCTCAGTCTTGGAGTATGTGATCTGCTGTCTACGGCGTCAATCTGCATGTGGCCATGACTCATTTGCCAATCTTAATTCGTGTATACATGTGGTTGCGTACTCGAGTTTATCCTGTTCTGGGACGCAGAATAATTGTCTGTCCATAAAATAGTAGCCGCCTTGTGCTGGGGGTTGAGTGGTCTCGAGGTATGGTGTCCGCCTCGAGTGTTGGAGGTCCTGGGTTCAACCCCCGGTGAGTATCGGGACTTTTTCACGTGGAATTTCCTCTGGTCTCTGGGTAGTGAGATCGGACACCCGTGTGTATTGTTGCTTCTTCTTCTTCTTCTTCAGCTTTCCGAGCCATTGAGGTTCTTTGCTGCAAATACAATCCGTCTCCATTCGTCTCTCTGGTGGACCTTCTCTTGCCAGTCGTTGATTCCAAGTGCTTGTAGGTCTGTACATGTATTATCTCTCCACCGTCTGCTTGGTCTACCTCGGGGTCTACGGTCATTTATTTCCTGAGTGTAAGCGAGTTTTGTTTCCCTATTATCTTCCATTCTTTCTATATGCCCCAGCCATTGTAGTCTATTAGCCTTCATGATACCAGTGATTAGCGGGGACTTAAACAGATCATAAATGTCTTTGTTACTTCTTCTTTTCCACTCTCCACTTTGTGTATCCCTAATGGGTCCAAAGATGCGTCTTAAAATTTTGTTCTCAAAGGTTTGTAACAAGGCTTCGTCTCCTTTCGTTGTACTCCAGGTTTCAGAGCCATACAGCACAACTGGTCTGATCAGTGTTTTGTATATTGTGATTTTGGTGTTACGAGATAGCGCCTTCTCGTGTATTGTTGCGCACGTAAAAAATCTCTTGGCAGTTGGAAATCGAAAAAGAGTAGCCTAACGGCGCTGCCCGGGCAAAATTTCTAGTTAAAAATCTACCCAAAGTATTTCAGGATCCTCGCCAGTGCTACGGAGTTCGTGCACTGAGCTGAGTTTCTCCGGACTCAGGCTTGAGTTAGGAGAAGAACGGAGCACTTATGGGTTACACCCGTGTGCCATGACGTTGATCCGTCGACTAAACTAAACTAAACTAAACTAAACTAAACTAAACTGCTAGTGTTAATGGCTTTCTGACTTATTTGATGATTCTTTTATTTTGATGGTATGTAACAGGTTGTTCTTCTTGTGCACCTTAATCAGCTAGTTACTCAGCTCTCTCATTTCTTCCTTATCTAGTTAATCAGCTCTCTCGTTTCTTCTTTAGCTAGTTAATCAACTCTCTCGTTTCTTCCTTAGCTAGTTAATCAGCTCTCTCGTTTCTTCCTTAGCTAGTTAATCAGCTCTCTCGTTTCCGGGCACTCCACGGCGAGATGGTGTCTATTGTATAGAGAATCATGTTATTAATTATCTCTAAAGTTCCGCTTGTCTTATTGCTGATAATTGGAGGAGAACAATCTCCAACAGACCTTGAAATTACCAAATATTAGATGAGTTAAAAAGAAGCCTTTTATACCTTGCAAATCACACGAATACACTTGAAAGGAATTTAAAAAAAAAAAAAAAACTTCTTCAAAGTCCTTCCTTTTTTGCGCTGGTAATATTTGTTTCGTTTCTCATTTGGATTTGTTTCGTCTCTTCAGATCATTTATTTTTTTTCTTTTGTTGATAAATGGTTTCGTTGCAAACTCATTTTTTTTTTTTTACTTTATTATCCACCGCCGTTAGAACGATGTCTTGTTTGTTCGAATGTTTGATCAATATTCTGAGTTATGTTTTTGACATGTTACGTGGAAGCCTTGGACATTAAACAAGCAATTTAAAAGTCGAATAGATGCCCTTGAGATGCGGATATACATAAGAATATGTCGTATTTCATGGAAACAAAATCAATCAAATATAGAGGTTCTAGAAAAATTGTTAATGAAAAGAGAGTTGATGAAAGAAATAAAAAAGAGGCTAGTGAAATACTTCGACCACGTTAAAATACTTCGGCCACGTTAAAAGAGATTAAAAAATTAAGCTGCATGTCCTTCACAGGACGTAGCAGTCAACCCCAGCATTTTCGCTGTTCGTGATTCCTGGGCAAATTTTACGTTCAGTATTTTGCCATTGCTTTCTGAACGACCGGCTCTTATACCTATTTTCGAAAAAAAAAGCAGCACCACTGTGTTTCGAACCCGGGTATGCGGGCTCATAAACCGCGTTCGCAAGCCCTCAGCCACAGAGACCGGTTAAAATAGATACCACTCTTATAAAAACCAAACTGGAGAGTAAGGATGAAGGCAAACGAGCAAGAGGCAAACAACGATACAAGTGGGAAGATAACATCAAGAGATGGACGAACAGTAATCTGACAGAATGTACCACCAGGGCGAGAGACAGACAGTGGTGGAAATCCATTGCAGCAAACCTTCATTGTGGAGACGGCACCTGATTGATTGACACATGCATGGAATTAAGAGCAGGCGAAGCAAAGAACACATGTGTGGATTTAGGAGCAGGATAAGAACAAGAACACATATGTGGATTTAGGAGAAGGGGAAGAGGGGAAGAACAAGAACAAATGTGTGGATTTAAGAGCAGGGGAAGAACAAGAACACATATAAGGATTTAGGAGCCACGGAAGAACAAGAACACATGTATGGATTTAGGAGCAGGAAAAGAAAAAGAACACATATATGAATATCGAATCAGGTAAAGAACAAGAACACATGTATGGATTTAGGAGTAGGGGAAAAACAAGAACACATATGGATTTAGGAGCAGGGAAAGAATAAGAATATATATATGTATATATCGAAACAGGGAAAGAACACATGAACGAAGGAACGAACGAACGAACGAAAATCTTTATTTTCAAAGAGTTAAGAATTGGGCACGCAGGCCTGTCTGACATTCTGCCCTTCTTCTCTATTTCCTCTCATACATTCTTTCATTCAACGTCTCTTATGAAGCAATTCTTTGACAATAGTCACAACTATTGACAAGAACAATAAGCATTAAAACGCATGAAAAATAATCCATAATACATGACTAGTTGAGGCAATGTATAACATGGGCATCAGGAATACCCAAGGTGGGTGTAACATTCCATACATATGGGAATTTTTTTTTTCTTTGGCTAGTTGTCGTTCGAGATTATTTACCATTATTATTGTCTTTGTTGCTGTTTTTTTTTTTAAGGAGGCATGTTGTCTGTCCTGAGGTAGTGTTCAAACAGGTTGCGACTGTATGTATAATGATTGGTGGGTCTTTGATTTCTTGTGGAAGATTGTTCCACAACTGAGTGGCAGAGTATGCTAAACTTGTTTTATATAAGTCTATCCTAGGTTTAGGGGCATGGAGTATATTTAGTCGTTCGCTATGTCTTGCATTATATTTAAACAATGGCCAAAGGTAGATTGGGGCATTTTGAAATAGGATTGTGTGAATTAGTTTAGCCTTATTAAAAAAATAGGCGTTTGTGGAGTGGCAGTAACTGAAGACGTTCATGAAGGTTAGAATGTATGTATGGATTTAGGAGCATTGGAAGAACAAGAACACATGTATGGATTTAGGAGTAGTGGAAGAACAAGAACACATGTATGGATTTAGGAGCAGGGGAAGAACAAGAACACATGTATGGATTTAGGAGCAGGGGAAGAACAATAACACATGTATGGATTTAGGAGCAGGGGAAGAACAAGAACACATGTATGGATTTAGGAGCAGGGGAAGAACAAGAACACATGTATGGATTTAGGAGCAGGGGAAGAACAAGAACACATGTATGGATTTAGGAGTAGGGGAAGACAAGAACACATGTATGGATTTAGGAACAGGGGGAAACACGAAACTGGATATACAAAGGAGGAACGAGAAACCGGACGTGGATATAGAGTTAGAAGAAAAACAAGAAACTGGATATGGATATAGAACGGGGAGTCGCCCAGAGAGAGAGAGAGAGAGAGAGAGAGAGAGAGAGAGAGAGAGAGAGAGAGAGAGAGAGAGGGGAGAGAGGAAGGGGGTGGGACAGGAATACGGATCTGGATATAAAGTTAGAGGAAGAACAATAAAGTGAATGTATACACCCCTCTGCCGTGCGTCCACCTTGACGAGGTAGAGGGGCTTGTGCGTTCCAATGACCCCAAGAGCTATGCCGACGGTAGCACAGCTACTGGTAGGGTCACCCATGTCGGACAGGTCAAGGGAGAAGGACCAGACAAAGTGACGCACAAACCTGCTGCCTTGTAGGTAGACTGGGGACAGTCAAAGGCTAGGGAAAGCATCCCGAACAAATGCTTGTCGAAATCGGATGTACTGAGCCATAGGCTTGACAAAGAAGTGCAACGTAACTTTATCATTTCATGATGCCACAGATGAAAATTAATCGTTATGGTGCTAATCCCGTGAAGTCCCATCAGGCGGTGATAGTGCCGGGCCCCCTGCCTCGAGGGGGTCCACCCATGACTACTGGTGGTCACCTTCCCCTGTGCTGTGGAGTCAAGGCACAGAGGAGTAGGTTAAGAGCTATTGACCAAACACCCCGGACACTCAACATACTACAATGGAATGCAGAAGGAGTTTATAACAAGAAAGCCTTCCCTAACACAGCGTCTTCATAAAGATGGAATAGATGTGGCATGCATTCAAGAGACACACCTCAACGCCAATCGCACATTTTCAGTCAAGGGATATCAGGCCACACGTTTCGACCGCGAAGGACACAAAGGAGGAGTTGTAATACTTACACGAAATACAATACCTTGCAGCGAAGTATCTGTGATCTCTGACAACCAAACGGAAATTATAGGTGTTGATATAATGATAAAGGACGTGAATATAAGAATTTACAATCTGTATAGCCCGGCAGATAAGGATCTTACACTCTCAAACATGAAAATAACTGACACAAATTGCATTGTTGTCGGAGACTTTAATAGCCGTTCAGAAAGATGGGGATACCCAGATACTGACAAAAGAGGAGATGAAGTGGAGGACTGGGAAATAGACTCAAATCTCCATCTACTCAACAAAGCGGATGACACACCGAGCTTCTACTCCAGAAGATGGATTACCACTTCTACTCCAGACTTAGCTTTCTGCACAGGAGACATCCTCCACAAAATCGATCGCCATGTGCTTGACCAATTAGCAGGTAGTGACCACAGACCAATCAAGCTTGTAATAAATATGGAGTATGTTCCACAGGAGCAAAAGCCTTTGCCCCGCTGGAATTACAAACGAGCAGATTGGGACAGATTTGCCATACTAACAGACAAATATTGTGAAAACATAAATACACGATATGGCAACATGAAGCAAATGGTGGAAAGTCTAAACAGAGCAATAATACAGGCGGCCACTGAGTCTATTCCAAGAGGAGCGAGGAAAAATTACAAACCATACTGGACTGAGGAACTACAAATTTTGGAGGACAAAGTTGAAGATGCTAGGAAGACCGCAGAGAGAGAACAAACAACTGAAGCGAACATCTCTCTCAAAGCCATCTCAGCAAAATATAAAAGAACAGTAAATCAAACAACAAGAGATTGTTGGAGGGAAAAAACAGAAAACCTGAATTTTGACAGGGATGGAAACAAACTATGGAAACTAGTGAAAGCCATGAACAATGAAGGACCTAGAAACAAACAAATAACAATTAAACAAGGAAATGCTTTGCTTACAGGAAAAAAGGCTGCAAATGCACTAATGGAACACTATGCCAGTGCAAACCACATTGATATTACAGCCGAACAGAAGAAAGCAATCAAAGATAAACAGATACATCATAGATATACAGAGACAGCAGCAGAATATATGATGGCAAATCTAACAATGGAAGAAATGGAACAGGCAATGAATACCCTAAAAAAGAAGACATCACCAGGAAAGGATGGAATCACAAATGAAATGCTAATAGGACTAGGCACTAAGGCAAAAAAGAAACTACTAGCAGTCCTAAATTACAGCTGGAAGAGGGGAATAGTCCCACAGGCATGGAAGGAAGCTATACTAATACCAGTCCCAAAGAAAGGAAAAGACCTGGAAGAACCAAATGGCTATCGACCTATCAGTCTTCTTAGCTGTGTAGGAAAATTAATGGAACGCATTATCAATGGCAGGCTAACATGGCATCTGGAAGAAAACCAACTCTTAACACCTCACCAAGCAGGATTCAGAAAGTACAGATCCACTGAAGATCAAATAACCTATATAGCTCAGGAAATAGAGGATGCCTTCCAAGAGAAAAAGCACACACTAGCGGTCTGGATAGATTTAGAAAAAGCATTTGATAAAGTATGGAAGGAAGGACTGAAAGTAAAACTGCAAAAAATGCATGTTTGTGGGAAAATGTACAAATGGATCAGCCACTACCTTGAGAACAGAACTGCCAGGACAAAAGTACAAGGACAAACCAGCAAAATGATGCTGTTGGAGCAAGGTGTCCCCCAAGGAGGAGTTCTTTCACCAACATTATTCCTAGCATATATAAACGACATCACGGAAAATTTTCCAGCCAGAGTACACACATCATCCTTTGCAGATGACCTAGCCATATGGACATCTGAAGAATATATTAGTACAGCTAACAGCAGAATACAGCAAGCCCTATTAGCGCTAGAGGACTGGTCAAAATCATGGCTAGTGAAGATAAGTGAGGAGAAAACAACATGCACAGTGTTCTCCCTCTCAACTAAAACTCAGCAACCTAAGCTGGTATTGAATGGAAAAATGTTGCGCCATGAAGAAAATCCAAACTATCTAGGAGTCACCTTTGATCGTCGCCTGACATGGAAGACACAGGTTGAGAAAAATCGAACAAGAGCAAGGCAAAGAATGGCAATCATGAAAAAGCTTGCTGGTACAACATGGGGAGCAGATGAGAAAGTTCTCAAGAAGTTATATACTGGACGGGTGAGGCCAGTACTGGAATATGGCATTGCAGCTTGGGCAACAGCAGCTAAGTCAAACTTTAACAAAATAAGTAGAGTCCAAAACCAAGGAATGCGAATCATAACTGGAAGCCTGAAGATAACGCCTATTAATGAACTAGAAAAGATCACTTGTTTACAACCAATGCAGGATAGAAGAGATAGCAGAGCCCAGCAACAAGCAGAAAAATTTAGAAGATTGACAGACCACCCTATGTAAAAAAGGTTTAGTGGTTTTGGAAAGGGAAGACTGAAGCGTAGCAACTTTGTAGAAACTGCAAAACGAAAGATTAGGGCAGATCCCATACTTAACATATCAACAGTCAAACCCATTTACAATGCAGACAAGTTCCCAGCTTGGAGACAGCAGCAACTGCCTGAGATGATAGAAAACATTCCTGGTATTGAGAAAAAGAACACTCAGCATGAAACCGAAAGAAGAGAAATAACCCTAAACTACATAAAAGAACATTACCCAAGCAGCAATTGGACCCATGCATATACTGATGGATCAGCCAAAAAATTCAGTAGAGAATGGAGGGGGAGGAATTCTCCTAAATTTAAAAATGGAGTGAAAAAAACACATTCAGTGGCAACTGGAAAGTTTTCAAGTAACTTCAAAGCGGAGGTAGAGGCTCTGAAAACTGCAGCAGAAATGCTCTTGATGGAGGAAAATAAAGAGACGCAAATAGCTATCTTTACAGATGCAAAGTTAGCTGTCTCAATACTGAAGAGCAATAACAGCACAGAAATAGCTGACCTAAGAGCAGCACTCCATGGTCTATGCCAGAAATCACAAAAAGTTGTAATACAGTGGATCCCATCACATTGCAGTATACCTGGAAATGAAGAGGCTGACAGACTGGCAAAAGAGGGCGGACGACTACCACAGCCTGACATAGACATAACCTATAATGAGGCAAAGAGGTTGATAAAAAGCACTTATAGAACCAAATGGGAATCAGAGCATCCAGGCCACCAGAAGGATGATGCATATTACAAACTCAACCGAAGAGAACAAGTAGCAATCTTCAGACTCCGCACAGGACACAACAGGTTGAAATACCACTTGTTCAACAAACTAAAGATAGGAGATACAGATGAATGTAATTGTGGAACTGGTAAAATGACAGCTAAACATTTGCTGCAAGAGTGCCCAATATATGCAGAACAGAGAAAGATATTTTGGCCCACACCTGCTTCATTCGAGGACAAGCTCTATGGAAATATCAACAAGCTCAAGTCGACTGCAGCTTACTTTAACTGTATTCAGGTTGACATTTAAATGTACATGAAGAAGTATTTAGACTGCCACACTTCATACCACAGGCATGTCGGTTACACAAGCCTCCCAGAGGCATGAATGGAATATTGCTTGGATAGCAAATCCATTACGTGGAAAGTCCGAATCCAAAGCTCACTGTGTGGGCTTCAAAAAAGGTGGAAAAAGTGTCCTAGTGGCACAAAATGGAATATTGCTTGGATAGCAAATCCATTACGTGGAAAGTCCGAATCGAAAGCTCACTGTGTGGATGTCATCTGCAAACTGCATTCTTCTGGCTTCTGGAAGAACAGCCTATGGTGAACGGAAGGCCCAATATACGGAAGTGAGGCTAAGCAGCCATGTGCAGGACGTGACGATTCCTTGGGTGAGCCCAGTACCAGAGCGGTGTGTGTTGGCTCTGCAATTATGGAAGCCTCCTTGGATGGCGGGGAATGCCCATGGTCTGCCCCTGCCTTCCCTTGAGGGCCGACCAGGATGCCTTTGGCTGTTCTATATGGGCCAGCTGGGATGGGAGATAACACCACATCAGTGAGAGTCTAACGTCCAAAGAAACCCCCGGGAAGGTTAACCCGGTCAACAAATGCCTGCAGAAGTCGGATGTGTCGGCCTAACGGCGCAAGAACGCAGCTCTGCTGTAAACAGGCACAACGCAATCACGTCCGAAAAAAAAACTCCGGATGAACGAAGAAGAAGAAGAAGAAGAATGTATACACATATCATATGGCTTTTTCTCTTTTCACAGAGTGATTTACCGAGTGGGTCACACAAAACACGCAATCCGTAGCTCCAGCGATGACCCCTCCCCCCAGGAGTCTCCGAGAAAATAGCACTCGTGGATCGAACGACGTAGGCCGGAATCCAACCCAGAACCCTCGAAGCGCGAGGCAGGTTGCGAAACCACATCGCCACGGGGAACCGCCTTCTCTCTTTCTCTCTCTTTTTCTCTCTCTGTCTCACTTTCTCTTTCTCTCTCTCTCTCTCTCTCTCTCTCTCTCTCTCTCTCTCTCTCTCTCTCTCTATTCCTCTTCCCTCTATCTCTCTCTCTTTATCTCTCTTCTCTCTCCCTCTCTCTCTACCTCGCTCTCCGCCTCTCTCGCCTCTCTCTTTCTCTCTCACTCACCACCTCCCTCTCTCACTCTCTCTTTATCTGCCCCCTCTCTCTTTCTCTCCCTCTCTCTTTCTCTCTCTCCCTCTCTTCTCCATCTCTCTCTCTCTCTTTCTCTCTATCTTTCACTCTCTCCCTCTCTGTCTTTCTCTCCCTCCCTCCTTTTCTCTTTCTCTCTTTCTTTCTCTACTCTCTCTCTTTCTCTCACCCTTGCTCTCTCTCTCTCTCTCTCTCTCTCTCTCTCTCTCTCTCTCTCTCTCTCTCTCTCTCTCTCTCTCTCTCTCTCTCTCTCTCTCTCTTAAAGCATCAGGTAACTAAAAACAATCAACAACGGAAATGATTGTCGTAAACGTGAAGATGTGAGTGAGGTAGCAAGCCCGTATATCCAAGCATCGTTCTGATTTGTGCTGAGTTGCCAGCTTGTCACAACTCGTCGAAGCTTTCACCAGAGACAAGAGCAGCCGCACAGATACACCAAGGGCTCTGGCAGAATGAATTGTTCCGTTTCAGATCAAAGAGATTCCTGTATAGGTGGTGGTAGATTTGTGGTTCCTTGTCGAGTGCTGACTTTGAGGATGAGCTGGGATTTGATAATGCCTGTCATCTTTAAATAGTTGCACTTGGTTTGTGTCATTTTGAATTCTGTACTCTGTAAACATCTAAAGATGTACGTTTATTTAGAATTCTCTCTCTCTCTCTCTCTCTCTCTCTCTCTCTCTCTCTCTCTCTTCTCTCTCTCTCTCTCTCTCTCTCTCTCTCTCTCTATTTCTCTCTCTCTATTTCTCTCTCTCTCTCTCTCTCTCTAACCCTTTCTCTCCCTATCTACTTGATGTTTGTCTATCCTTCTCTCTCCCTCTTCACTAATTCGCTCACTCTCTCTCCCACCTACTCACTTCCGCTCTCTGTCTTTCATTCCCCGCCTCTCTCTCGAACCCTTTTTCTCTCTCTCCCCTCTCTTTCGCGCGCTCTCTCTCTCAATCTATCTCAGTATCTCCCTTTGGAGATGTGTGGTTGGGGGAGTGTGGGTGGGGTGTGTGTGTGTGTGTGTGTGAGTGGGTGCATGATGTGTGGATTGGCAGGGGATTCTGTGTGGGTGGGGGTTTGTGTGGGTGGGGATGTGTGTTTGGCTAAGAGGTTGAGGGTGTGTGGGTGGATGGACGATGTTTGGGTGGGCGAGTGTGTGTGGGATGGGGGATGTGTGATTGTGGTCGGGGAGATGTGTGTATGTGGGGAATGTGTGGGTGGGGATGGGTTGGTGGATGGGGGAATATATGTATGACTGGGGCGTGTGCGTGGTTGGGGTGTGTGTTTGTGGTGGATGTATGGGTGGGGGATGTGTGGGTTGATGGGGGATATGTCTCATAACACGGTAATATGGATTGTTTATGTTTACAATATTCATTTGACAATGTTTTTCTCCTATGTAAATGCATCATGCACTATTGATGAACGAAAGACGAGTGACTGGAAGGGCCGAATGTAAGACGGGCCTGCGTGCCCAATAAGTAACCCTTCTAAAATAAAGATCAATCAATCAATCAATCAATCAATCAATAAATCAATCAATCGATGTCTTCTTCTTTTTACATCTCTTTTGTTCTCCCTCCCTCCCCTCTTCTCTCTCTCTCTCTCTCTCTCTCTCTCTCTCTCTCTCTCTCTCTCATCTCTCTCTCTCTCTCTCTCGCTCTCTATATCTCTGTCTGTTTGTTTGTTTGTCTTACACCGCAAAGTACTATGGGCAGTAGATGACAGACAGCATGTCCTGTGCAGGACGCTGCGACAATCCTTATCCATGACAATACTGACCCAGGACAACCCTGACCCAGCACAATCGTGACCCACTACAATCTTGACCCAGGACAATCCGGACCCAGGACAACCCTGACCCAGGACAATCCTGACCCAGGACAATCCTGACCCAGGATAACCCTGACCCAGGGCAACCCTGACCAGGACAATCCTGACCCACTCCAATCCTGACCCAGGACAACCCTGACCCAGGAAATCCTAATCCACTACAATCCTAACCCACTACAAACCTGACCCAGGACAATCCTCATCCAGGACAATCCTAACCGCGGTTGATTTTCTAAGCAATTTTACGTTTTGTAGTTTGCCATTTTCTTAACCTTTGAAAATAAACTTCGTTCGTTTGTTTGTTCGTTCATGAGATCCGAAACTACCTCTGACTTTCTTTCTCTGACTTCCTTTCTCTGGCAGCTTTGATAGACTCCTGATTGTCCCAGTGTTCAGAAAACGCTGGCGCGCCTCGGGTGCACGAATGACGACATCAAATCTCCTGAGACCCATCTTGGCAGCGACTGTGCACCGGGAACCACCGACACATGGTTCAAATTCCTGTGTGTGAAACGTCACATATTTTGGGCACATGTCTTCCAAGCCAGAATGTCTGCGAGAGGGCTATTACAAACAATGAATCATACATCAGTTATTGAAAACAATACGGCATGTCTGGCGAATTTTGTTTCTTTTCTGTCATAAACAGGTAGGTGTATATTTTTATATGACTAGACCAGAGGTTCTCAACTTGTTTACAAGTATCAGATCATTGTTTGTTGTGACCGGGTGAGGCGTGGTAGAGATGCTATGGTACCCGTTCTAGTATTGAGCAGGTACAGAGTTTGGATCCCAGCAGATGGCTGGGTAGTTTGGTGCTAAGTAAAGAATCCTTATAGAGCTTCCCCACGTACATGGTAGATTCATCAGCTACCACAGCTGATGTCAGCAGTTCCACCAAACTGCGATATCGTCCGGCTGCTACAAATAAAGATAATGTGTGTAGCTAAAGTACAGTAAGTAAAGAGCCATACTGTGTGTAACTATGGTACAGTGAGTAAAGAGCCATACTGAGCACTGGGCATATGGTGTAGGACTTCAATGTGTAAAGACCCATCGGCACAGGGCGGGTAATGGGGTCAGTATTGAGCCGGCCGCGTTTGCTTCACAAGACATTTCCTGGTGTCCATGTTGAGTTGGTGTCTATGTAAGGCCGGTGTCCATGTTGGGCTGGTGTCCATGTTAGAATGGTGTCAATATTGGACTGGTGTCCATGTTGGGTTGGTGTCTATGTTAGACTGGTGTCCATGTTAGAATGGTGACCATGTTGGGCTGTTGTCCATGTTATACTGGTGTCCAAGTTGGGCTGGTGTCTATGTTATACTGGTGTCCAAGTTGGGCTGGTTTCCATGCTGGGCTGGTGTCCATGTTAGACTGGTGTCCATGTCGAGCTGGTGTCCATGTTAGACTGATGTCCATGTTAGACTGGTGTCCATATTAGACTGATGTCCATGTTAGACTGGTGTTCATGTTAGACTGGTGTCCATGTTAGAATGATGTCCATGTTAGACTGGTGTCCATGTTAGACTGATGTCCATGTTAGACTGATGTCCATGTTAGACTGATGCCCATGTTAGACTGGTGTCCATGTTGAGCTGGTGTCCATGTTAGACTGATGTCCATGTTATACAGGTGTCCATGTTAGACTGATGTCCATGTTAGACTGATGTCCATGTTAGACTGATGTCCATGTTAGACTGATGTCCATGTTGGGCTGGTGTCCGTGTTAGACTGATGTCCATGTTAGACTGATATCCATGTTAGACTGATATCCATGTTAGACTGGTGTCCATGTTAGACTGATGTCCATGTTAGACTGGTGTCCATGTTAGACTGGTGTCCATGTTAGACTGATGTCCATGTTAGACTGATGTCCATGATGGGCTGGTGTCCATGTTAGATTGATGTCCATGTTAAACTGATGTCCATGTTAGACTAGTGTCCATGTTAGACTGATGTCCATGTTAGACTGATGTCCATGTTAGACTGATGTCCATGTTAGACTGGTGTCCATGTTGGGCTGGTGTCTATGTTAGACTGGTGTCCACGTTAGACTGATGTCCATGTTAGACTGATGTCCATGTTAGACTGGTGTCCATGTTAGACTGGTGTTCATGTTAGTCTGGTGTCCATGTTAGACTGATGTCCATGTTAGACTGATGTCCATGTTAGACTGGTTTTCATGTTAGACTGATGTCCATGTTAGACTGATGTCCATGTTAGACTGGTGTCCATGTTAGACTGGTGTCCATGTTAGACTGATGTCCATGTTAGACTGATGTCCATGTTAGACTGGTGTCCATGTTAGACTGATGTCAATGTTAGACTGATGTCCATGTTGGGCTGGTGTCCATGTTAGACTGATGTCCATGTTAGACTGATGTCCATGTTGAGCTGGTGTCCATGTTATCCATGTTAGACTGGTGTCCATGTTAGACTGATGTCCATGTTAGACTGATGTCCATGTTAGACTGGTGTCCGTGTTGGGCTGGTGTCCATGTTAGACTGATGTCCATGTTAGATTGGTGTCCATGTTGGGTGGTGTCCATGTTAGACTGGTGTCCATGTTAGACTGATACCCATGTTAGACTGGTGTCCATGTTAGACTGATGTCCATGTTGAGCTGGTGTCCATGTTATCCATGTTAGACTGGTGTCCATGTTAGACTGATGTCCATGTTAGACTGATGTCCATGTTAGACTGGTGTCCGTGTTGGGCTGGTGTCCATGTTAGACTGATGTCCATGTTAGATTGGTGTCCATGTTGGGGTGGTGTCTATGTTAGATTGGTGTCCATGTTGGGGTGGTGTCTATGTTAGACTGGTGTCCATGTTAGACTGATACCCATGTTAGACTGGTGTCCATGTTGGGCCGAGTCGACCACACAGCTAGGGAAACAGAAAGGTAGCGCGACAGAAAGAAACAAAGAAAGGAAGAGAAAGAGAAAGAAACAAAGAAAAGGAGAAAGAAAGAGAAAAATAAACAAGTAAAAACAGGAAAAAAGAGAGAGGACGAAATGTAAAGGAAGAGAGAGAGAGAGAGAGAGAGAGAGAGAGAGAGAGAGAGAGAGAGAGAGAGAGAGAGAGAGAGAGAGAGAGAGAGAGAGAGAAACAAAGAAAGGATGAGAGATAAACACAAAAATGAAGAGACAGAAACAAAGAAAGGAGAACGGAGAAACAAAGAAAGGAAGAGATAGGAAAACAAAGAAATTAAGATAGCTAGCTAGCTAGCTAGCTAGATAGATAGATAGATAGATAGATAGATAGATAGATAGATAGATAGATAGATAGATAGATAGATAGATAGATAGATAGATAGATAGAATGAACGAACGAACGAACAAACTTTATTTTTAAAGGGTTAAGAATTGGGCACGCAGGCCCGTCTAACATTCTGCCCTTCTATCACTCTCTTTCATACATTATTTCATTCACACATCATTCAAGGCTAACAAAGAACAGCAACAATATAAAAGATATGCATTATAAAGGCATGGGCAAAATGCGAACATCAAAACTACACAACACAATAATCTATATATATAAAACAAAGTGTATGTATGTAAATATATATGTATGTCCTTTATTTTTTCGCTAACGGCCCATCCGATTGAGATGAAATTTTCTACACGTCTTCCTTTCATTCCAGAGCTGCCAACTGTGATATTTTTTTAGTGTGAAATCGCTTGCTTACTCAGTATTATTTCATTTTTCATTAAAATTTATATATAGCTAAGGGACTTAACTCTAGAAAAAGTTATTTCAAGGGGCATAACTTTTAATAACATTGTTGTATAACTTATAGTCATATTGTTGTATCGTTTTCAAAGATTTATAAAACTCTTTGTCTATAGTTATGTACCGGCATATGAGTTATAATAAATAATGATACAATCTTTAAGGCAATTTCAAAGTTTACATAAAAATAATGCATAATGCATAACATTGTAACTCATCTTTCTATGCTTAAGAAATTATCTTAAAGATGTTGAACAATATCATCGCATCTTTAATGTTTTCCGCTATCATATCGGCACGATTCGCTGACAGCACTTCTCAGCGCTATCAAGCCAAGACGCCTTACACATTTCAAGCAGCCTGATACAGGGGGAAAATGGCACGTCGTAATAGCACAAAGAACAAGCAGCTTCCAAGATGCATAGTGAGAAAAACCGACCAGACTATCAAGAAGACGAACCTGCCTTTGGAGAGTCTGCATGCAAGCTGTAATAAAGTATCTGAAACCTACAGTCAATGAAACTACCAATAAGAAGAGCGAACGACTACCCATAGACGAACACTAAAACTTGTGAGAGGAAGGAGGACCAAGACACCAGAATCAGAAACACTGATTCAAACACAGTCAGATGGGTGGTCAAGCGGCTAAAAATGGAGCTTACTGATGAACAAATACGAAGCAGCTGCAGGAAGAAAATCTTCACGTCAACATTTTGAAGGCAGAGCGGATTCTTACCTACTCAGAATTAAATGAGATGCTCCACACCAGTGACTGGGCGAACCCGGGCCGGGTCAGGCAGACAGACGACAGACAGACAGACAGACAGACAGACAGACGCACAGACAGATAGATAGATAGATAGAAGATAGATAGATAGATAGATAATAGATAGAAGATAGATATAGATAGATAAACAGGACAGGGGAGGGAGGGAGGGAGAGACGGAGGGAGAGACAGAGGGATGGGTCTATTAGACAGACAGACAGACAGACAGACAGACAGACAGACAGACAGAGATAGATAGATAGACAAACAGACTGACACAGACAGACAGACAGACAGACAGGACAGACAGACAGACAGACAGACAGACAGACAGACAGACAGACAGACAGATAGTCGGGTAACGGGAACGAGAACTTATATGACTACTTATATGAATTAAATGAGAGGCTCCCCACCAGGGACTGGGCGAAGCCGGGCCGGGTCAGGCAGGCAGACAGACAGACAGACAGGACAGAAGAAACGACAGACAGATAGATAGATAGATAGATAGATAGATAGATAGATAGAAGACAGATAATTTTATAGATAGTAGTAGAAGTAGAAGATAGATAGATAGATAGTAGATAGGATAGTGATGATGATATGAAAAAGATGACAAAAAGACAGGGAGGGGGGAGGGAGGGTAGACGGAGGGGGGAAAAAGGGGGGGCCCAGAAAAAAAAAGGGGGGCCAAAAAAATTTGACCCAAAAAAAAACCCCGGGGGTAAAAACAAAGAGGACCCCAAAAACCCCCGACAGAAA
>JACEFZ010015505.1:0-17500 GCA_014155875.1 Cepaea nemoralis
GAATAATTAAAATTAGTACAGCTAACAGCAGAATACAGCAAGCCCTATTAGCGCTAGAGGACTGGTCAAAATCATGGCTAGTGAAGATAAGTGAGGAGAAAACAACATGCACAGTATTCTCCCTCTCAACTAAAACTCAGCAACCTAAGCTGGTATTGAATGGAAAAATATTGCGCCATGAAGAAAATCCAAACTATCTAGGAGTCACTTTTGATCGTCGCCTGACATGGAAGACACAGGTTGAGAAAATCGAACAAGAGCAAGGCAAAGAATGGCAATCATGAAAAAGCTTGCTGGTACAACGTGGGGAGCAGATGAGAAGTTTTCAAGAAGTTATATACTGGACGGGTGAGGCCAGTACTGGAATATGGCATTGCAGCTTGGGCAACAGCAGCTAAGTCAAACTTTAACAAAATAAGCAGAGTCCAAAATCAAGGAATGCGAATCATAACTGGAAGCCTGAAGACAACGCCTATTAATGAACTAGAAAAGATCACTTGTTTACAACCAATGCAGGATAGAAGAGATAGCAGAGCCCAGCAACAAGCTGAAAAATTTAGAAGATTGACAGACCACCCTATGTATAAAAGGTTTAATGGTTTTGGAAAGGGAAGACTGAAGCGTAGCAACTTTGTAGAAACTGCAAAACGAAAGATTAGGGCAGATCCCATACTTAACATATCAACAGTCAAACCCATTTACAATGCAGACAAGTTCCCAGCTTGGAGACAGCTACTACCTGAGATGATAGAAAACATTCCTGGTATTGAGAAAAAGAACACTCAGCATGAAACCGAAAGAAGAGAAATAACCCTAAACTACATAAAAGAACATTACCCAAGCAGAAATTGGACCCATGCATATACAGATGGATCAGCCAAAAATTCAGTAGAGAATGGAGGAGGAGGAATTCTCCTAAATTTAAAAAATGGAGTGAAAAAAACACATTCAGTGGCAACTGGAAAGTTTTCAAGTAACTTCAAAGCGGAGGTAGAGGCTCTGAAAACTGCAGCAGAAATGCTCTTGATGGAGGAAAATAAAGAGACGCAAATAGCTATCTTTACAGATGCAAAGTCAGCTGTCTCAATACTGAAGAGCAATTACAGCACAGAAATAGCTGACCTAAGAGCAGCACTCCATGGTCTATGCCAGAAATCCAAAAAAGTTGTAATACAGTGGATACCATCACATTGCAGTATACCTGGAAATGAAGAGGCTGACAGACTGGCAAAAGAGGGTGGACGACTACCACAGCCTGACATAGACATAACCTATAACGAGGCAAAGAGGTTGATAAAAAGCACTTATAGAACCAAATGGGAATCAGAGCATCCAGGTCACCAGAAGGATGATGCATATTACAAACTCGACCGAAGAGAACAAGTAGCAATCTTCAGACTCCGCACTGGACATAACAGGCTGAAATACCACTTGTTCAATAAACTAAAGATAGGAGATACCGATGAATGCAATTGTGGAACTGGTAAAATGACAGCTAAACATTTGCTGCAGGAGTGCCCAATATATGCAGAACAGAGAAAGATATTTTGGCCCACACCTGCTTCATTTGAGGACAAGCTCTATGGAGATATCAACAAGCTCAAGTTGACTGCAGCTTACTTTAACTACATTCAGGTTGACATTTAAAGGTGCATGAAGAAGTATTTAGACAGCCGCACTTCATACCACAGGTATGTCGGTTACAAAAGCGCCCCAGAGGCATGAAATGGAATATTGCTTGGATAGCAAATCCATTACGTGGAAAGTCCGAACCAAAAGCTCACTGTGTGGGCTTCATAAAAGGTGGAAAAAGTGTCCCAGTGGCACGAAATGGAATATTGCTTGGATAGCAAATCCATTATGTGGAAAGTCCGAATCGAAAGCACACTGTGTGGGCTTCATAAAAGGTGGAAAAAGTGTCCTAGTGGCACGAAATGGAATATTGCTCGGATAGCAAATCCATTACATGGAAAGTCCGAATCGAAAGCTCACTGTGTGGATGTCATCTGCAGACTGCATACTTCTGGTTTCCGGAAGAACAGCCTATGGTGAATGGAAGGCCCAATATACGGAAGTGAGGCTAAGCAGCCATGTGCAGGACGTGACGATTCCTTGGGTGAGCCCAGTACCAGAGCGCTGTGTGTTGGCTCTGCAAGTATGGAAGCCTCCTTGGATGGCGGGGAATGCCCATGGTCTGCCCCTGCCTTCCCTTGAGGGCTGACCAGGATGTCTTTGGCTGTTCTATATGGGCCAGCTGGGATGGGGGATAACACCACAACAGTGAGAGCCAAACGTCCTAAGAAACCCCCGGGAAGGTTAACCCGGTCAACAAATGCCCGCAGAAGTCGGATGTGTCGGCCTAACGGCGCAAGAACGCAGCTCTGCTGTGGACAGGCACAACGCAATCACGTCCGAAAAAAAACTCCGGATGAACGAAGAAGAAGATATCTCTGGGCATGTCAACACGGGGAACTTCCTCCGAAGTCGGAGAGTGTCTGCCTGTACGGCGAGGAACCACCAGTCTGCACACCAATAAGCCAGGCATGGGACAACGGATACTCACGCAAAACTCAGGTCCTGTATGACATCACACTGATGTTGGACAATAGGATGCCTTCATCCGACATACAGGACTTCGCGTTGGAGATCAAGCCAACGAACACAAGCAAGCAAGCAAGCAACACGGGGAATCGTTGTGGTTTCACACTTGCTTGTCGTACCAGCGGTGAAGGGTTCAATCCGCATTACGGTGGATTTACATTAGTAAAATTGCCATTGGCTCAGAGATAGACCCAGCGTTAAACTGGTATCAGGAAATGTTTTGGTAAGAAAAGGCGGCCCGTGTGATAGGGTTCAGTCCGCATTAATGTGGATTCAAATTTGTAAAATTGGCATTGGCTTTCAGACCGATCCGGCTTAAAATATGAACCAGGAGTTGTCTAGGGCAGAATAGGCGGTCGGTGTTCTTCTTCTTTCGTTCGATTGAAATATGTCTATGACAGTAATGTTGCCTCTTGTTTTTTTTTTTTTTTTTTTTTTGCGCTCACTTGCTTTGACCTCAAGCGTAGTCCATGCACAATATTTATAGTAGTGATGGTCTGAATTTTGCGTGTGGATTAGCTTTCCCTATTAACAGTGTCCATCGCCATCAGGCGAACCCACTCCGACTTCAGAGGTACTTGTAATTTACGTCCCCAAGTCAAGGACGACAGGTCAACATTTTAGTCCAGCTGTCCGGTGTAGAGGTTGAACCGCTAACCTTGGCATCAGCACACCGGATGTTTAAGAACACGCGTTCTTACCCATTCGGCCATGCGGACCTGCCTCTTGTATGAATTTAACTGTCTTTTTTAGTTCATTCAGTGGTCCATAGAGTTTATCTTCCACTGTCGTCTCTCTAGGTCAGAAAGTTTGTTTAGATATGTTGTATTTTGGCCAGTCTTGGAGTATGTGCTCTGCTGTCTGCGACGCCAATCCACATGTGCACATGGCTGATTCACCAATCTTGAATTTTGTATACATGTGGTTGCGTAATCTATTGCGTCCTGTTCTGAGGCGCAGAATAATGACTTGTTCTGGTCTATCCGTAACGTGCTAGTCGTGTTGAGCAGGTTTTGGTGGCTTTCTAACTGATTTGATGAATCTTTTCTTTTGGTGGTATGTAACGGGCACATCTGGCTGTTCTTCTTTTGCTCCTTCCTTACCTAATCGATCAGATCTCTCATTTCCGGGCACTGGGGTGGTATCCACTGTATGGTGGTGACCTTATGCTGACTACTAAGTTCAGAAAGGCGGTCGATGACCATATCGCCCAGGAGCACATATTTATCTATAAACATGTATGCCTAGTGTCACATGCCTGTGGTAATTGACATTAAGGTGAGAGGCCGTACAAGATAAACAGTTCACGAGATAAAATGGGGCGGATGGTGGGTCCCCCAGAGGGCGTGAATGAGAAGACAGTAATTGAAAGGGAGAGCTGAGAACAAGTCAGCTGGCTAAATTAAAGGTGAGGCAGACAGTTGGAGCAGTGAGGTGGTGTTTGTGTGGATCATTGTGAGGGGGCATAGAATTGTTTAAAAAAGACAGGGACAAAGATTGAGGGGAGTTGAGGTTTAAACTCCGAGCTGAGAGGGAGTTGAGTCTAGACAGGACCAGGAGAAGGTCGTGGTCTGAGAAAGTGAAGAATTGTGACGGAGTTCTGAAGATAACTCCGCACTGTGGGTTCCAGGGATAGTGAGTGGAATTCGAGACCCATAGTGGGTTACTTTGAGTCGGGCCTAGAGAGAGGCTAGTATACCTGTCGTGTGGGACGATATTTTAGTAGCCTTGAGAGGCAGTGTTATTCGACGTGTTCCATTGGGATGGAGATATATTCTTAGAGAATTATTGTTCCTGGATTTATATGTTACATGTGTCTGTGTTAATTCAGAATTAAAGGAATATTATGTGCGCAAATTAACGCTTGTTCACTGACTGGTGTTTGGTGGTGATGCATCTTGATTAATCTGTTGTTCAACATCACATTGTTACAAGGACATACCCTAGACATAACCATAGCCACTCTATCTGTCACTTAGTCAACATTCACTTTGTGACAGAGAAGATTTCTGGGAGGCTTCGTCGATTAGAGAGAACACTAACATCAGAGACATTAGTCGGATGCCCAATTACAACAACAATAATGAGAGCTCTCCTGTCAAGAATAAACACCATTTTCAGTAGACAGCGCATTTCAAAAGTGTCGGAGAATTAATACAAAGTCCACGAGAAACCAGATAAAAATAACACTTCTCACTCAGAGAGAGAGAAAGGGTGGACAGCGGAGCGTGTCCACGGTATAAACACTGGGTTTTTTCCGTGCGGGAACTGGGTAGCACATAGGTCACGAGAAGGTCGGGACAGGTAAATTGGATACCAGGCAGTATTTCTTCGGCTATCAGGGACGTCAGAAAATTAACGCAAACAGGCGCGTGTGTTTATAGGTCAAGTGAACAGTACAAAAAGTGGGCGCCATGATACTGGCAAGATGATATTCTGACAGGTGCGTGTGGGTGTGACGAAGACAGGATTTATGACAGTGAGCAATTTCGTTGGGAAGTCCTGGGCGTGGTGAGATATCTGGTGTGTGTGTTGAGGACAAAGCACAGGGTGGTTGCAGGGCGATAGGTTAAGAATTCACCACAGGTAAAACGACGGTGGAAATTGTGAGTCGCCACGGACAAATTGGGTTGACAAGAGGGTCAGTGCTGTTTACGAGGACAGCGAAGTATGTGTGGATAACGGAAAAGTTCCGGACAGTTACTTTGTTCGCAGTCAGTGAAGATTGTAGTACACTGAGGTACTAACAGAGATGACCTTGTGAGTCAAGGCCGAGAACCAGGGAATTTGACGGAAAAATTTCCACGGAGAATAACACGTTGGGTTTCTACTGAAACTAGGATTTACGTTTAACGTCTTTGTGTGTGTGTGTCATCATCGGCAAACAAACCACAACAGTCATTCAGGTGCCGTCTTCGCAAATATGAGCGCATTTTTTCACCAAAAAAGACTTGCGAAGCGGATTTAAAGCGCGTGATCATTTTCTGCTATTCGTTGGTTTAACCGGGTCAGCAACAGTGAAACCATACCATCACTTCAAAGCGACAGTGACTACGCAGATAAACATTCATTGATTTTAAAGGTATTTTCGGCTCCCCAAAACGCAACGAAAACCCAATATTTCTGGCAAAACAAGAGCGTTCACATACATTATACAATCACAGGCCACCCCTACAGGGAGGGTTACAAAAACATTACGGACTGTGAAGATACAAGGCGTTGGGATAATTATCATCATCTTCAACTTTTACGACAGTCGAAAATCGTGTCACCACGTCAACAAAAAGTGACAACGCATCAGAACTTTAATTCATTGTGGGAAGCTAACGTCGTAATCTTTTCAAAACAGTAACCGACAAACATTTCCAGGCGATTTTCGGAGACTATTGAAAACAAATTAAGGACTTTTTTTTTAAAGATTCTACCATCGCAGTGGTGTCGGCAACCCTTGTTTGCTTCTGTTGGTCTCATCGTCCTAAGTATTGTTGTTGTTGTGCGTTACGTAAATATTTGTATGTGGTCCAGTGGTCGTAATAGGTAGGATATTTTTGCTTTATTTCTCGAAATGCGGGAGACAGAGCAAAGGTGAAGTTTCTAGGTGCACATTGTATTGGTTGAGAGACAGCTGACGAGTCAGTTTGTTTTGTGCTGTGGCATTGGGTCGTCTCGACATTATACATGGTGTCCAAGTGTCTACGTCAGATCTATGTACATTATTCATTTTATATTTGTTCTTTTTACTGTTTTCTCTTTACTGTTACATATAATATTTGAGTTCTTTGGATATATGGTATTGTTGTAATGCTTATGTTAATACATCTTCTATCTAGATGGTATTTGTCAGTTTATATTATGCGCACGGTATGGTCTTTCATGGGCATGTTTATGTCAGTGGTTTTTATTTCTATGTAATCATCCGTCTGCGTTTCACCGGCCTATGCGTCTACCGTTTAATAGTTGGCATCATCCATTTGTGTATGTATATGTATGTTTACAACTATTTCCAGGAATTGTTCTACAGTTATTTGATATATATATATATATATATATATATAGGAGGGAGTATAGTTATATTCCCCCCCCCCCCCCATCACTACCTAGTGCTTATAGAGTGACTGGGTGAGTACAGAGTGATATTGTAGCACTACGGATTTACGTACACAGGGAGTGCGGGTGTACTTAGGGAAGTGACACAAAGAATAACAGCAGAGCCTGTACATTTATAGTTGGCTGATTCACAGCAACGTGTCCACAAGTACAAGATGCCTACTTTAATGGATTATATTGAAGCAGGTGAAAGAATAGGCCTGAAAGGTAAAGAGTTACAGGAGTATGCAGAAGCGAAAGAACAAAAGCAGATGGAAAGAGAGGAGAGGCATAATGAACGCGAGGCAAAACGCTTACAGGAAGAGAAAGAGACACAAGTAAAACTAGCTGAAATGGAAAACAAACGTCTACAGGAAGTAAAGTTAGCTGAAATAGAAAACAAGCGTCTACAGGAAGCAACACAAGTAAAACTAGCTGAAATAGAAAACAAGCGTCTACAGGAAGAGACACAAGTAAAACTAGCTGAAATGGAAAACAAACGTCTACAGGAAGTAAAGTTAGCTGAAATAGAAAACAAGCGTCTACAGGAAGAGACACAAGTAAAACTAGCTGAAATCGAGTTAAGAAAACTAGAACTATCTTCGAAAGGTCAAAGTGAGGAAAGCAGAAGACCGTCGCAGTCGTCACAGAGATTAAAACTGCCATACTTTACGGACCGAGACAACCTTGAAGCTTATCTTGACAGATATCAGGCATCAGCGAAAGTGTTAGGCATCCCCGAAGACCAGTATGCTATTAGACTTGGCGAACTTCTTACGGGCAAGGCACTAGACACCATGTTCAATTTACCTGTAGAAGAAAGAAACAACTACACTATCTTACGTCAACGTTTGCTGACTAAGTTCCAACTCACTGAGCATGGATATAGGACAAAGTTTAGACAGTTAGTGGCAGAGACAAATCAAGATTTCACAGACTTTGTTAACACAGTAAAGAACACATTTAACAAATGGATGGAGCTTGCAGAAGTAGGGAAAGATTTTAATAAATTAGTAGATCTAATGTTAAGAGACAAGGTAGTATCTGCATGCAATTCTAATTTAGTGGCGTTCTTTGAGGAACGGAAGCCAAAGGACATAGACACAATGTCTCAGTTAGGGCAAAACTATATGACTGCACATCCTAACAGTTCTATTGGGAAACTAATGAGTGAGGAAATAGTCTGTGCAGCGTACACTAAACAGGACCAGAATCCAGTCATTAGACCAAGGGCGAAAAGTGTGGAGTCAGCACAGAAAGGTGAGCAACAAGAACTTCAAGATAATGGTTTCCGAGGAAACAATGTTGGTAGAGTAGGACGGTACCCATATAGAAGAGGGAACTTCCAGAGACGTCCAAATTATGCCGGATGTTGGAATTGTGGGAGCTGGAGACACAAAATGGCAGATTGTGATGCACAACCATCAGATGGACCAATGAACAACAGTAAAAGGGAGATCACTTGTTTCAAATGTGGAAGGAACGGGCATGTCAGTCATCAATGTAGGATGAGAGAAACAGAGCACTCAAATGCAGCACAAGTAATTGAGACGCTGAACAATGAAGATTGTAGTGGGTGCAAACCTCTTTTTGAAAAAGATGGTCAGCCAGTCTTATATGTGGTCACACAGTTAAAGCAGGATCAGCAGTGCATGAAGGAGGAAGTCTGAAGATGCATCATGGGTTTGTTAATGATAGGCCAGCGTTAACAATTAGGGATTCCGGATGTACGTCCATCGGGGTGAGAAAGAGTTTAGTGCAACCCTCGGATTATACAGGGGAAAAGATTAGATCCATAACATTTAATGGGACAGTAGAATTCTACCCAATAGCCGTGATAACAGTAAAAACACCATACATAACAGGAAGAGTGACAGCATGTGTTTTAGACTCACCAGTGGCAGATCTCATCATAGGAAATGTTATAGGAGTTAAAGAGTGTACAGAAGAGGAAGTAGTTTATTGGGACCAAAAATATAGTGTAAGCAATAATGAGGTAGTTACCACAAGAGAACCTAAATTAGAGAGTATAGCTGAGGTAGAAGAGGCACTTGAAGTAGACACAGGAACTCAGGACAAGGATAGTACAGCTGAGCAGATGAGAATGGATCCCAAATATAGTGCTAGTGGCTCCCAGAGACAAGATACTACTCTGAACAAATGTTCCCAAGGGTGTAGGAGAGTAGAACATAGGCAGTCAAAGAAAGTTAGATGGTGCTTCGAGAGGAAGAACAATGTTCTTACTCGCCGCTTTTCAGATAGTGGAACTGCACGTGGGCAAGTAGCAGTACCTTTAGCACACAGACACCGATACACTAGAACAGCTCAGGATGGTGCATGTGCGGGGCACATAGGCATAAGGCGTATGCAGCAGAAAGAAAGGTGCCAGATATATGGGCCAAGATTGAATAAAGAGTTCAGACTAAACAGAGACTCAAGTGTAACGGTGCAATATACAGATAGGAAAGTTGAGTCAGGTCAAAAGAATTGTCGCGACATTACTGACCCAGGGCTAGGGATAACTAACAGATGTTGTAATTGTAGAGGTACCATGAGTGATGGGTACATGAAAGGTAGACACAGCATCGACAGGAATCAGAGGTGGGTTAATGCAAGAACAGAACCACCTGATATAGGGTCGGTACACTAATAGTATTGTGTGGTCGTGAAGTAGTAAGAGACCTGTGGGTACATAAGTATAATGCTTTTCTATTATGTATTATTATGTGATGTATTAGTTCATGCATTGATACAAAAGATATAAAGTTGTTTGTATTTATGTGTGGGGAATATGGGAGTGTACTATGAGTATGTGATGTATTATGTAGTGTGGTAGCGAGAGTAAGGTGCAGCCATACTTAGGGCTACCCAGGCAATGGGTCTGGGTCACATATTTGATAAGTATGAGTCTCCCAACATTTGAAAACGATGTTTTCTTTTGAGGGTGGGGTAGTGTCACATGCCTGTGGTAATTGACATTAAGGTGAGAGGCCGTACAAGATAAACAGTTCACGAGATAAAATGGGGCGGATGGTGGGTCCCCCAGAGGGCGTGAATGAGAAGACAGTAATTGAAAGGGAGAGCTGAGAACAAGTCAGCTGGCTAAAATAAAGGTGAGGCAGACAGTTGGAGCAGTGAGGTGGTGTTTGTGTGGATCATTGTGAGGGGGCATAGAATTGTTTAAAAAAGACAGGGACAAAGATTGAGGGGAGTTGAGGTTTAAACTCCGAGCTGAGAGGGAGTTGAGTCTAGACCGGACCAGGAGAAGGTCGTGGTCTGAGAAAGTGAAGAATTGTGACGGAGTTCTGAAGATAACTCCGCACTGTGGGTTCCAGGGATAGTGAGTGGAATTCGAGACCCATAGTGGGTTACTTTGAGTCGGGCCTAGAGAGAGGCTAGTATACCTGTCGTGTGGGACGATATTTTAGTAGCCTTGAGAGGCAGTGTTATTCGACGTGTTCCATTGGGATGGAGATATATTCTTAGAGAATTATTGTTCCTGGATTTATATGTTACATGTGTCTGTGTTAATTCAGAATTAAAGGAATATTATGTGCGCAAATTAACGCTTGTTCACTGACTGGTGTTTGGTGGTGATGCATCTTGATTAATCTGTTGTTCAACATCACATTGTTACAAGGACATACCCTAGACATAACCATAGCCACTCTATCTGTCACTTAGTCAACATTCACTTTGTGACACCTAGCACCATATGCCCAATGTGACTAAGGACGTGTAAAAGGAACGTTTGTTGTGATTTGACTTGACTTGACTGTGTATCCTTTGCAGGCAGCCATGGAGAAAGTGATCTCCAGCCAGCTGCAGGCCAAGAAGCTTCTAGAGAAACAGCTGAGCGAGATTGAGGCCAGGCAACGCCAAAGCGAGGTTCGGCGGCAGAAGCAGATCCGAGACTTGGGAGTGGACCTGTCCAAGATCCAGGCCACGTCACGTGACCTGGACGAGGTCGTGTATGGTGAGTATTGGGGTCACTGAATACTAAAATTGTCCCTAGTGAATTGTTTTGTCATGTGATGACCTTAACGATAGACTTAACTCCCAATAAACGTTGACTGAGATGTTTTCACAATCTCAATTTAGTGGATCCACTTAAGTTGACTTAACCAACTCGGAGGACAGCGCGGTGGAGAAGTCTTGCATTCATCACTTCCACAGTTTTGGAGCATTCCTTGAATGTGTCTGACTTTCCTACCTGGATCCAGCTGTTAGCACTATTCCACAGCTCTGAACATCGTACACAGCTTAGGAATTAGTATGTAACGAATGCAACGCCAAAAACAATAATAAAAACAAGAATAACTGGTGCGTAATAAACTCGTTCTGGTACCTGAGCAGAATAGGAGAGCTAATATGTTATCACAGAATTATTAATGCAGAGCTTTAGGAGAGAACCGGACAAACTCGACCCATTCAAGAGGTGGGAAAACGAAACTGGTGATGGATAAGTCACACATGAGTTTGTTGATGACCTAAGCTCCAGATGAAGGATAAAGTGCAGACGAAGAAGAACGAATTGAGTTGAGTTGAGTTAAGAACCGACATCACTGCACCCGGGACATTCCCATACGCGCTCCTCGCGTCCCCTCGTTCAACAGCCGGAGAACAGGCATACTACTAATCAGTCCAACCGCTATCTGATTGTAAGATCTCATAGTCTTCTCTCTCAGTTTTGAGATTCCTCCAGAACTCCTGCCGATCCCCCACAGTATCATTCTTTCCACTAACAGGTTCTCAATCTGTTCCCCGCCTTCTGCACCTGGTCTCACAGGCACTCGACCACGTCTCCCTTGTCCCTGGGTAATCTACCACCAAGAGGTGCATTCCCTGCAAACCTGTTTATTCCCCCCGAACTCCCGCATGACCAGGGCAAAAACCCAAATATTTCTCACAATCTGTGACCTCTAAATGGAGGATAGCCATTCCACACGAAACATTCCTTTCTCCACCTTACTAAGAGAAGAAGAACGAACTCAATCAATCAAGCAGGTGTCGTCTCCACAATGAAGGTTGGCTGCAATGGATCTCCAACACTGTCTGTCTCTCGCTCTGACTGTACATTCTGTCAGGCATCTCTTTATGTTATCTTCCCACTTGTATCGTTGTCCACCTCTTGCTCGCTTGCCCTCAACCTTGCCCTCCAGTGTGCTTTTATAAGAGTATCATGTCTTTTAATGTGGCCGAAATATTTCACTTGCCTCCTCTTTATTTCTTTCAATAACTCTCTTCATTCTCAGTTTTTCTAGAACCTCTGCATTTGATTGTTTTTGTTTCCATGAAATACGACATATTTGTCTGTATATCCGCATCTCCAGGGCCTCTTTTCGACTTTCTAGTAGCTTGTTTAACACCCAAGCTTCTGCGCCATACAGTAGCGTTGTATATACGTAGCATTTGACAATTCTCATTTTTAATGCGTTGTTAATCTCTCAAGATGTTAATACTGATTTCATCAATCAATCAATCATGTGCCATACCGGAAAGCGTGGGCGGTCATGACTCGCCATTTCACTCGATCACCAGAGTCGTGGATCAGCTCAGTGTTCCTGTCTTGTCCATGCCATGTGGCCAAGCCATCCAGGTATTTTCCTCTCGGTCTTCCTCTTGGTCTGTTCCCCTTCGATCTTGCCAGTTGTCAATAAGTTCTCCAATCCATTTCTTCTCATAACATGTCCAAAAAATTGTGACTGTCTTCGTCTAATTTCTCTAATCAGTCTACGATTTTCATTTGTCTCCTGTAGTACTTGGTCATTAGTTTTTCTATCTGTCCACGGTACTCTTTGCATTTTCCTCAGAAACGACATTTCTGCAGCCATCAGATGTTTTTCAGCTTGACTGCACATTGTCCAAGTTTCACATGCATACAAAAGAACAGGCTCTATGTACCCCTTCAACACTCTTTTTCTCGTTTCAATTGACATCTTTTTATTGGTCAGAATTTTTTTCATCTTGCTAAAGGCTACTTTCGCCATGGCGATTCTTGTTCCAATCTCTTCAAGGCATCTCCCATCAGATGTTATGACTGTTCCGAGATAATTGTACCGATTCACTTGTTGAAGAATATTCCCATTTACTTGTATATTACATTGTGGTACTTCCTTCTTCCTAGTGACGACCATAACCTATGTCTTCTAACAATTTAATTCCAACCCCAGCTGCTCACTGTGTACAACAGGAGAGCCCAGTGAAGATAGTGTAGAGGCATTTTATAATGACATAGAATCTGCCTTAAAGAAATGTAAAAATTCAGAAATAAACATCATAATAGGAGACTGATTTCATGCCGTTGAAAATATTTTTGGCCATTCCTAGTCTCTTTTTGATTTCTATTCCACTTCTGTTATTATATGTCCAAGATAGCAGAAACTTGTTACTTGTCCTAATATCTCCCAGTTTACTGTGATGTTCATTGATGACATTTTCTTTCCACTGCTTATTATCATAGTTTTTGTTGTTTGGATGTTAATATCTAAGCCGCATTCTGCACTGTGCCTGTTTACTTGTTCCACTAGGTCTAGTAACTCTTGCTCACTTTCTGCTAGCAACACGGTATCGTCAGCAAACTTAAGATTATTTATGATTCTTCCATTAATGTTAAGTCCAGGCAGTTCAACTTGTTTAAACATTATTTTTGTGTATAGGTTGAAGAGGCTTGGGGACAGCACACTCCTCTGCCGTTTCTAGTCTTCCCTCTCAGTTTCGAGATTCTTCCAGAACTCCTGCCGATCTCCCCAACGAACTAACAAGTAACTTATAAACAAGTACTGAACACGGGTACCCCTGAGCTACATCATTCCCGCGAAACTGTCAATCTTTAGAACGTTCATCGTTTGTTCCCTGGCGAATTCTTTTGCGAGACATAGCGTGTCATTTGCATAACGCCACTCTCACCACAACACACCGGAGGGATTTCGATCCTTCGTCAATGACCCCGACTGATGCATTTTTCATGCCCAAAATGTTTTTGATGTAATGTGTCCACCACCCACTTAGTCGGCCCTTTCTCTTCTTCCAGGAACCATGCCTTCAAGTATCGTTCCTTGAAAACCATTGTGGCATTAAAAATTGTCAAGGTACTTGGTGTTTGTAAAGTCTCACTACACTTTGTGTGTGTAGACAAAATTTGAAACATGAAGTACATGATGTCTGCAAGGTGTGGACTGCATCTGGCCCTGCAACCAGCAGGGTTAGGATCGGCTAGCCTCTCCTTGGAAGGGTGAAAAGTGAAAATTAAAAGTCTGCCGAAGACCCGCAGACTACACAAATCAACCCCACCTCCACTTGGTGCAGACTGGAAACCATGACAGCGAGGTCATGGGCTAACGGGGATATGGCTCGCCATTGGGGATGGACTCCCTATGATCAGATTTGTGTCCTAAACCTGCGACTGGCCTAGCAAGCCGGCAGGGGAACTCCATACTGCTCGTAGAAAAACTAAGAAGTATAAACGGACTGACCCTAATGGATGTAGACCCGGCAATGTTAATGGACTACGAGATAGATCAGCGATTCAAAACATAGGCACAATGAACGTCTGCGGTTTTAATAGTAAAGAAGAAGAACTTACAGAAACAATGGACGAGAGGAAAATTGGACTGATGGGAATAGCGGACACCAGAATAAAAGGGGAAGGATGCAAGGAGATCCACCACAGTTACATGTTTGTCTACTCTGGAGTGGAACAGCAAGAAAGGGCAAGACACGGTGTGGGAATAATTATTGAACCACGGCTATCAAGAGGAATACTAGACATAAAATATATATCAGAAAGAATCATAACAGTGAGAATAAAAGAACAAACAATTACAACATATGTACAAATATACGCACCATGTAATACAACAATAATGAGCAAGAATGCGAGGACTTCTACGAAGACATCCATGACGTGCTAAATAAAATAGATAAGCAGGACAACATCATAGTTATGGGAGACTTCAATGCAAGACTAGGACATAACAGAGCGGGCATAGAAAAACATCTTGGAGCATTTGGAGACCAACATAATGAAAGAAATGATAACGGAAGTAGACTGATAGAGCTATGCAGCCAACACGACCTCTATATAACAAATACATTCTATAAACACAAAGACTCACAAATATACACCTGGTATAAATGGAATGATCTAGATACTAAAAGCCAAATTGATTTTATATTAACAAGAAATAACAGAAAGAGAAATATATTAGATGCAAGGGCAGTGCCCAACTTAGGTATAAACACAGACCACAAAGCAGTCGTTGCCACAATAAGAACCATCAGTAGAAGGAAGCAAAAATCAGGAAATTACATGCCATGTGAATCAGTAAACTTAAACAACCTCAAAGACGAGGCAGTGAGGGACAATTATGAAAAAGAGCTAACTGAAATCTTTGTAAAATTATCCATAGAAAGAAAGACAGTGGGAGAAGAATGGGAGATGTTGAAATCAAGCATTTTAAATACTGCAAAGATAACATGCGGAACCACGAAAAAACGCAATACACGGATAAAGAAAATAACAAGTTGATGGAACGCAGAAGTAAAGAAAGCTGTAAAAGACAAAAAGGAAAAATATAAAAAGTGGTCGAAGAGCAAACAGGAATGCGATTACATAGAATATAGAATAGCGAGAAGACATGTGAATAGAATAGTAAAGAGAGAAAAACAAAAGACTGGGAGGAGTATGGAGAAACTCTAAATAAAAACTACAAGGAGGCAACTAGAAACTTCTATAAAAAGATAAGTGCAATGAGAACCAGAGGAGAACCCTTTGACCCAACATAAATAATTAACAACGAAAATGGAGAACCAATAAGTGAACAAAAGCAAATCCTAATAAGATGGAAACAGTACTTCGAACAACTTCTCAACATCCCATCAGATGTCACAGGAATTCAAGAAACCGACACAGATGCCACCGAAGAACTAGAACCAGTTATACTGAAAGACGAAATTATAGAAGCCGTCAGATTAGCCCCATTGAACAAATCACCAGGACAAGATGAAATACCAAATGAACTAATTAAAGCAGCAAGAGAAGTAGGAACAGCATGGCTACATAGACTATTCAACCACGTTTGGGTAGAACAACAGACACCACGAGACTGGGGAAACGCCATAATTATCCCAATTTGGAAAAACAAAGGCAGCAAAAGAGACTGCACACAATACAGAGGCATTTCACTGTTGAGTCATACTGGGAAAATATTTTGCAAAATTCTTGAAAAAAGATTAAGAACTATTATAGAACCCCAGCTAAGCGAAACACAACTTGGATTTAGGAAAAACAAAGGATGCACAGATGCCATTTTTTCTCTTAGACAACTTATAGAAAAATCAATCGAATTCAATGAAACACTCTACTTAGCCTTTGTCGACCAAGAAAAGGCATTTGATAGAGTAGATAGAAACAAGCTGTGGGAAATCCTTAAACAATATGGAGTGAGTACACATCTAATGAACCTATGTAGAAGCTTATACAACAACAGTGAATGCATAGTGAGAGCAACTGGAGGACACTCAGAACCCTTCACCATAAGATCCGGAGTACGACAAGGTTGTGTCCTGTCCCCTCTCTTGTTTATAACATATATAGACAACATATGTAAAGAAACCAGCCAAACAGAGACCACAAGAACACCGCATGACGAGAACACAGAAGAAGAACAATCTGCAAATCTAACCATTAGAGAACTCCTGTTTGCGAACAACCAAGCACTAATAGCAAAATCAGAAGCTGAATTACAAGACCACACGAATAGTCTAAACGAAATGTGTAGGGAACATAACATGAAAATTAGCACAAGTAAAACAGAAGTACTGACTATAACTGAAGAAGAAAAATCAACAACGATGGACCTAAACGAACATCCATTGAAACAAGTAAAGAGTTTCAAGTACCTAGGAAGTATAATATCATCAAATGGCAAATCAGAAGACGAGATCGAAAATAGATGCAATAAGGCAAACCAACTCATTGGACAAATGGCACCAATACTAAAGAACAAACATGTATCAATAACTACTAAGAAAGCACTTTACAACACAATCTTCCTACCAACTCTATGTTACCAATGCCAAACCTGGACAATGACAGAAAAAGAGAAAAGAAAAATCACAACAACAGAAATGAGATTCCTGAGAAGAATACTCAATGTATCAAGAAGAGATAAGATCAGAAATGAAGAAATCAGGACTAAAGTGGGGGTTACAGCTGCACTAGATTTTATTAGAAAGCAGCAAGTCAAATGGTTTGGCCATGGAAGTAGGTTACCAACTAACAGTATACCACAACAAGCAATGATGTACAGACCAGAGGGAAGCAGAGGAAGAGGCCGACCACGTAAACGATGGACGCAGGGAATAACAGAGTCCATGGGAATATCGATACATGAAGCCCATAAGCGGACACTCTCCCGCTGTTTATACTTCACCTTGACACCGCAAGGTACAAGAGGAACATGATGAGATGAGATGATGTCATCTCAAAATGTGCTCCACGGTCCATCGTGAAGCAATATGCAGCAAATGGCTGTCGTCTGCTGGAGTAATTCTTTGCACTCCAAACAGAATGATGTTATCAACAGAAGAAATCTTTTTTTTTTTTAATTTGTTCTAAATACAAAGTGTAGTGAGTCTTTACAAACACCAGGTATTTCAGTTTAAGAAGTCATTGTTGCAAATGAGCCAGCTAGACCATGTCCATATCTACTAGAATGTCGACATTTTTCTTCTTTTTGTTCCACGGCATTCTAATAATTGTTCTGTATCCTTTAAATTCAAAATGCCTAATTTCCTTCTTTAGTGATTG
>JACEFZ010015505.1:22500-30000 GCA_014155875.1 Cepaea nemoralis
ACATAATACAGTCAGCCGACCAGTTCCCTCCCTCGTCGACATTTCACCCCAGACACATTTTATATGTTGATCAAATTGACAGGGTGACATTTTACTTTGCCTCTTTACGATCTCCAGCTTCCGTGCCCGACATGCCCAAACAAGAAGGTAAAGGACACCTTTACACGTCCCAGGAGTGTCGGACATATGGTGCTTGACCCATGTTGTCTTAAATCAGTCGGCGTTCCAGGAGTGATGTGGTCAGTATATCACCGGCCTACTTCACTCCCCGAGAAATTTCTTAGTGCGAATGTTGGGCTGGGCAAACTTGGGAGCCTATATGGATTTTAAAAATCCCCCTCGCTACGTATTCGAACACCTGACCTCCGGATCGGCAGGCGAGCGTCTAGCCACTGCGCTTCCGCGGCACCCAAAATGTAAATAGAACCCTCTATTCTTCGACCTTGTCTGACAAGGCTAGGCTCCGATCCACTACCAAGAGGCCAGGAGCAGAATTATAATGTCATCGGTGTTCTCTACAAGTGCTCTTTTGAAAATATTATCCTTGACTTAACTCTGTGACTCTTGATGGATTTGTGCTTAATGCGATGTTAACAGCTGTATTAGACTGTAGGTCGATGCACAAACCTTCAGAGTTAAAACTGACAATCTCCCAGAGAATTCACAATCAATAACCAAGCAATCGACCAACCAATCAACCTGCTAAACAATCGACCAGCCAACCAATCAACCAGCCAACCAATCAACTAGCCAACCAAGCAACCAGCCAACCAGACAACCAGCCAGCCATTCAATCAGCCAACCAATCAACCAAGTAACCTAGCAACCTATCAAGGAATCAATCAACCAGCCAACCAATCAACCAGCCAATCTAGCTACCAGCCAACCAACTAGTAGCCAACCATTCAACAACTCAACCAATCTACCAGTCAACCAAGCTACCAACCAAGCAACCAGTAAAACAATCATTCAACAAACCTATCAACCAGCCAACCAGCCAGTAAACCAAGCAACCAATGAAACAACTAACCAAACAGCAAACAAACCAACCAACCAACTAGCTAACTAACCAACAAGCAACCACACAGTCAACCAAGTAAAAAGACAAGAAAAAAATGCATAATCAATCAGCCACCCAAGCAAGCAACCACGGCAGAACAAGTGTCAGTCATGCGACTATATTCAGTGAATTAGAAACAGCCAATTCTCGAATTAGAACAGACCTCAGTCTGCTAAGCCAGTGCTCCTCAAACATTAATCCAATCGCCATCCATTTTATTCGGATATTTTCGTGACGCCTTCAAAATATCACAACATCTGTAGGCGTTGCAATGCATAATAATTATTTAAAATATAAAATTGGCTAATGTCTATGCTACCTCAAATTATTTTTAGGTGACACCCCAGAGGGAGCCGAGGTAGAATGGGTGGTTAGTGCTCTTGCCCACGAAGACATTGGCCCGACTTCAATTCCCAGTAAGGGCATGACTATTTTGTTCTGTGTTGAGCGCGAAGGGTTTTCAGAGTGTAGTATTTTCACTGAACAGTTACCACCCCCTACCCCGGTCCCAATGACATCACAGACTTCCACGGCTGTCTATAGAAGAGTATCAATGTGAAGTTTCGTGTTAATATCACAGCCTGGTATTCCGAGTTAAGTAGCACGAGTTTCCTTCGGCATTTTCATGTTCTCGTTATTGTTCTCACTTTTTCATCTCTTCATTCTTATCATCTCATTCTTATGCCTTAATTTGGCCACTGTAGTGTCTTCTCCGTGATTATATGATTTGTTTTGTCTATGTATTTGTTAGTTGATGAAGTCTAGTCACCGCAACGTCCCGTGATTTCCATAATTGTGTTATGTAAAGCTGCATTACTTTGTGTTATTCTAGATTGTTCTTATTTGGCCGGTCTCTGTGGCGATAGCGTTGCGAACTCGATTCGTTATGGAGCTTACCCGAGTTTGAAACGCAGCAGTAACCGATTTGGCAGCAGACCGTGTCGCGCTGGTTTTAACGTGTTGGTATGGGAACCATATTCAGAATATTCGTTCAGAAAGCAATAGCAAACTACTGAACGTAAAAACTTGCCAAGACATCGACAGCAGCGGTAAAATGCTGGTGTTGACTGCAATGTCCTATAAATGATATGCAACTTAAACATAAAATATTGTTCTGACCTGTACGTCTCTTAGATCACCCTAGCCTCATGAGAATGTGTACCAGACAATTTTCAGAATTCTATGGGGATTGTTTCGGAAGGAAAGATGACGAAGAAAGATACCAGCCATCCCACTTCACGTGATAATCTAGAATATGCGACGACCTAACACTTCACTGCAAGAAGTAAACAACGATACAAGTTCAAAGAGAATATCAAGAGATGGACGAACAGTATCTGACACTGTTCATTCTGGGCGAGAGACAGACAGTGTTGGAGATCCACTGCAGCCGACCTTCATTGTGGAGGCCGCGCCTGATTGATTGATTGATTGATTACTTTTTAACCAAAGGGTATGGATCCCTGCTTGAGAAGCCCTCCTCTACGTCATCTCGACACCCGGAGCTAGTCGTGAAAGTTATAACAACAGTTTAGCTTTATCGACCACCTATTAACCCAGAGACAACACCAAGCTTGGCATGTGTGCTTTAGATCATTCAACGTGTGTTTCTGCCTCCCATTTATTGAGTTTTACAATTATGAACTCTGGGAGATGCGAATGCCAGTCCCATTTCATTCGGTGATTCACTTACTTGTCCCTGTGGGTCGCGATCTGGGAATGAAAATTTCCTTGCTGAGCTGTGTCTTATAAAGGAATGATGTTTACACACACAAGCAGAACTTCATTCACAACACGAACACAACTCTTCTCGGACGGGTGGCTAGACACTGGAGACAATATTTTCAAGAGTTACAGGCGGATGGCAATTATTAGCGGCCAGTAACTCTGAGCTTACACTCAGGAAATAAATGACCGTAGACCCCGAGGTAGATCAAGAAGACGGTGGAGAGATAATATATATACAGACCTACAAGCACTTGGAATCAACGACTGGCAAGAAAAGGTCAACCAGAGAGACGAATGGAGACGGCTTGTATCTGCAGCAAAGAACCTCAATGGCTCGGAAAGCTGAAGAAGAAGAAGAAGAAGAAGAAGAAGAAGAAGAAGAAGAAGAAGAAGAAGAAGAAGAAGAAGAAGAAGAAGAAGAAGAAGAAGAAGAAGAAGAAGAAGAAGTAACTCTTATCAAATATTTTGCTTCATTTTGCCCTTGATATAGTTAGCTGCACATGCTTTACAGAGTTTTGCACTCAACCCCAGCCTTTATTGGCTTTTTGTGATTTGCTAGACATTTGCTAAGTTCGGCAGTTTGCCATTGCTTTCTAAACGGCCGAAGCCTCATTGTCAATAATTGAGTTTACCTTGGATTCCATACCAGGCGACCATTCCAAACATTGTTATAAATTAAGTTAGTGCTCACACTGGCTTCTGGTGGGTGCGGGTTCAAATCCCCGGCTCATCAATCCAAACAAGCAATCTCGAGACAAATGTCTCTTGTAGGCTCATTACAGACAAAGTCCCTGGATACACAAATGCACAGCTGGAAATGGATCGTTAACAAAAAAAGTGAAAATAGCTGGTCTTGGTGTTTCCAAGGAGTGGGAAAAAGCTATATGCCTAGACTTATGTATACGCAAGACCATCCACGCAGAGCATATTATCTCCCTGGCAATTTCCCATCCTTGGTTAATATAACGATATATTTTGGGCATTCATCCATCCATCATATGCCATGCCGGTAAGCGTGGGCGGTCATGTTCTGCCATCTCACTCGATCAACAGAGTCGTGGATCAGTTCCGTGTTTCTGTCTCGACCATGCCACAAGGCCAAGCCATCCAGATACTTGTTTCTAGGTCTTCCCCTTGGTCTGTTCCCTTCGATCTTACCAGTTGTCACCAAGTTCTCCAAATCATTTCTTCTCATAACATGCCCAAAAAATTGTGACTGTCTACGTCTAATGTTTCTGATCAGTTTACGATCTTCATTTGTTTCTTGAAGGACTTCTTCATTGGTCTTTCTGGCTGTCCATGGTATTCTTTGCATTTTCCTCAGAAACCACATTTCTACAGCCATCAGATGTTTTTCAGCCTGGCTGCTCATTGTCCAAGCTTCACATCCATATAAAAGTACAGGTTCTATGTAGCATCTCAACACTCTTTTTCTCGTTTCAATTGACATCTTTTTATTGGTCAGTATGTTTTTCATCTTGCTAAATGCTACTTTTGCCATCTTCAAGCATCCTTATCATGTTGACATGTCTCACTTTATCAAAAGCCTTTGTGTAGTCAATAAAGCAAAGGTGTAGATCTTTGTTTACTTCTATAGAACGTTCGATTACGGTTCTCAGTATATACACAGCATTTACTGTACCCTTGCCTACTACAAACCCACATTGTTCTTCTCCTATTTCAGGTTGTATTTTCCTCCTAACTCTTTGCATGATAATTCTTAGCAAAATCTTCGTGATGTGACTCATTATACTAATTGTTCGATGTTGATCACATTCCAAGGCTCCTGATTTCTTTGGGATTGCAATAAATACAGAATTACATAACTCATGAGGTATATTTCCAGTATCATATATTGTATTAAGCAGACTGGTAACTTTATCTATTCCATATTCTTCTAAAGCATTAATCATTTCTGTTGTGACGCTGTCTGGACCAGGGGTCTTGCCAGATTTCATATGATTAAGAGCATTCTGAACCTCCATCTTCAAAATTGCTGATCCTTCATTGTTATTTTGAACAATATATTGTTCGTCTCTGTTATCGTCATAGAGGTTTTTCACGTAATCTGACCATACATGTAAAATCTGATCCTTTTCTATTATGACTCTTCCATCTTTTGTCTTTAGGCAGCCTGCTGATGTACGTGTTCTTTGATTAGTAATCTCCTGAATTCTTTTGTGCATTAGTTTTGCATTTTTACTGTTGTGTTGTTTTTCAATTTCTCTGCAATTTTTCTCAAGCCATGTTTCTTTAGCCTCCTTACATAAGGTTCTGACTTTTCTGTGAATTTCTTCATATTTGGCAGGATTATTTTTGTTCTGTCTTCTTGTTTCCATTAGTTGTAAAATTTCTTCAGTCATCCATGTCTTACGGCCCACTTTCTTTACTTTTGGAATAGTTTTTTCTGCTGCAAAACTGATTGAATTCTTCAGCATTTCCCATTGATCATCTACATCTTGAAATAGGATCTCTAGATCAGACAATAAATCAAATTTGTTCTTTACTTCTATGTTAAAATTATCTTGTATTTCTTTGTCAGTTTTCAATTTGCACAAGTCATATTTAGGGTTTCCTGCTGTATACTTGACTTTCTTAACTTTACCCTCAATGTGCCAGTAATTAATCTGTGATCACTGTAACAGTCTGCATTTGGAACTGTTTTTACAACTGTTAATGCATTTCGAAACCTTTTGCTTATCAGGATGTAATCTATCTGGTTTTTAATCCTGCTGTCTGGACTCCTCCATGTCCATAATCTTCTAGGATTTTGGTCATAGTTTTATTATTATTATTATTATTATTATTATTATTATTATTATTATTATTATTGACTCGCTTTGAACACAAGCGTAGTCAATAAAAGTGCAACAACTTTTAGTAGCACTGCACTGATTTTTGCATGTGGATTAGCTTTCCCTTTTACCAGTGTTAATCGCTATCAGGCGAACCCACTCCGACTTCATTGGTACTTGTAATTTACTCTCCCGTGTCAAGGACGAGAATTCAACATTGTAGTCCAACTGACCGGTGTAGCGGTTGAACTCCGACCTCGGCATCAGCACACCGGATGTTTAACTGATTCAGCGCTGAAAGCATAATATATCGTCAAATGTGATCTCTCATTTGGACAGAAGGGGGATATACCACCACACAAGAATCATCGTGTTATTATTATTTATTTTTTTTTATTGTGGGATATTCTGCAATTTTAATGTTCAGTGAATACACATTTACACCATAGTACTTGTTCATTTAATTGTGCGCCATGTTTGGTCTAAACCAACTTGTTTGTTATTTTGTTTGGCACCGAATCAGTTAAGAATGAGGGATCGTATCCAACGTTCATGATCTTTTCCCAAATGGGAAGAATACTGGACTTGTCGAAGTTACTATAGAACATCTACAGGGTGTATTTTAAATGACTATGCAGTGTTTGAAAATAATGCCGGTCCAAGTTTTGTATTTACTTATTATTTTGCATGAACTTTACAGGGAGTAAATACAAAAACTCGAATGGCAATATTTTCAAACACAGCACAGTCATTAAAAATATACTCTATATGAACGTAGCAGTGTATCACTATCAGGGCAGGGTAACTTGGGAAATACCACTTCGGTCTTCGGGTCGTGCCCACCTGATTTCATTTAGGCATATACTGGATTTTTTTGTTTTTAAATAAGAAAAGGATAGGATCTCTAATATTCCCCTATGATCCTGGGATAGGGGATCAGAGTCTCACTTCCGCAAACTAGGGTCAAAAGTCCGGAGAATCCCCGTGCACGTTGCCCATGTAAGAAATGCCTCGGCGGTTGGAAATCGAAGAGTGCAGGCCGAAAATTCTTTCTGTCTAGGCTAAATTACAGATTTGCAAAATCTACTCACAAATGATTATTTATAGCACGTGAGATTCTGAGCAACGCAGAAGCCTGGCTGGTGTTATGGAGTTCGTTCACTGAGCTGAGAACCTCCTGGCCTGGTCTATGGGAGGAGGCTGTTGTCTATGGGAGGAGGCTGTGGCACTTATGGAGATACCTCGACGATGTGGCGAAGTGTTTACGGGTGCAATTCGTATCCCACATACCGCGTTCGAAACACAGTTGCGGGCGATTTGGCAGCAGTCCACTTGCGTTGCTTTTCATACAATGGTCGTCGAGTAAGCAATGGCACACTACTGAACGTAAACTTGTCAAGAAATCACAAACAACACCCCAAAAGATAATAATAATGGGGTTGGCTTCGACGTCCTGTAAAGGATATGCAACTAACTTTTTTGTATGTGCAAAGAACGCGAATCTTGACCAAACAACAACCAAAGCACGACCAGCTAAGATTTCAAAGCTCCTATTGTATAGATTATCCTCTAATTGCTGCATCTTCTCCTTTCATTTTATGAGAGCCAATAAATACCCGAGAACTGCTTTCTTAAGTGTTTTTTTTTTCTCCAGTTGCCTCTAGGGCTTCCCACCTATTGATTTTCTGTTTTCCCGTTACACGAGATGTATGGTAGCCATGTGACCAGCACGTGAGAGGTCTCCAGGCGGCAGAATACAGGAAAATCAGGTTCCGGTTTATTCTGTCAGGTGGAGGATATTTTCACAAACAATATATTGACATCTGATACGAGCGGAATTAATTAGCAGTCGCAGCTGCAGACTGACCGAGTTTATTGGATTGAGAGCTTAAAAATTCAGCGACAACACAGGCTCAA
>JACEFZ010015505.1:35000-38951 GCA_014155875.1 Cepaea nemoralis
CTATGTGTAAAGTCACCCATAGACAACCCGTGAGAAGTTCATGGGCCTTTACGGCTCAGGCTGGAGGGAGAAGATTCTGGTGCTTCTGCCTTCATCACAAGTAGCCTGACTGTGGAAGCCATGGCAGTAAGTAAAGAAATAACATGGCTCAAGACACAGACATTCACTCGGGCATGTGTCCTTAGTGACTCGATGAGTATGCTCTGGAAGATAGAGATGGCATGGGTCCGAACACAGTGCTTGTTGTCTCTGGGGCGATCACGGCTGGCAAAGGTTAGTTTCATTTTCGTGCTAGAGCATGCGGGTGTACAAGGAAATGAGCGGGCTGTCAGGCTTTCAGAGTATTAATAAACAAACCCCCCGGGAAGGTTAACCCGGTCAACAAATGCCCGCAGAAGTCGGGATGTGTCGGCCTAACGGCGCAGGAAACGCAGCTCCTGCTGTAAACAGGCACAACGCAATCACATCCGAAAAAAAAACTCCGGATGAACGAAGAAGAAGAAGATAAACAAACACAGAACTGATTGTCGTTGGCCGCTACGAGCTGCGGGATTTACTGAGGAAGGGATCCGAGCACTTATGGGCTGAATGATTCGATGTGCAATGAGGATGATCTGTCGACTAATTCACTCACTCACTCACTCACTCACTCACTCACTCACTCACTCACTCACTCACTCACTCACTCACTCACTCACTCACTCACTCACTCACCCACTCACTCACTCACTCACCCACTCACTCACTCACTCGCTCGCTCACTCACTCACTCACTCACTCACTCACTCACTCACTCACCCACTCACTCACTCACTCACTCACTCACTCACTCACTCACTCACCCACTCACTCACTCACTCGCTCGCTCACCCACTCACTCACTCACTCACTCACTCACTCACTCACTCACTCACTCACTCACTCACTCACTCACTCACTCACTCACTCACTCACTCACTCACTCACTCACTCACTCACTCACTCACTCACTCACTCACTCACTCACCCACTCACTCACTCACTCGCTCGCTCACTCACTCACTCACTCACTCACTCACTCACTCACTCACTCACTCACTCACTCACTCACTCACTCACCCACTCACCTCACTCACTCGCTCGCTCACTCACTCACTCAGAGAATACATTGTTTTTAATAGTTACGTTTTCTCCAACTGACATGTCTTTTATTGGAATAACGAAGACACACACAGTAAATTGTACAATTTATTGCCTGACGTATTCACTGCGGTAAAACACTGTTTTGAATGTCTTATTTTTTTTACCGCTAATTGTCATTTAGACACGATTGGTTACATATTTATCTCCTCTGATTTATTCTAGTTTCTTTTGCTGTTGCTGTTTGTTTTGTCGAAAGATCAATAACCTGATTGCTGGTAAATCCCTTAAATTAACATCTTCCGATTTAACATATGTAAATGCGGTTTTTGCCAACGTACATACAAAGAGTTAAATTTCCATATTTTCCTACTGCAGGGGTAGATAATTGCAATCAAAATACCGCTGATGTCAGCCAAATCTGGGCAAGCGAATATCGGGTGCGAATTTGGCGTCAGATCTAAATATTACCAAAGCCTTTATAACCAAATGTCCATCCAGGTTAAGGCATTTTACGCTGGGTCGGGGGGGTGAGGTGGGGGTGGGTGGGTGGGTGGGTGGGAAATGTCTTGATACGAACTAACAAACTAACAGCCTGTCTCCTTTCTTTGAGGGCACTGTGGCTTACAGGCAGTGAACGCGTTTCACAATTACCCGACATACTTAGTCGAGGCGTTACTACCATAAATTTAAATTTGGGGGAACCCGAAGAGGACACAAAAACAATCCATAAATAAACACAAGTGTGTTTTAGGCTCACAGAATAAAAAGAAAGGAATAGATACTAGACAACGCACTTTCACCAAAAATTAAATTTTTTATTCAAAAAAAATAGTCAGTTAAAATATCCAATCAAATATTAAATGAAATTTCAATTTTTCTCTTCTCTAGTGCGTCCCAGTCACCGTGGCGAAGGAGTTGTGAATGCCATTCGTAATCCCGCAAAACCGCTTTCTAAACACAGCTGAGGGCTATTTGGAAGCAGACCGCCTTGCGTTGGTTTCATACAATGGTATGAGTACCGGTCGTTCAGAAAAGCAATGGCAAACTACTGGAACGTAAACTTGCCAAGAAATCACAGAAAAAAAAAATTAAAGGGGGGTTGGCTGCGACGCACTGTAAAGTATATGCATCTAAATTTTAACCGAGTCAGGCTTCGGAAACGCAATCGATTTAGGAGAAGACCGCCTTATGCTGATTTCGATGGTGTCAGTAACGGTAGTTCTGAAACAAAATTTGAATGAAAAATAGCAACATATTCAAAAGCAAGCATACAATGCGGGGATTATATAAGCTTTTGGCCGGCAGCTGGTCTAGGATGAAAGCTCCAAGCTCCAACAGGCGAACATTAGAACATTGCTGTTCTGATCGGCAGTTTCTGCAGCTTGTCTTCTTACAGACGCATGTGCCATTCCTCGGAGTAAATTGGGAAAGGCCGAGAGAGGGAACACGCTGCATGGTCAACATGCAATCTATACTTTCATCCAGGCTTTGTGCCATAGTGAAGTATAATTCCATTTTACAATTTTCATTAAGCGGCAAGGTATCACTTATGATTAATGTAAATCCCACAGCCAAAAAATGCTTCGGTTGATTGCGACGTCATGTAACGGAAGGTACGAACTTTTTAAAATTTAAAGGGGCAGGTAACTGTGACTAAATACTACCGGGCCTGCCAAATCTTGACGTCAGTCGTCTGGGGTCCTATTGAGGTCAAGTCTAAATATGCCCAGAAACCCTTATATTTAGATGTCTTCTTCTTCTGCGTTCACCGGGGAGTATTTTCGGACGTGATAGCGTTGTGCCTGTTTACAGCGAGCTATGCGCCGTTAGGCCAAACCCTCCGACTTCTGCGGGATTTGTTGACCAGGTTAACCTTTCCGGGGGTACTTAATGTCCATTAGAGCCAGGACGTATTGCACTGGCGAGGAAGGAGCGAGGAAGGGGGGGGAAATGTCTTGTTCAGGATACCTAGATGTCCATTAGAGCCAAAACGTAATGCACTTGGCGAGGAAGGGCGGGAAATGTCTTGTTCAGGGATACCTAGATGTCCATTAGAGCCAAAACGTAATGCACTTGGCGAGGAAGGGGGGGGAAATGTCCTTTTTCAGAAATGACACCTGCTGCCTTTCTTTATATCAAAAAGTGGCTGGGGCAGGGAAGAGTGATTTAAACTTTTTTAAAAGGGGGGCGGCGGTGTAATATTGCTACATCTCCCTTTAACTGCCGACGATCTAAAAAAATTGAGCTGCTCCTTATAGCCAGGGGGCCGAAAAAGGGTTTTGTCTGGGTCCTCGCCTGCAGGCCCTTGATCATGGGTCGGCATCGAAGCTGATTTTTTTACAATTGACCGGGGTCCAGACGACCCATCCTAAAACGGGGACTAGGGTTTGTCTTGGGAAGTAAAAGCGACCGATATGATTCTGGCCACACCATCCCCAATGCCGATTGGGATAGTCAGAGTCTAAATAGTGCAGTGATCAGTGACATCGTTACGCCCGCCCGGGGGACTTATCCCCAGCAGGGATGCCGTAACTTTGTTACGCCGCCAGGCGAGTAGCAGTTACCTGCCTGCAAGGTTCTGGCTGACGAGACGGGCACGGTCAGGCAAGGACGCCAAGACGCACGCATGCCTCGTGAAGCCCTTCAGGTGGGAGGCAAGTTGCGAGCGATAGGCAGACAGCTCTGGGACGTTGACTCGACTGGACCATGATGAGAGAAAGGCGTTTGTGTGGTTTCTGTGCCTGAAAGTCGAGTGTCTGGACATCTTGAGAGATGACTGTGGCTGTATTTTTATGTAAGTGTATTGAAGTGTCCAGTATATCTTTTTTT
>JACEFZ010015506.1:0-117366 GCA_014155875.1 Cepaea nemoralis
TTTTGCTTGGACCAATCTTGGAGCTCTGTACTTAAGTAAAGAAGAGATTCAGGTAGGTGTTTGTTTGTGTGAAATGTAATTTACTTGGCATGTGTGATAAATAAGGACAAATTTGATAATATATATATATATATATATATATATATATATATATATATATATATATATATATATATATATATATATATATATATATATGAAAAACAGATTGAATGGAGAAATTAGACGTAGACGGTCAAGATATTTTGGGACATGTGATGAGGAGAAATGTACTTGAAAATTTAGTGACAACTGGCAAGCTTGATGGGAAGAGAGCAAGAGAAAGACAAAGGGATAAATATGTTGTTGGTTTGGCAGTATGGTGGCATTATTGAGACAAGAACACAGACCCAATTCGAGACTGGTGACCGTGTAAGATGGTGAAAATGACTGCCCATGCATACCGGCATGGCACTTGACGATGAGGTTTCTGAGGAAAATGCAAAGAATACCATGGACAGACAGAAAAACCAATGAGCAAGTTCTACAAGAGGCAAATTAAAACTGCAAATTCATTAGAGAAATTCGGCACAGACAGTCACATTTTTTAGGCACATTATGAGAAGAAATAAACTAGAGAACATGGTGACAACTGGCAAGATTGAGGGGAAAAGAACAAGGGGAAGGCAGAGAAGTAAATATCTGGATCTCTTGACCACATGGCATGGTCGGGACAAGAACACAGAGCTGTTCCATGACAGTGGTGATCGTGTAAGATGGTGAAACATGCCACACTTACCAGTTTGGCACATGATGATAGTGATGATATATATATTCATATATGTGCACACATTAAGTATACATTATCCAGTTTGTTGTTTGTTTGTATTCCATGCTATACAGCTGGCTCATGATGCTTTCAAGACTGCTCAGAGTGTGGACCCAGTCTACATGGCATGTTGGATTGGTCAGGTAATTGAGAAGAAAAAACTATCAGTATGTATTATAGATGTTTGGTTTAATTGAGAAGGTAATCTTGCAGGAGATACCTTATCTGCTTGTCACTTTTGGGAGCTGAGTATTGAAATGTTTTTGATTTTGCCGATACCATGTAGTGTTTAGACTGGGTTTTGAAATTGTAACTGATTCCCACGAGGCAACTAAAGTTATATTAAATTTAAACAATGATAGTGCCTGGTAGAAATGATAAAGTTAGGCTTTATTTGTCTTCCACTCAATGATGATGGTCTTAAACTTTGATGTAAAATGCTGTTTTCTATAAAATATACTAATAGTCTTTAGACATGATCATACTCAAGTAACATTAATCTCAATATCTTGAAGATTGTGGTTGAGGGGTTAGGTTGCTCAACTCATAGGTTATATGTTCAGGACGTGAAATAACAGAAAATCTTGCCTCTGTACTTCATGACGACTGCTTGGGTAAGCAACTTTTATTCAACTGCCCTACAGACACTAGCCATGGTGCAAATATTGTAGTGATCTTGTTTATCTCAGTTTCGCCTTCTCAAAATATGTTTGCTTATTGACTATTATGTAAGAGTATCTTATTTTGAATGTTATGTTTAATGAGATTTTCATTTTGTTTAGGCCTTGATAGCAGAAAGCATTGGTCATGAAGACACCATGGACTTGTTCCGTCATACAACAGAGTTAGGATTTCATGTAAGTTCATGTGATTATTTTATGTAGCCCAGTATTTTACACGGTTATATTTCATTTTTTTTTCTCTTTGTAAAATATTATTCCTTATAGCTGTGTAAAGTACCAGTCTGGTCTAAACAGTCACAATAAAACAGTAAATGTGTTGTAATGGAAAGAGCCACAGAGCTGTCATAAACATTTATGATTCCTTTTGTTGAGTATCATTTAAATGTACATAACTGGTATGTCAGTTACATATTCTGTCCTGTGATTTTATCACAAGTATATCATGAAATGATAGATACAGTAGTTACAGAAAGTGAAAAAAATGAGCCTCAGCTTGAATAATAGGAAGACTGAAGTCATGGCAATATCAGAGAAAAAGATCATGCCTAAATATAACATTGAAGTATAGGATCTTATTATGTGACAAGTGAAGAAATTCAAATATCTAGATACATGGATAACATCAGATGGAAGATGCATTATAGAAATAAAGAACAGAATAGGACAAGCAAAATCTGCATTCTTTCAAATTAAGAACATAATATGCATTAAGTCTTAGTCATTCAAAGTTAGAAAAAGAATTTATGCATGTTACATAGAACCAGTTTTAACATAGCTGTGAATCCTGGACAGTTAGTAAACAGGTGATAAAAGTACCTGGAGGCTTTTAGAGATGTAATTTTATAGAAGAATGATAAACATTCCTTGAACAACAAAAATGAGAAATCTGGACATTTTGAGGGAGGATAATTTGCACACACAACTTATCACATTCTTCAGAAAGAGGCAGTCTTCATTTTTGGCCACATTATGAGAAGACAAAAACTGGAACATGTGACAACTGGAAAGAGTTTAGAAAAGAAAGATAGAGGAAAACAGCGAGAGAAAATTCTTGACAATCTTCTGTTATGGCATAGTCATATGGCATAGCCAGCACACAAATTGCCATCGGAGATAGTAAGATGTGGAGAAACATGATCACCCATGCCAGTCAACAAGGCATTTGATGATGATGCCAGTTGTCACAAACAATATATACCTATCTTTTTTCTTTTTTTTTTTTGCATATCCTTTACAGGACATCGCTGTCAACATCAGCATCTTTCAGCTGATTGTTGATTTCTTGGCAAGTTTACGCTCGGTAGTTTGCCATTGCTTTCTGAGCGACCGGCTCACATACTCTGTAAGTTACAGATGCAGAGAGAACCACTACCGATTCTCGAGCACGTCACATTACTCATGAGAGTATATGGGATTACGGAGAAAGTTGTGTAACTCCTAGTCCAGGGAAACCGGCTTTTAGCGTGTCATATTATGTAGTGGTATAATGATCTTGATCACATGTAAAGGGAAAAGTTAAGGCCACCAAGTTACATATAGAGGAATACCCTGTCCTTGACTAGGGGCATCAGCTGGCTGTTTACAGTTTTCTACAGTCTTATGCAAGACTTCTGCCATACATCCATGTCAGTAGGTCAGCATGGCCATATGGATCAGAACGCATGTTGTAAAACATCCAGTGTGCTGATGCCGAGGTAAGGAGTTCAACCCCTACAGTTGGACCATAAATGTTGACCTAACGTAATTGACATGGGGACGTAAATTACAAGTACCTCTGAAGTCGGAGTGGGTTTACCTGATGGCGAGGGACACTTTTAAAAGGGAAAGTAAATCCACAAGCAAAATTCAGTCCAGCACAACTAGAAGTAGTGTGTATGGACTACGCTTGAGTTCAAATCGAGCGAGCGCAAAAAAAAACAACAACACATCCATGTCATACTCCCAGATCAACCCAGTCTAAAGTTGGTACCAGGTATTGTCCTGGGAAGTAAAGGCAGCCAGCATAATATTGATCGCAACCCCCAACAAGTGCTGATAGGCATATAGACATATGGGGATAGCTCTTACGCCAATATACCTGAAGGTGTGTAAAAGAATCCTCTGCTTGCTTACATACACATTATGGTTTAAAAGATCCTTAGAGAACTTTACAGTTAGCTCAGAAATGGCTGAGGTTTTATGAATATTGAATTACAGAACCATCATCGCTGCACTTGAGACATTCCCACACATGCTGTGTCCCTCTTCAAAAGCCCCAAAGATTTCCCATTCTAATATTCCAGTACTAATTTGATTACAAGTCTGCTTCACATTTCCTTTACACTTTGAGTATCATCCAGACCCTCTACTCACTCCCTTTTGAGCCAGCCTTTCCAGATATGGGAATTCCATCTGTTCAGCTGCACTTTCTACCTGATTCTAGAGAGCCTTTATCACCTTTATCATAAAGTAGCTCTCCACCCAGAGGTGCAGCCTGTTCATTGCCCCATACAACTGTGTACCCTGAGCAGAAAATCCATGATTTGCTTGCAGTCTGTGTCCTGCAGAGCACTGCTAGCTACTCCACCTGAAACTTGCTAGTTTCCACATTCCGAATCATCTCTTGAGTCTGTTACTGACCTCCAGCATCGGAAGACTTTTCTGTATATGTGTACTCCTTAGTTGTGGTCTAAACATTCCTTAATTAAACATGCCCCGTTTTCTTGACTTCTGACATGTTTCTTTTTAATTAACACTGGTACTTTCTTGAATAAATAGTTGTATTGCATTCTTTATCCTTTGATTTTTTTTGGTTTTTTTGGGTTTAAAAAAAAAAAAATAGTTTCAGTTATGCCTTTCAGGTTAGAATGAGCTTTTCTGGACAAAGACTTTGTGTGGGCTGCATAAAGGTTTTGTAAACTGTCTTTCCTCTTCAGCTAATTCAGTGCTTGTGGAGTCTGCATCTTACTTTGTTTTTGTGACATCTAAATGTCAATACTGTTTGCATATTTTTTGGGGAGATTTTTTGTTACATGACTGAACCATCTAACTCGCTGTCATTCAGTAAAATTAATTCCTGAATGTGTGGCCGCCTGCCATTCTAATGTCATAATTTCTTATCTTGATTCATCTTGCCACATTAAGTAGTCTTTGTAAACTTTACAAAACTCTTGATGCAAAGTTTCATGTATTTTCCTTGTAATTTCATTTTACGGTGTAATACAGAGGATTGAATACTTCTCTGTTTAACAAGCGTATAGCGTGTCTTTAAAATGTTTTCATTATTTCTCATATTGTTCACTTCATCAGCCAGAAAGTGCCTGTGGGTATGGTCAGTGGGTGCTCAGTGTGCTGGGTGACGTCAGCAAGAGAGACTCTAGGTTCTTTCAGTACTGCATCCACCAGATGGCTGCACTTCCGGCTGCTAGTGATGCTTTGACCAGATACACAGGTATAATGAGTCCTAGATCATCATCATGGTTTGACTGTTGAAGTAGATCTGCTAGGAACTTTAAAACCCTGTTATGAGAGTCCGTGTATGTGCGTGCGTGCATGAGAGTGAGTGAGTAAGTGAGAGAGAGAGAGAGTGAGTGGGTTGGGGGGGGGGGGGGGGGGGTGAGGGAAGAATGGGGTCTTCTGCACCTGTAACTTGTGTTAGGTTCAAATTCAGTTGAGGACAGTATACTCAGGGCAGTGTTTTAAGAGGAAGCTGGATTGGCGCCAAGCCTTCTCGCACTAAGCTAAAAAATCGAAGGTCTTGTGTGCATGTTGTGCTCATTAAACATTCTGTGACAGTTGGAAATTGTAAAAAGTATGCTATATAAGCCAGAGTCTTGACAACATTTCAAAATTAGAAAAACAAATGCACAGTAGAATAATCTATGGTGTTTTCACATAGTCTTGTTTTGCTACTTTGTGAACATTTATTAGAGCATGAGTGAAATAATAACATTTATAAACTGACAATCTAAAATATATAGAAACCATTTCATACAGCCAATGTCTTATTCCTACTCTTAAAATGTTATAATCTGACTTTCCATTTACTTTGTTAGGTCGCATCAAGACAAACCCTGTAGCATACAACATGCAAGGCCTTCTCTTGGAACACCAGAATCTTCTGCAGTCGTCTGCAGCAGCCATGCACAAGTAAGTTCATGAATATATGGACAAATATCCCGAAGTCCGAATCTACTATGGGCTTGTGATGTCTTAAAAATATCTTAAAAGTCGAGAGGATCGACTTCATAGCCCTGGGTTTTACCCCATATGGCTCAGTCTCTTTTTGCAGGGCGACCTGCAGAAAGCATCATATAAAGCACAAACTCTGTAGCTTTGGTGACGACCCCCTGGAGAAAAATGCGCCCGTGAACTTAAAGACGTAGCCCGGAATTGAACCCAAAACCTTTGGAGCATGAGGCAGACAGCTTGACCACTTCACCATGGTGACTCCCAGGCCTGTGATGCGAGAGGACAATCACATTTTTTACACAAAGGAATAGATTCCAGTCTTTTTCTCTGGTAGCGGATGATGAACGCAGGAGCTGAATCCTTGTCCAACCGTATTCATGACATTATCAGGGCAGCTTTCTCTCAAGTACACAAACACATCCGCTAATGAATATATACACATAATATGAATATTTCTTTTACTTTTCGAAGTACACCTTTCATTTATGGCATGCCATGTTGGAGTTATAATTATAATCTGTACAATTTCACAGATCTGAGGATTGTGTGAACCAATGATATTGAATTTTAAATTGTTGGTACCACGATAAATGTGATGCTATATGTTGCTGACATTAGAATTTAGTTCACCTATGTGTTACAAGGCCTCAAAAGGGAAGCAAAGAACAGTTACATTGTAACCTAACATGCATGTCTTAAGAGGCGACTGAGGAGGGTCGACTGAGGAGGGTCGACATGGGTCTACCCCATCCCATAGAAAACTTTACTGTACAATCCAACCACCCGTGAACAAGTCTACATATAAGAGGGCTGGGAGCTCACTGTGTGGATGTCATCTGCAGACTGCATTCTTCTGGTTTCTGGAAGAACAGCCTATGGTGAACGGAAGGCCCAATATACGGAAGTGAGGCTAAGCAGCCATGTGTAGGACGTGACTATTCCTTGGGTGAGCCCAGTACCAGAGCGCTATGTGTCAGCTCTGGAATTATGGAAGCCTCCTTGGATGGCGGGGAATGCCCATGGTCTGCCCCTGCCTTCCCCTGAGGGCTGACTAGGATGTCTTTGGCTGTTCTAAATAGGCCAGTTGGGATGGGGGATACTTGGTGACGATTCCTTGGGTGAGCCCAGTACCAGAGCGCTATGTGTCAGCTCTGGAATTATGGAAGCCTCCTTGGATGGCGGGGAATGCCCATGGTCTGCCCCTGCCTTCCCCTGAGGGCTGACTAGGATGTCTTTGGCTGTTCTAAATAGGCCAGTTGGGATGGGGGATAACACCACAACAGTGAGAGTCAAATGTCCTAAGAATCCCCCGGGAAGGTTACCCCGGTCAACAAATGCACGCAGAAGTCGGATGTGTCGGCCTCACAGCGCTGCGGTAAACAGGCACAACGCAATCACGTCTGGAAAAAAAAATCAGGATGAATGCAGAAGAAGAAGAAAAGGGCTGGGCATCAATTGGTTAAGGGACTGTGCTCATGGGAGATAAAAGGCAGAAGAAAAAGAAGTAAAACAAAGAACAATTTAGTTACAGTTTTACCATGTTAGCAGACCGCCTTGCTTTGGGTTTTTTATAAAATGGTGTGGGTGCTGGTCGTTCAGAAAGCTATGGCAAACTACTGAACTTGCCAAGAGATTACAAAGAGCCAAACAATCCTGGCATTGATGTGCATCCTGTAAAGGATATGCAACTAACTTTTTTTTTAAATACACATGTACAAGTACATTTCATTGGATGGCATCTGACATATCTAAAAATAGTAGTTTTCTGCTAATTCATTAATTGTTTCTGAGTACAGAAATCATGATTGCATTGCAAGTAGAGTTGACCACTTTTCCTGCAATTGTTTTAAGCTTCTACCATGAGACTAATAATTATTTTTTATTTATTTTGTAGTGCATTAACCTTACTTGAGAAGAATGATCCTGAGAACCATATCAATGATGTCCGAATAAATCTGGCACGAGTTCTTTGGTAATATTTAAGGATTTAAGTCTACATTGCTTTCTGCCATTTTCTATTGTGATGGAATTGTACTATGTATTATGCAATCTGTTTATTGTTAGATCTGTTTTGAATCAGCTTAAAAGGAATATTAGTTTTGTGCTGTTATTATAAACACATGTTATTAACCAAGCAAGATTCTGGTTGGGCTTCGATCTTGTTGGTAAATTGTCCACTGTGCTTAGCAAGTATATTGTATGCTGTACATTGATAACATCAGTTGAAGATGTACTACATAAATAAGGAGCAGAAAAAGGAAAAAAGAAACTACCTTTAAAAGAAGATATAATGAAATAAATTATTATAATTTGAAGTCGGGGAAAAGAATTGTTAAGTTTTACATAGAGCATTCTTTGTTTAACATATAACTGTGAATCCTGCAGTCCAAATGAACACAGAATATAACTTGAAAACTCAGTGAAAGCAAAAGCACATATAGATACAAGAAATGTTTCGATCAGTCTTCATCGAACAGAAAATGAAAAAATAAGAACATTTAGCTGTAAACTGAAGTACTATCATAATCTCATAAACGTACTCCAGTGATACAAAAACAAAGAACTGAATACGGGAATGATGCACTGTTAGTAAACACAAGAAAATCAACTGAAGTCACGGAAATGTGGTTTGACCAAAGAATATTGAAAATACCATGGGCTGCATGCATGAGTGATTGAGATGTTTTGAAAGACGGTAAGACATAAAGGTAAATACCACTGACATCAGTGCATAATGGTCAATATTCTTTGGAGTTATTGTGATAAGAGAAACTGGAACATATTGTGCAACTGATAAGATGAATGCTACAAAAGGCTGGCAAGGAGAAAGATAGAAAACAATTTTGCATGATGACATGAACAAATATAAACTTACTAGCTGACCCGGCCTGGCTTCGCCCAGGCCCTGGCGAGGATCTATCTGTCTGTCTGTCTGCTTGTCAGTCTGTCTGTCTGTCTGTCTGACCCGGCCCGGCTTCGCCCAGCTCCTGGTGGGGAGCATCTCATTTATTTAATTCATATAAGTAGTCATATAAGCTCCCGTTCCCGACTATCTGTCTGTCTATCTATCTGTCTATCTGTCTGTCCGACTTCGCCCAGGCCCTGGTGGGGAGCATCTAATTTAATTCATATGTAGTCATATAAGCTCCGGTTCCCGACTATCTATCTATCTGTCTGTCTGTCTGTCTGCCTGCCTGCCTGCCTGCCTGCCTGCCTGCCTGCCTGCCTGCCTGCCTATCTGCCTGCCTATCTCTTTCTCTCTCTCTCTCTCTCTCTCTCTCTCTCTAGATCTATCTATCTATCTATCTATCTATCTATCTATCTATCTATCTATCTATCTATCTATCTATCTATCTATCTATCTCTATGTCTGTCTGACGACCCGGCCTGGCTGTCTATCTATCTATTTATCCATCCATCCATCCATCTATCCATCCATCTACAGGACCCGGCACGGCTTCACCCAGCCCTTGGCGGGGATCAATCTGTCTGTCTGTCTGTCTGTCTGTCTGTCTGTCTGTCTGTGTTTGGCCCGTTCCCGTTAAAAATATAGATAGAATAGAAGAATAGATAGATTGATAGTAGAAAATATGATTGGAAGAGATCTATCTAAAGTAAACTTACCAAGATATCACTAACAGCCAATAAATGGTGGGTGGTGGGTTGACTGCAGAGTACTGCAAACGATATGCAACTAACTTTCTCTCACAAAATATTACTTTTTTTTTTTAAACAAACGAAAATCTTGATTTTCGCAGGCCCATCCTACATTCTGCCCTTCTTCTCTATTTCCTCTCATACATTCTTTCATTCAACATCTCTTATGAAGCAATTCTTTGACAAAACATTAAAATGCATGAAAAGTAACTTTTAACATGGGCATTATAAATACCCATTGTGGGTGTAACGCGCCATACATATGAGAATGTTTAAAAAAATTAATGTGCTGTTAAAGAAAGATAAAAAGATGAGTTAGAAAATTTTCACTATTTAAATAGATGCATTATTTTTATGAAAATTATGAAAATGCCTTAAAGATTATATCATTATTTATTATAACTCATATGCCTGTAAATAACTGTAGACAAAGAGTTTATAAATCTTTGAAAATGTAAATTTACATATTAAATTTTAGTAAGTAAATAGCTGATTGTACACTAAAAAACTATGACAGTTGGTTGCATGGGAATGAAAAGAAAACATGTAGAAAATTTCATCTCAATCGGATGGACCATTCGCGAACGCATAAAGAACAGACCTACATATATTGTGTTTTATAGATATAGATAAATTCAAAACAATGTTTTCCCGTAGTGAATTTGAATAACGAAGACACAAACAATAGATTGCACGATTTATTGCCTGTCATATTTCGCTGCATCTCGTCAGGTACATACTGCAGAAATCACACAACTTACGTGAATTAACTAGATAAATCCTTCAAGTTGAAATATACACATATTCGCACAGTAATGTCACTTATCTACCACGGTAATTTTAAGCTGACTAACATGTCTTTCTGTTTGCACAATTCTGGCTTGCGTTGATAGATCATAATTGCTTCTGCAAATTTTAACAAGCGAGTATTTTGTGTGTTAACATGCGAAAGGCAGTATTTCTGTCCACCACATGGCCACTGGCGATGATGTGCCTACCAATTGAAGACGCCGGGAGCTTCCGGTGTGTCGGCTCCACGAGGCTAGCATCTCCTGTGTGTTGTATCTTGTTGACCCATTGAGGTATGTGTTCTAACACCCGTTTGTTAAGCTGTCTCTCAGTTCTACCAATGTAAACGGCCTGGCATCTACATGTGAATTGGTAAATACAATTGTTTGTGGCGTACAGAGGAACAGGCTCTTTGACTGCTGGTGTAGGAATCGGTACGGTTTTAAATCTAATGACTGGAGTTGCCGCACAGAATGTTCGGCCTACAGCTGTAGTAAGCCGGTCTTGTAGACGTTGCATTACGTCATCCCCTCGAAAGGTTAGCTGGATGAATACCTTGAGTTTAGGGACTGTAGTTACGTCTGCTTTGGGTTTGGGCTGTTGGCAGTGGCGCTTTATAAATCCTGTGGAGTACCCATTCAGGTTTAAGACATTCTTCAGAGTTTCAAATTCCTCTGTCAGTGTGTCCTGGGTGCATATCTTTCTAGCACGGTCAAACAAGGTCCGTACTAAGCCCCGTTTGTACTGGACAGGTGTGAAGCTCTGAAAATTTAGATATTGGCCAGTCCATGTTCCTTTGCGATACACCGATCTTTGAATTGTGCCGTCTGCTCTACGTCTCATTAGATTATCTAGGAACGGCAACGCTTCGTTGTGTTCGTGTTCCATAGATAGAGAGATGTTTTTATGCGTCTTGTTCATTGTGGCCTGAAACGATGTTGCTTGTAGCTCGTCTGTGGTGATAATTAGTATATCGTCCACATAACGACGGTAAACGACGGTAAAAGGCCAAGAATTACCGTGGTAGATAAGTGACATTACTGTGCGAATATGTGTATATTTCAACTTGAAGGATTTATCTAGTTAATTCACGTAAGTTGTGTGATTTCTGCAGTATGTACCTGACGAGATGCAGCGAAATATGCCAGGCAATAAATCGTGCAATCTATTGTTTGTGTCTTCGTTATTCAAATTCACTACGGGAAAACATTGTTTTGAATTTCTCAAACGTCGCCTCCCATTACCAACTGTGAAGCGATTAGATGGATTACTCAAGCTGAAGTGTAAAATATTGCTACAGGATTGTCGATTGAGATTTCTCGAGGAATGCCTAAGGACGGGGATATTTCCTCACCGGTATTTCAGATCTCTGAGGGCCGACAGAATATGTCCGACAAGAAAAAACTTGAGACGACTGACAAAAAACCAGATAGAAGAAACCCAGTCCAAGCTGGCCAACTTGAAGCGAACACATAGTTCTGCCTACTACGTCACCCAAGAATTGAGCTTGTATGGCTACTTGAAGTTCACTAAATTCTGCACAGAAACAGTATACAAGGTGAAAATCGCAGAGAATGCTCGCCTCAACAAATCACTGAGCACTGAAAAGGTAACAACGTCAGTACTAGACAACCCAGAGAAGTATGTGAGGAACTTATCGTCGTACGTACTCAACAACATTGAAACGGAGGCCCTTGCATACGGATTAAAATTCTGCATAAAGCCTAAACACATCAACCGTGTTGAGTCGCAAGCACAGTTCGAAATGTTGTTTGATCAAGTCTCCAAGTTATCACCTACTTCTGCTGAGTCGGTCGGGTGGCTGAAGGCCAAACTGGTAGATTTAGAACACCAGTATCGCACAACACCCTCTAAACAGACATGTCCGCTGACCAACGAACACCTTACTGCCTTAAAAGCGTTAAAGGCTAACAAAACCCTCGTCATACTGAAACCTGACAAAGGGAGCGGTACAGTACTGATGGACATGTCAGACTACCAGAGAAAAATGGATGCAATATTGTCAGATGAATCCAAATTCAGGATAGATCAAAAAGTGAACAAGTCGGAGGACCTGGATGCTATAATGAGGAAAGAAATCCAGTCACTTGTGAATGCGGGACTCATCAGTGAGGCCACTGCAAAAACGCTCACACCATGTGGCTCGCACACTCCTCAGATGTACGGTCTACCCAAACTTCACAAGCCCAGCATCCCGCTAAGACCTATCCTGTCCATGGTTAACTCTGCACAACACCGAATGGCGAGATGGCTGGCCGAAATGTTAAAGCCAGTATGACAGTCCTTCGATCCTAAAATACTCAGAGATACATTCCAACTGGTGGAATTATTGGATACTATGGACATAAATAACAAACACATGGCATCCATGGATATAGCCTCCCTATTCACTAACGTTCCATTAGAGGAGACAGTGCAAATAATAAGGGAACGCATTGAAGACAAACAACTAAAATTAGGCATACCAACACCTATTCTGGAGAGGCTACTACTACTTTGTACCGCCAACATACAATTCAATTTTCTAACTAAGTCATACCGCCAAATTGACGGAGTGGCCATGGGGAGTCCTCTTGGTCCTATTCTAGCGGACATCTTCATGGCACATTTAGAAGAAAAGAGATCCTCAGACATCAACAACTTGGCCTTTTACCGTCGTTATGTGGACGATATACTAATTATCACCACAGACGAGCTACAAGCAACATCGTTTCAGGCCACAATGAACAAGACGCATAAAAACATCTCTCTATCTATGGAACACGAACACAACGAAGCGTTGCTGTTCCTAGATATTCTAATGAGACGTAGAGCAGACGGCACAATTCAAAGATCGGTGTATCGCAAAGGAACATGGACTGGCCAATATCTAAATTTTCAGAGCTTCACACCTGTCCAGTACAAACGGGGCTTAGTACGGACCTTGTTTGACCGTGCTAGAAAGATATGCACCCAGGACACACTGACAGAGGAATTTGAAACTCTGAAGAATGTCTTAAACCTGAATGGGTACTCCACAGGATTTATAAAGCGCCACTGCCAACAGCCCACACCCAAAGCAGACGTAACTACAGTCCCTAAACTCAAGGTATTCATCCAGCTAACCTTTCGAGGGGATGACGTAATGCAACGTCTACAAGACCGGCTTACTACAGCTGTAGGCCGAACATTCTGTGCGGCAACTCCAGTCATTAGATTTAAAACCGTACCGATTCCTACACCAGCAGTCAAAGAGCCTGTTCCTCTGTACGCCACAAACAATTGTATTTACCAATTCACATGTAGATGCCAGGCCGTTTACATTGGTAGAACTGAGAGACAGCTTAACAAACGGGTGTTAGAACACATACCTCAATGGGTCAACAAGATACAACACACAGGAGATGCTAGCCTCGTGGAGCCAACACACCGGAAGCTCCCGGCGTCTTCAATTGGTAGGCACATCGTCGCCAGTGGCCATGTGGTGGACAGAAATACTGCCTTTCGCGTGTTGTTTAACACACAAAATACTCGCTTGTTAAAATTTGCAGAAGCAATTATGATCTATCAACGCAAGCCAGAATTGTGCAAACAGAAAGACATGTTAGTCAGCTTAAAATTACCGTGGTAGATAAGTGACATTACTGTGCGAATATGTGTATATTTCAACTTGAAGGATTTATTTTTTATATATTATATATTTAATTCACGTAAGTTGTGTGATTTCTGCAGTATGTACCTGACGAGATGCAGCGAAATATGCCAGGCAATAAATCGTGCAATCTATTGTTTGTGTCTTCGTTATTCAAATATAGATAAAGTGATAAATAGCTCCTGAAGGTTATTTGTGGAGAAGCTTGATTCTACATGCCAGTTGGCAAAAACACTTGAAAAAGAGGTCTCTTGAGTTCTGCATTCTTGAGTAATTTTATGTGAAAATATGTTATAATGCTGCCAGGTAAGCCAGAGTACTTAGTTTGGCTAATTTTTTTCATAAATAAACAAAAAAAAATTTATGGACCTCAAGGTTAAAGACACTCTGAAGAGACAAATGAAATTATAAACACTAAAGTCAAATTAACACAAACTATATGCATCTTTTTAAACAATAAACAAGTAATATTCTGTTAAACCCTGCTAGGGTATAATTAGACATATCATGTGCCATTCTGAACATTGCATGCAACTATGTGCCTCCACAAACATCTGTCGTCCGTATTTGCGATAAGTTCCACCACTATTTGTTATCCATTGCACTTTACAAATCCGTTCACTATTTTCTCCCTTTTGTTAGTTTCTGCCTCTAACACTCTTTTTCTGCCTGGGAATCAATCTTCTCCAGACCCTTCCATCTCAGAATGTGACCAGAAAATAATGATTGCCTTGTCCTGATATTAGTCTGTATGAATTTGCCTCCTGTGGTAGTTGAATAGTGGTCCCCATAGCTGTACATTGGATTTTTAACATTCTATAATGAAACCACATCTCTGCAGCCTACAGGTTATTTCTGCTAGACACATAGTGTTTATTATTATTTCTAATATTGGAATAGATTGTGTGTGTATTTTTTAGCTGTTCATTACGTTTTGAGCAGTTACGATATTCATTTAATGTCTTCTCCTTTTTCACAGAGATGTGAAATGATATACTTTTCCATTTAATGTTATGTAGATTGTCATCTCTGTAATATTATAAAGTATATGATTAAGCATATTAAACAGTAGATTACAAATAAGATATGACCAAGCTAACATTTGACAGTAGACAGTACTACCTGCTTTCTGCTAGTGCCGAATGTTGGGCGGCACTTACCAAACCTGACACCCCACTTTGTGCCAACAGCTTCAGGTGGAGAAGTGGAATTTGGAGAGTACAAGCCTTATCTTGGCACGAGGAAATGCAACCTAAATATAAATTGTTGCATGGCAGGGCAGACCAGACCCTAAGCCTTGGTTGGCAACTGGTCTAGGATGGAAACTCCGACAGGCGGACAGTTGCTTTGCTAATCCGGCAGCTTCTGCAGCTTGTCTTGTTCCAGATGTATTGTGTTACATTTCCTCTGGTGTAAACTAGGCAGGCAGAGAGATGGATCATGCTGCATGGGTAACACATAGTCTCTACAATGCAGCCCAGGCTGTGTGCTGTGGAGAGGTATAACTCCATCCCTTGTATTACCACCATGGGTTATAGTTATTGTGTTTTTTTTTAAAGTTCAATGTAACAAACTATCAAGACGTCTGTCAAGACGGCGAGGTGCCAGTAGTGGAAATAAAAATACAAACTGTCAGAACAATTGACAGAACATAATGATTCTTGGATTAGTAAGATTTTTGCTATACTGTATATGAATCATGTTACAAATAATATTATTATTATATAATAATATTATTATTAATATAATTTATATAATTAATATTATTAGTGTTGAAACACAGAAGCCACAAACAATATGCTGCATGATCTATTGCCTGGAATATTTCACTACATTTCATCAGATGCATGCTGCAGAGTTATAAATCATATGAAGTGAATAAATGAATTATATTTTTGCCTGCAGTCAGCAGGTCATAAAACATCCAGCTAAGTGATCATGAGACATCTGCTTATTAGCTGTCATAAAGTTATAAGAAAGTAAGGTGTTTCATATGCTGTATTTACCTGGGAAGGCTAATCCGGTCAACAAACGCCTACTGTAGTCGGATGTGTCGGCCTAACAGTGCAAGAACGCAGCTCTGCTGTAACAGGCACAACGCAACTACGTCAGAGTGAGAGTCGAATGTCCTTCGAAAGCATCCAGGAAGGCTACCCGGTCAACAAACGCCCACAGAAGTCGGATGTGTCGGCTTAACGGCGCAAGACCAAGCTCTGCTGTAAACAGGCACAACAAATTCATGTTCTAAAAAACTCTTCGGGTGAACACAGAAGAAGAAAATATACTGTATTTTACGGACAATAAATTATTGCTCAAATATATCAAGTCCTTGGCAATTAGGCAGTTCCAGCCAATTTTGTGCAATCAGAAACAGATAGAACAGAGAATAATTAATGCTTCATATTCAACCAATATTAGTGGTTATGTGTTTTAAATATCTCAGCCAAAGTATAATTCATTTATTAACTTCATATGATTTATAGCTGACTATGCATCTGACGAGATGCAGCGAAATATACCAGGCAATACATCCTGCAACCTTTTGCTGTGGCTTCTGTGTTTAAGTTCATTATGGGAATACATTGTTTTGAATTATTTGGTGTGTCTTATATAAGTATGAATTATTTGGTGTGTCATAATATAATTATGAATTATTTGGTGTGTCATAATATAAGTATGAATTATGTGGTGTGTCATAATATAAGTATGAATTATTTGGTGTGTCATAATTTGTTATTATGGGCCAAGGTGAAGTAGGGGAACAAAGCTTTTTATTTCATAATAAACAAAAAAAAATTTAGGGCCTAAAGGAAAACATCTGAAGAGAAAAATGAAATTAAAAACTAAAGTCAATTAACACAAACTATATGCATCTTTTTAAACAATAAACAAGTAATATTCTGTTAAACCCTGCTAGGGTATAATTAGACATATCATGTGCCATTCTGAACATTGCATGCAACTATGGGCCTCCACAACATCTGTCGTCCGTATTTGCGATAAGTTCCACCACTATTTGTTATCCATTGCACTTTACAAATCCGTTCACGTATTTTCTCCCTTTTGTTAGTTTCTGCCTCTAACACTCTTTTTCTGCCTGGGAATCAATCTTCTCCAGACCCTTCCATCTCAGAATGTTACCAGAAAATAATGATTGCCTTGTCCTGATATTAGTCTGTATGAATTTGCCTCCTGTGGTAGTTGAATAGTGGTCCCCATAGCTGTACATTGGATTTTTAACATTCTATAATGAAACCACATCTCTGCAGGCCTACAGGTTATTTCTGCTAGACACATAGTGTTATTATTATTTCTAATATTGGAATAGATTGGTGTGTATTTTTTAGCTGTTCATTACGTTTGAGCAAGTTACGATATTCATTTAATGTCTTCTCCTTTTCACAGAGATGTGAAATGATATACTTTTCCATTAATGTTATGTAGATTGTCATCATCTGTAATATTATAAAGTATATGATTAAGCATATTAAACAGTAGATTACAAATAAGATATGACCAAGCTAACATTTGACAGTAGACAGTACTACCTGCTTCTGCTAGTGCCGAATGTTGGCGGCACGTACCAAACCTGACACCCCACTTTGTGCAACAGCTTCAGGTGGAGAAGTGGAATTTGGAGAGTACAAGCCTTATCTTGGCACGAGGAAATGCAACCTAAATATAAATTGTTGCATGGCAGGGCAGGACCAGACCCTAAGCCTTGGTTGGCAACTGGTCTAGGATGGAAACTCCGACAGGCGGGACAGTTGCTTTGCTAATCCGGCAGCTTCTGCAGCTTGTCTTGTTCCAGATGTATTGTGTTACATTTCCTCTGGTGTAAACTAGGGCAGGCAGAGAGATGGATCATGCTGCATGGGTAACACATAGTCTCTACAATGCAGCCCAGGCTGTGTGCTGTGGAGAGGTATAACTCCATCCCTTGTATTACCACCATGGGTTATAGTTATTGTGTTTTTTTTAAAGTTCAATGTAACAAACTATCAAGACGTCTGTCAAGACGGCGAGGTGCCAGTAGTGGAAAATAAAAATTACAAACTGTCAGAACAATTGACAGAACATAATGATTCTTGGATTAGTAAGATTTTTGCTATACTGTATATGAATCATGTTACAAATAATATTATTATTATATAATAATATTATTATTAATATAATTTATATAATTAATATTATTAGTGTTGAAACACAGAAGCCACAAACAATATGCTGCATGATCTATTGCCTGGAATATTTCACTACATTTCATCAGATGCATGCTGCAGAGTTATAAATCATATGAAGTGAATAAATGAATTATATTTTTGCCTGCAGTCAGCAGGTCATAAAACATCCAGCTAAGTGATCATGAGACATCTGCTTATTAGCTGTCATAAAGTTATAAGAAAGTAAAGGTGTTTCATATGCTGTATTTACCTGGGAAGGCTAATCCGGTCAACAAACGCCTACTGTAGTCGGATGTGTCGGCCTAACAGTGCAAGAACGCAGCTCTGCTGTAAACAGGCACAACGCAACTACGTCAGAGTGAGAGTCGAATGTCCTTCGAAGCATCCAGGAAGGCTAACCCGGTCAACAAACGCCCACAGAAGTCGGATGTGTCGGCTTAACGGCGCAAGACCACAGCTCTGCTGTAAACAGGCACAACAAATTCATGTTCTAAAAAACTCTTCGGGTGAACACAGAAGAAGAAAATATACTGTATTTTACGGACAATAAATTATTGCTCAAATATATCAAGTCCTTGGCAATTAGGCAGTTCCAGCCAATTTTGTGCAATCAGAAACAGAATAGAACAGAGAATAATTAATGCTTCATATTCAACCAATATTAGTGGTTATGTGTTTTAAATATCTCAGCCAAAGTATAATTCATTTATTAACTTCATATGATTTATAGCTGACTATGCATCTGACGAGATGCAGCGAAATATACCAGGCAATACATCCTGCAACCTTTTGCTGTGGCTTCTGTGTTTAAGTTCATTATGGGAATACATTGTTTTGAATTATTTGGTGTGTCTTATATAAGTATGAATTATTTGGTGTGTCATAATATAATTATGAATTATTTGGTGTGTCATAATATAAGTATGAATTATTTGGTGTGTCATAATATAAGTATGAATTATTTGGTGTGTCATAATTTGTTTATTATGGGCCAAGGTGAAGTAGGGGTAACAAAGCTATTATTTATATGGATCTAGTAGATGTAATGTCCGTATTTAAATATAAATTTAACCACTTGACTTTTGTATCCAGCAAACAAGGCAAATATGAGGAGTCAGTGACACAGTTTGAACTGTGTGATCTGAGTGTGAGTGTGGAGCACACCTGCTTGTATGGTCTAGCGCTGTTTAACAGTGGCCGGCTTGTGGACAGTTTTAAAGGTATCTGTTCCTTGCCTGTAACTAACATGTGTCAATAATACTCCTCTGCAATTGTTACGACCGTATCGAGATTTGACTAGAGGTTTGGTTTTAGAAAAGGGTAGATGTTTGATTCTATATTACATTAGAGAGAGAGAGAGAAAGAGAGAGAGAGAGAGAGAGACAATAAAAATGGTAGATGTTACTTATTTATTAAATTACATAGAGAAAGAGAGACATACACCACATACGCACATGCAGAGACAATGAGAGAGTGAGTAATATAATCAGTTGGTTAGTTAGTCGTGATTCCAACTTCACAGCAAAGAGTTGCCCCATTATGCTTTGTTCTGTATTAGTGAAAATTACACAAATTGCTCTTCACTGCCTCATGTGAAAAGTGGAACAGACAGGAGTCTCGACAAACCAACAGCCTGCGCAGCTATACTATGCATAATGCTGCTGCCAGAATGAAAACCAGCAGCCACACATTACTATATAAGGCAACCCAACCTCTAGAAAACCAGCAGCCACACATTACTGCATAAAGCAACCCAATTAGTTCAGCGACCGACCGGCCACCATTTTTCTCAACACGCAGTTCACGCTACAAACAACAACGGACAGATATAAAAGCACTCCACACGAAATTCACAGATCACAGTGTCGCTCCACACACTCAGTTCAGTAGCTGGGCAAAAGAACCACGCACCCTGGGAAGGTTAACCCGGTCAACAAATGCCCACAGAAGTCGGATGTGTCAGCCTAATGGCGCAAGAACGCAGCTCTGAGACACAACACAATCACGTCCCAAAAAAAAAAATCTAGATGAACGCAGAAGAAGAAGAGGAAGAAGAACCACCCACTGCCACATTGCGTTTAGACATAATGACATCATCGGAAAAGGCGGTAGAAAATCATAGAGGAAAACACCACAAGAAACTAAGAAACTGTTGATAAAGAACACAAAGGAGTGACGTCAGTTATCAACAGAAAGGACAAGGGAGAGGACCTTGGGTGATTCGGCTGAGGCGCGACATATTGTGTGAAGCCCGTGTTCGTTTGGAGATTTGGTTGTGAGAAGGCAAAGGCTTGGCTGAGGACTATCAGGTGGAGGATGTCTAACGAAGAAGGTGTCAATATTGAGCAGAGGACCTGAAGGCATGGAACACCTAGACAATCAGTGAAAATGAGAACAGCGAGATAGATTGAGCTCCTAACTACAGTCGGACATTACTGGGATAGAGTCGTAAATATTTTGTATGAATGCCGTTCCTGTGTTAAAAGGGACAATTCATTTTCTCGATGAATCCATTGTATTGATCCAGCGCATCATTAAAAGAATGTGTGAGTACTGTTGTTTAGGATGGCGTCGGTTGATTCTTCGCAGTACAGTTCGATAGTTCACGTGAGCTTATTATTGCTTCAACGTTAACGTTGCCAATTTGATAATTGCGAGAGTTGCGTTGTGGCACCACTACCAGTTCAACATGAGGAAAATGCGTAAGAAAACCATAGCCAGAAGCATAAACATTCTAGAGGCCTTTACAGCTCCACCACCTATCCTCCATATTGGGGACCGGAAGTCTCAATGAATTGATAGTGCAGTTTAAGACATATTCATTATTATTAAATACAGGAAGTTGCCAATAAATAGTAATAAATATCAAATAATTTTGGCTCTGACAAGAAATTAACAATACTTACTGTTGGCCAATAAATTGTAATAACCAATATATTTTGTGGCCATGTGTGACAAGGGCCCATAAGAGAGCAGAAAACATGATAACTGACCATACATGTCACAAGAGGCCACTAATGAGGGTTGGCATGAGGCTGGCTACTTTATCTCATAGAACACTATAGCTTTAAAATCCAGCCAATAATAAACAATTGTACAAGGCTTGGCACGACTTGGGTGAGGGCCTATGCTTCATCGGGAGATAGAAGGCAGAAGAGAGAATATATTTTGGCTGTGACAATAAATGAACAATAATTTGTGTTGGTCTAAATGTAGTAATAACTAATATATTTTGGCTGTGACTATAAATGAACAATAATTTGTGCTGATCTAAATGTAGTAATTAATATATTTTGGCTGTGACAATAAATGAACAATAATTAATACTGGTCTAAATGTAGCAATAACTAATATACTTTGGCTGTGACAATAAATGAACATTAATTTGTGCTGGTCTAAATGTAGCAATAACTAATATATTTTTTATTTATTTTACTGTTTCGGGATTTGAGATTTAAATATTGAGCACAACCCACTACTGGCAATGCTGATCGTATTACGGTATGAACCTAAGGTCTGTCCATGTCAATGTGGAAGCACTAGACTTGAGTTTCGCTCTCATTTGAGCTCGTCAGTAGTGCATATCCTTGACCGGACCCAGAAACAAACCCCGGAGCACTGGTGTGTGAAGCGGGTGTGTAAACACTAGACCATGTGGCACACGCTGGACATGGCTAAATTATCACAGCAGAATATTACAACTTCACCCATTGTAGGCTGTAGCTCAAGATTTGCCCGATCGCCTCGACTGACGTCCGTCAATCGATGTGGACCCGAACGATCAGGTCTTCTCACAGGCAAGGCACACCAGGCCGCCTAAAGTCCAGTGAGCAATAATCAAATTGATTTATTTTGTTGTTTCAGGATTTGAGATTTAAATATTGAGCATAACCCACTACTGGCAACGCTGATCGTATTCTGGTATGAATCTAAGGCCTGTCCACGTCAGTGTGGAAGCACTAGACTCGAGTTTCACTCTCGTTTGAACCCGTTAGTAGTGCATATCCTTGACCGGACCCGGAGGTTCATACCAGAATATGATCAGCGTTGCCAGTAGTGGGTTGTGCTCAATATTTAATATATTTTTGCTCTGTCAAGAAATGAGCAGTATTTTTGTATCCATTGTGTCAATTGAAATTCAGGGATCACATAAATTCATTGCTCTCGACTTTTAAAACAGATGACAACTCTTTATACAGATAACATGCACAATAAGTTACCAATGTTAAGACATCAACACAGTGATTGTATTTAAGCAGATTTCCTTAATTCTGTTAGCTTCCATTTTTAAATACTGTTTGTTGGTATATGACAGAATAAAATATAAAATGATATTGACAGATGTTCTATGTTTTAAAAAAATTGTGCATAAGCCCACAGCCATCTCATGCCAAGCCCTCCTGACCGTTGCTGTTTCTTTCAGTTCCTTCCATATCTTTCCCATATCATTCACCGGTCTCTAATCCTTTTCTCCTTGTATAGCAGTGTTCTCTATATTTCCTTTACCTTGTGCATTCGAAAGGAAGAACTTTCTTGTTATGCAATTAAAAAGATTTGTTTCAATGTGTGTTTTATCCAGTAGCATACAGCCTTGTGTTGGTTTTCATAAAATGGTATGAGTGCTGGTCATTCAGAAAGCAATGGTCAACTACTGAACATACACTTGTTAAGAACTCAAATCTGCCAAAAATATGCTGAGGTTAACTATGAGTTAATGTGAAGGATATGCAACTAACTTTATGATCCAGCATCAGCATCCTTTCCTCACCTCATGATTCCCTAGAACTGTTTAGTATCTCTGTTCTGTGCAGGCACCAATGAAGAGTCTATTGAAAATTCAAAACCACATCACCTCCTGCTGTTCACCTCGTGTGTCAACTACTGAATTATATGATATGCTTTGGTAATTTCCATACTGAAAACTGAAAAAAAAAGGATGCGCTTGTTGGTTGTCATTTCATACACTTCATAGTTTGTCTGTATTACAAACCTAGGCTAAGGGTACTTACTGAAACAAACATATATACAATTTATCATTCTCTTATTTTAATTGCTGGTTTACAAAATGTACTGTTTTATTACCTCATATGTTTGTGTATCAGACTACATTTTTTTTTAAACTACTTTTTTGTCTTACCATAATCCAAGCAAGAACAGCATTCTGTCAGATGAAGAACATTATGTGTAATAGATCCCTGTTCTCAGAAGTCAGAACATGAGTTATGAGATGGTGCTTGCCGCCTGTATGACTGCAAATCATGAGCACACTGAATATCAAGATTAGAAATATACTACTCCCCCGATGTGTCTCCACCTTGCCGTGGTGGGGGAGCTTGAGTGTCCCACTGACCCCAAGCGCTATGCCGATGGATATTAACTACATATTGGACAGCTCTTGGGATAGGGACCAGACTAAGAGAGACACAACCTGCTGCTCTGCAGATAGACTGAGGATAGCAGTCTAAATCAGGCGAACGATGCCAATAATCTCAGTCCGGACACAACCTCTAAGGCTCTCAGCCGAGGGGTATGGCTGAACGTCTCTAAGCCATAAACCCTCGGATGTGAGAGCCTGGCCGACCTACATCAAAATTGAGGTGAGGTGCTGAGCACGCTACATGCTTGGTGCAGATACTCGTTCGATGGCTCTTAGCTGGGGGATATGAGGGATCCCCGGATGAGAGGGCCTGGCCGTTTCTCGCCCACAGACGCACGGAGGTAAGGTGCTGAGCCGGCAGCACATGTAGCCTACCTCGTGAGCGAGTACTAAAGGTGGAAAAACACCTCGGTCGCACGTTCCGATGAAAGTCTGTAACCGTACTCATGGAGTGAGTGTAGTCAAAGGTGGAAAATTGTCTCGTTGACACGAAATGGAACGCTTGGCTTGCGAATCCATTACGTGGCAGCCCGAAGCAAAAGCTTGCTGTGTGGAAGTTGAAATAAGAGTCTAACTTGTCTCGAAACCCGAGGAAGGCTAACCTCATTAAAAATGCCCGCGAAGACGGAAGTGCCAGCCTACGGGCGGCAAAATAAAAATTGGCACTACGCAATTACGTCCGAGTGAAATGTCTTTCATGACCGGAAAAGCTCTAACTAGTCTTCCCTCGTGCTAGGAACAGCTACCTAGTTTCCGAATGCCGCTCTTGTTCGGAACAGCTCTGACTAGGTAGTTTTCCAAATGTCCGACGTGTCTGGAACAGTTCTAACGGGCACAACGACAAGCACATGTCTGAACCGAAAACTCGCTGAGTGGATACCAACTGCAGACCAGTCTGGTTTGTGCGGGAATGGCCCGGGGCGAACGAAATGCCCAATATATTGAAGTGAGGAATTAAAGCAGCCATGAGCAGGACGTGACGATTCCCTCGGTGAGCCCAGCACCAGGGCGCTATGTGTCGGCCCTGCAAATATGGTAAGCCACCCTGGATGGTGGAAAATGCCATGGACTGTCCCTGCCTTCTTTTGAGGGATGACCGTTAAGTCTTCGACCGTTCCAACTTGGCCAGCTGGGTTGTGGACGGTACCGCAAAAGTGAGAGTCTCCCAGGAATGCTACCTGGTCAAAAAAGCACGCTAAAGCGGATGTGTTGGCCTACGGGTTTCGGCCCAAGGGCGCATAACTTAGGCACACCGCAATCACATCTGAAAAAACACTCTGGATAAACGCAAAGAAGAAGAAGAAGAAACATACTAGAGGTCACCAAGATGTGATTTCTTTGTAGAATGCTAATAATCTCATGGGCAATTTTTGTTTTCCTTTCGTTTGTGCATATCCTTTAGAGGACATTGCAGTCAACACCTGTATATTTCAGCTGCTGTTGATGTCTTGCAAGTTTTTACGTTCAGTAGTTTGCCATTGCTTTCTGAACAACTGGCGCACATACCTCCGTAAGTAACCAACGCGATGCGATCCACTGCCGAGTCTCACGCAGCTGTGTTTCGTATGAGAGTAAACGGGATTACGAACAACGTTCTTAACCCCTATGCCAGGGAGACCGGCCATGGGCAACTAATATTCACAAAGACACATGACTATCCATATCAAGGCTTGGTGATGATCATTTTGTGGTTGCATTATGAGAACTAAATATCTGGAAAATGTTGTGAAAACAGAACTCAGGATCTGCAGACGACCGCAGTTCATGTCGGAAGTAAAAGTGCAGATTTATGGTTAATTCTGAGTTAACGAACAGAAAAAGAAAATAGGTCAACAAGAGGAGATAATGTTTGGTGAGTTGATACAGTGACACGAAGATGTTCAGCATATATATCAAGAAGATAGAGGACAGACAGTTGTGGAGGAACATTATTGCCTTACCTTACCTTTACTGCTAGACATGACACATGATGATGATGACTGTGCCATCTTTCAGTGTACTAGAATGCACCATTTTATCACACATCAAAATTGACCATTTTATTGCCTTGTCTTTCAGTGTACCTGCATGCACTAGACCTGTTAGGAGACAGCCCAAAGATGTCTCAAGTGTACTCAGCTCTGGGGATGGTAGCATACAAGTTGGGTGACATGGAGGAAGCTAAGACACAGCTGTTTGATGGGTAATGTAGTGTGTCCAAGTTGTGTCTGCTTAGAGAGGATTATATTTTATAAACATAACATAAGAAAATTGAGGCTTTTTGGGAAACATGTAAGGCCATTAGAGTAAATTATTAATTGTCAATATTAAGATAAAAGGTAATCGCATAACAAATACTGCTGGACAGGTGTGAAATGTTAAGCATTCACATATATTGGATCAAAGAATTGTGAGGTGGAATGATTAACTCTCATCTTCATCACCTTTCCTTAGCGGAAAAATCTGCTACCCATTTTATGATACTAGGATTAAATGATGCTGTATGGACTGAGATGGTGGCATGGGAGAATATCATCAGCAGAGTTGATCCAGAACACCAAAGTCCAAGACCTGTGGGTAGACACGAATACTTATGGCCATCTGCAAGGCACTTGATGATGATGAGATTGACCACAGAAGTGACAGAGGATGTCTTCTCCCACCCCCCCCCCCCCCCCCCCCCCCCCCCCCCCCCCCTCCCATCACGAACACCAACAGTATGACCATGTGTTCAGCCAGTTCTCATAAGATAAGATATCAAACAGTATAATTCTGTTCACATTACCCTTCATGTGGGTGCCAACAACATGGGTTCAGTACCATATGCCAATACGAGACCAATACCACATACCAAACATATCTGTCTGATGTATAAAAAGCTTTAACTCATTAACTATCATGAGTTTCTCACTGTGCTTAACTTATTGCAGTTGAAACAATAACTAACTGTAAGCTGTAAATCAGCCAAATTTTGAAATCTTGGAAGAAAAATGTAATGCAAATTTGACAAATTACATATGAAATTATAAGTATACCTGTTGTTAGCGATCATAAATGTATTAAATCTGCTGCAGTATGTTTGTAATCTTTTAGTTAATGAGTTAAATCCAGAGAATCAGAAAGAATGAAGCTACAGTAATGTGGTAGAGCAGAAAATGTGTGAAAAAATAGAGCCATAAATAAGATTAATTTGTTCTCATTGATTTCATTTCTGCAGGTTGCATTCTCTTCTATTGCATATAAATTTATGTTGCCTGAGATATAGTCGCAATCGTATCAGTTCTGCGCGCTTAGCTTAATACTATTAATTACATTCACATGTATTGATAATATCAATTTCAGTTTCTAACATTCAATTTATTTTGCATAAAAGTATTAACTTTATTCTTATTTAATTTGTATTTACTCTATTCTCTTATATTTAATTTACATAGCTTTCAAACAACTCCAGCATCTCCTAAAGGCTTGTTAGCATTATGTGCTCTTGGCTTGCTGCAGCAGGATCTCACTTTGGCCACTGCTGTGCTTGAGGAGCTCTTCAAGCAAGAAAGTCAGGGAAAGTACCTGAAGGATATACTATTACTGCAGACGTACAAATATGTAATTAAGGTACATCATAGTAGCAGAATTTATTTATGCAAATGTGCTATTGTGTGTGTACATTTGTTCACAACAGTAACCCTGTTTATGTTTAGATAGAATATAACTTACTTTATCATTATTAGAATTATATTTTTGTATAATTTTTGCTATCTTTATTTCAACAAAAATCGACCCAATGATTACCATTCTATTGTTGAAAACAGGATATGATTTTCTGCTAGTTATTGGGAAAATAAAGTTGATCAGATGCTTCTGTATTCTTATTGTGTCGACCAAATTTCTTTCTTTTATCAGATATAATTTCTGTATAGAACAAGAAATATTCAGTTTACTTATTTATAGCTCTGTACTGTTTTAGATATATTATAAAGAAAGCTTTGGTAAATCTGTTGTCTAAAATATTTAACATCTACTATTGAGCAGTCACCATGTTTGTCGATTGTTATTCAAGGATTGTGACACATTTTCAGTTTCTTTAATGTTGATTGTGACTTTTGGGTTAACATGTAGTTTTGTCTGTGGACAGTTTTTTAAATTAAGTTCTGAAAATAATTGTCATCTTCACAATGTCTTTTGACAGACTGATTAAGTCTTCACACCCGTTAGCACTATTTGAGATGAGGACCGTGTCATCTCCATATCGAAGTTCTGGAATTGGATGTTCACTAATTATTGCCTGTCTATCTGTCATTTACTACCTATATAGTACCTTGCGGTGTATGGCAGGGGGGGTATGGAGCCTGAGGAATTAAGGCCGCCTGGCTAGTGCAGTCACCACGAACTATGCAGGATTATTAATGGATTAAAATAGTTTCTGGGCTCATCATTTTTTACATTTCTGGTGATATTTTCTGCATCTATAGTGAACAGATGAATAATGTGGGGAGAACATGAGGGAGCAGCAGGAGATGGCACATGTTATGGGGGGGGGGGGGTCTGGCATCAAATAGTTGAGGTCCTAGGTTCCATTGGAGGATAACAAGGCAGCCCAGAAGGAGGGCAGGACATAGTTTTTCTTCTTCTTCTCCTCCTCCTCCTCCCTCCTACCACCCCTTTCTCCTCCTCCCACTCCTCTTCTTCTTTTGTCACCTTCAGACATCAATTTGAATAAATCCATAGAAAGTACCAGTCAACTATACTTGTTGACATCTCCATAACCTTCTTATATTTAACTTTCTGGAGCTAACCACCTTATGCTAGAACACTTAATGTGTCAGCTTGTGAGTGTGCTACATTAATATTTGATCATGTTTGTTTATTTGTCAGGGTGATGCTGAGAAAGCTGAGGCTGATTTAAGACAGGCCCTTGAGATTTCACCTTTAGATGGTTCTCTCTGGTCTTTGCTGGCAGTTTTTCTTTTAACACAGTACACGGATCGTGGTGAATCTGTGACAGAGTGTGCTTTATCTGCACTTTCAGCTGATGAATCTGATGAAAGGGTAGGTCATGTAAGTTTTCACTTTTTTGATGTTATCAAGTGTTTTGACATTGTCAAGTGTTTTGATGTTGTCAAGATTTTTGATGTTGTCAAGGGATTTGATGTTGTCAATTGTTTGATGTCAAGTGTTTTGATTTTGTCAACTGTTTTGATGTTGTCATATGTTTTGATGTTGTCAAGTGTTTTGATGTTGTCAAGTGTTTTAATGTTGTCAGGTGTTTTGATGTTGTCAAGTATTTTTATGTTGTCAAATGTTTTGATGTTGTCAAGTGTCTTGATGTTAGTGTTTTGACATTGTCAAGTGTTTTTATGTTGTTAAGTGTTTTAATGTTGTCAGGTATTTTGATGTTGTCAAGTGTTTTGATGTTGTCAAGTGTTTTGATGTTGTCAGGTGTTTTGATAAGTGTATTGATGTTGATAGTGTTTTGATGTTGTTAAGTCTTTCTCAAAGTAATCTATCCCACTCTATTGTATTGGTTGTTCTGTATGTTTGTTAAAATAATTTCTTTAAAGCGTATGCGTAAGAAAAATATTCAGTCAGTTTTTAAAAAAAACGTTAGTTGAAATAGTTGCTTGTCATTTACAGGACATCACAATCAGCCCCAGCATTTTTTATCTGTTTGTGATTTACCAGGCAGTTTTTACATTCAGTATTTTGCCATTGCTTTCTGAACAACTGCCATCTTATACCATCAAAATGAACACAAAGTGGTCTGCTTCCAAGATGCCCACAGCTGATATCGAACCTGTGACGTGGTATGTCTGGGAATTATGAAACTTGTTCACTGCCACAAGGCTACAGTGCCAGCTATTCAGTCAGTAGTAGAATATATGTGTAGATAAATTTGTGGTAATTTTTATGAAAGATAAAATGATCATTTTGAGTTCATGTAGTTTGCAGGCATTATGATTCTTGCATCACTGAATATCTTACATGCAATAAAGTCTGTTAATGTTGAATCTTACTGTCTATCACAGCACACAATGAAAACAAATATTTCTTGTTCTGTGTCTCTACCTACTGGAGGTTGTGCGCTCCTATAACCTCATAAACCATGCTAGTGGTAGCTTAAAGTATGAATAAAATTACTGGAACTGAGGTAAGGCTGTGGAAATGTAAACAGCATAAAATAACCCAAAATAGTACAGCTTTACAGAACAAAATTATGGAAAACATAGGTCGCAGGTATCCTTCATCAGCATTACAAATACAGATATGGAAAATATAGGATGTTGCAGCGACTACCCTTCATCAGCAAACAAGTACACAAAACACCACCCTGCATTTATACGTTGTGCTTCTGTACTTTTTTGCTGATAAAGGCTAATCACCACAACATCCTATGTTTTCCAAAATTGTGTTCTGTAAAGCTGCATTACTTTGCATTATTTTAAATTGTTTACAGTGATAGCTTAGCACCTGGCAGCGTCTTCTAACTCAAACAGGTCAACTGATAATTGTTAGACTAAGAGAGACACAAACCCACCACCTTGCATGTTGACTGGGGACACCCAAAGCAAGAATACGTAGACCAGATAGAAGTGCCTTTTAAAATAATCGGATACACTTGGCCACAGATGTGATGAAACTGTAGTGCAGTTTACTTTGTGGTAGTATTATGACATTCAAACAGGTACAGGTATCTGGTACTATTGGTGTTGGAACTCTTCGCTGGCTGCTGAGGATGGGGATGGAGCGCTTATGGGAATGCCTCGAATGCTGTGATGTTGATTCCTAAATCAATCAATCAATCAATCATGACAGATGGAAAGTGTTCCGCAGTGGTATTTACTATTACATTGCTCTACAGCAGTTAGAGTTCTGTATTATGATATTAATTGTAAAACAGCAGTCAAGCGTTATAAATTATGACTTGAATTGTTAATCAGCGGTAGAGTTTTATATTGCAATTTTATCTGTTTATCAGAAAATAAGAGTTCTTATCGTTGTGTCTCTTGTAAAACTGTAGAGTTCTGTGTTGTTATTTTTGTTGTTAAACAGCAGACAGCCAGAGTTCTACATTGTCTTGGTCAGCTGTCGTCTGGTCACCATCACAGACTACATGGTGACAGAAATGCCCTGAAGACAGCTCAGAAAGCTTTCCATTCAAATCCAGGTACATTGTGATTTTAATTTTCAAACAGCAAAATTAAATGGAAGAGTGAGGGGCATTTCGTGTGATGTTCACCGGCACAGAAATGGAGCATTATGGGGGTGACCCTTTGCCGTGAAGTTGGAACCGCGACTAATTAACTATCTAACTAACTCGCTCGCTCGCTGGCTGGCTGGCTGGCTGACTGACTAACCCACCCAGATACTTTACTTGTAAACACCATTACCTGCATCTTTCTCCTATGTTCATAGTAAAATCAGTAACCATTACCTGCATCTTTCTCCTGTGTTCATAGTAAAGTCAGTAAAGGACTCTTTTTCATGCTTAAAGATGGATTTGCTAGATCCATATTTGTATAGGCCATGTGGCAGTCAGTGAATGATGTGGTCAGTGTCTTGCTGGCTGCCGTTAGCTCCCAAGACATTTCTACTCATTTTAGGCTGGATCAACCTGGGGCCCTGGTCAGTTTAAATAATCTGTGTTGAAACGGATTCAAACCCATGACTAGCAGATGAGCATCCAGCCACTACACTACCATGGTTCCCTCCTGTATTCATAACATAATATATAGTTTACACAGGATAACAGACTGGACATCTGGCTTATGACAAGGACAAGTTTTAACAGACTTTTATAGGAAAAAGTTCTGCGCAGGACAAGCCACTGATTAATTTGTTTATGAACTTCTTATCCAGATTATTTCATGTCACATATTTTTGCTATATTTTACATATCTTTGCTATATTTTACATATCTTTGCTATATTTCACATATCTTTGCTATATTTCACATATCTTTGCTATATTTTACATTCATCTTAGCAGTGTTCTGTCTAGCTTGTGTGTTACCTGGGCCCATAAGGGAAACAAAGAATAGTAACACTGCACCCTGCCATGTTTGTTGTAAGAAGTGACTAAACAGGGTTGGCATGAGGCTGGCTACCTCGTCCAGTAGATATCTTTAGCTGCAAAAACCAACCAGTCATGATCGAGTCTAGAAAGGGCTTGTCATGAGTTAGTTAATGGCCGGTGCTCCATTGGGTGATAAATGGCAGCAGAACATATCTCACATTGTCATCTTCATCATTTTCATCATCATTGTCATCTTCATGCTCCAGATGTCAGGTCTCTTTTAGCCACTTATATGTTATGTTAATACCAGTTCCTATTTTGTTACATACTTCACTCACTAATGCATTTTGTGACTTGACAAGAAGTCAGAATGATTGCAATTATTGTACTAGGGAAAACCAGTGTTAAAACAAGGGACATATAAAATCATCCTGACAAATCAATTAAAATGGCCTTTACAGTATGTTGAAAATTACCAACAAGGCTGCTAAAGAGTAACATTCAAGAATATCCATATATTGTTGGTAGGCTTTATCACTTTCTCAGCCTCTCATTAAAGTCAATATAATTTGTTAACTTCAACATCTCTAAGTGTATTTAATTTTTTTAAAGTTTGTTTACCATTTTATTTAATAATTAATTTTATAACATCCTATAAAGGGTTAGACTGAGACCAAAGAGAATCTACACAGCTAAACACAAGTCTAGCCCCAGGATTAATATTACTAACACTCACGATCCTGGAAAGTGCTTTGAATTTCAACAGCAACTTGAAGACGCTTTCAATGATACATCAGAAAGTTGTATAGTAAATGATAAATGGAGTAAACTTAAGGAAACTATTTATAAAACAGCGGTAGGGGTTTACAGCCCTGTGGATTATAGAGGCAGGACTCTCTTAAGAAACAAGGAAAGACCAACGCGTAACTCTCTGAGTGAGCTGAAGCAAGCGAGGAAGGATGTACAAAAGGCTGCCAGGCAGTGTGCAAATGACTATTGGATCAAGTTATGTGAGTCCATTCAAATCGCAAGTGATAAGGGAAACATCAGAAGCATGAATGAAGGGATAAAGAAAGCCTGTGGTCCAATGATCAAAAGAAGTGCACCGCTGAAAACCTTGACTCGAGAAATCATCACTGATAAGAAAACAGCAGATGGATAGATGGGGTCGAGCACTATTTAGAGCTTTACTCAAGTGAGACCAAGCTAGCGGATGATGCCCTCAACGCCATAGAAGCCCCGCCAACTCTTGACCACCTGGACACACTTCCCACTATAACAGAAGTTAAGTGTGCTATAAATGAGCTTGCATCTGGCAAGGCTCCAGGTAAGGATGGGATTCCAATAGAGGTAATCAGGAGTGGGCAAGACACACTCGCTCTACAGATCCACCAGCTAATAGAGCTATGCTGGCGAGAAGGACAAGTCCCACAGGATTTCAAAGATTCAAACATCATAACGCTGTACAAGAACAAGGGAGATCGGAGCGACTGCAACAACTATAGGGGTATCTCACTTCTGTGTATTGTTGGGAAAGTATTTGCCAGAATTGTCCTGCACAGACTTCAAGTCCTGGGAGATCAAGTCTACCCCGAATCACAGTGCGGCTTCCGTCAGAACCGGTCTACCATTGATATGATATTCTCATTGCGACAGATGCAAGAAAAATGCCGGGAACAAAATCAGCCACTGTTTATTGCCTTCATTGACCTCACAAAGGCATTCGATTTGGTCAGTCGTGAGGGTCTGTTCAAAGCACTAAAGAAGATTGGCTGCCCACCAACTCTTCTGTCCATTGTGGAATCGTTCCACACAGGCATGAAGGGTATAATCAAGTTTGATGGCTCAACTTCAGAAGAGTTTGAAATCAAGAGTGGAGTTAAGCAAGGTTGTGTACTAGCCTCCCACCCTCTTTGGGATATACTTTTCACTTCTACTGAAATATGCCTTTCGTGATCAGGATGACGGTATATACATTCACTCACGCTCAGATGGTGGCCTCTATAATGCTCAGAGATTGAAGGCCAAGACCAAAATTAGCAAGGTACTAATCAGAGAGTTGCTTTTTGCGGATGATGCTGCGATCACGACCCACTCTGAGGAAGAATTACAACATCTACTATCTGCATTCTCCAATGCTTGTTCTGAATTTGGTTTAACAATTAACAAAAAGAAGACACAGATTATGTCACAAGGTGCACCTGGTGTACCATCAATCTTTATTGACGACGCGGAACTGGAGATAGTAGACCATTTTACATATCTAGGATCAGAGGTAAATAGCAAATTATCCCTAGATCAGGAAATCAACATCAGGATTGGCAAGGCAGCAACAACAATGAACTTGTTAGCAAAAAGAGTCTGGGAGAACAGGAAGCTTACTGCCAAAACAAAAGTCCTCGTCTACCAAGCCTGTGTCCTTAGTACTCTTCTTTATGGCAGTGAAACCTGGATAACTTACTCACGCCAAGAGAAACGTTTAAACAGCTTTCATATGCGGTGTCTGCGAAGAATTCTTGGTATTAAGTGGCAAGACAAAATCACAAATACTGAAGTATTGGAAAGATCAGGTTGTGTGAACGGTGTATTCCATGCTCAGTCTTCGTAGACTTAGATGGATAGGACACGTTAGGAGGATGGATGATGGTAGAATACCAAAGGACATCTTGTTTTGGTGAATTACAGACGGGTAGGAGATCTCAGGGTCGGCCTCTACTACGATACAAAGATGTGTGTAAGCGGGACATGATTGATACAGGCATTGATAATGCACATTGGGAGCACGTCGCCGCTGAACGTGTTGCATGGAGGCAACTATCAGAAATGGAATAAAGACAAAGGAGAAAATGATTGCAGGTAAAGCACACACAGAGCGTGAGAGACGTAAGATGGTGCACAACTGGTGGAAATGACCATGTTTTCACATGCACCTACTGTGGGCAAAACATTTGCAGCAAGAATTGGCCTTACCAGCCACACTCGCCACCGCCATGGATCGTAGTTATTAAGCCTTTTTGAAGCACAATGTACCAAACTATCGTCTGTCAAGACGGAAAGGTGCCAATGAATGAATTTTATAACGACTGTTACAGGTAGCAGTATTTAGTGTATTGTCCAATTTACAAGATTATGGCAAAATTAGGGCAGTGATCATGCATACTATATTGTAGAATGCTGTATGAGAAGATTGTGTAAATGGAACATATATTTAAGTTTAACATATATTGAGTACACCAGTGTGTAACTGGGACCATAAGGGAAGCAAAGAGAGGTAGCACTGTAACCCACCATGCATGTCATAAGAGGCTACTAAAGAGAGTTGGCAAAGAGACTGGCTACCTCATCCTTTGGAAAACTTTAGCTGCAAAATCCAACCAATGAAAATCGAGTCTATAAAGGGCTGGGTGTGAGGCCTGTGTTATAATGGGAGATGAAAGGCGGAAGAGGAAGAAGAATATATTAAATATAACTGTGTATGCATAGATCCTGCATCTTGTTACATCATTAGAGAGGGATATATTTTGTTTAGTATGGTTGCAGGTGAATTATTGCTTTGATTATTTGCATTAAACCCTTGGTCTCTCAAATGGGTGTTACATTGGTTTAGTTGGATTTTGAGTAGACCATGTTGTCCTGGCAAAATGTGAAAACGTCCTCAACAGAATGTTATATGTCTTTCTACTACACACATGTTGGAATCGTTACCAGTTCACAGATTGGGTTGAGATTCTGCATATTTGATCTATAAGGGAATAAATAAGAGCACTAGTGGATAGTTTAAAGAGTGATAAAGATGGTCATTGAATGCAGTCAGTAAATAAGTCAATCACCAGCTCACATTTATTACAGGATGCAAGTCAGCTTTGAGCACCTTAGCCTGTGCAGTTCATGCTGAGGCCATGATACGAAGATCACTGACTGGTGAAACGAGTTTGTTCTCGGTCGAGAAGGGATTACTGAATATACTCTGGGAGTCTGGTAGGCTGAACATGTACTCTTGAGTCGCATTGTTTTTCATTATGCTGAAATACTTTGTTTTTGTTGTTTTATTCAGGATCGTTAACATAGTTTTTTGGTGTGTTGGTCTTTGATTGTGAGCTGACGTCTCTTTATTAAAAAATTTATATATATTATTATTATTATTTTTTTCTGCCTCTCTCCCTCTTTCTTACACTTTCTTTCTACCTATCTGTCACAGTGCTTCTAATCCTTTCTTTCTTCCAGTCTTCATGTTAATGCATCCATCTTGTGAACACAATCACAGATTAATGAAAGATGTGCCTACATATAATTGAATATTTGCTGTTCACATATTATTACTACTTGATGTGTGGAATATCTGTTTGTTTAATAAAACTTCTGAGTTAAACAAACAAATCCTGCACTTGAGTCTGAAATATAAACCGCTGAGTTACAACAAACACAAACTTGCACTTGAGTCTGAAATATAAACCGCTGAGTTACAACAAACAAATCCCTGCACTTGAGTCTGAAATAGAAACTGCTGAGTTACAACAAACAAAAACCTGCACTTGAGTCTGAAATAGAAACCGCTGAGTTACAACAAACACAAACCTGCACTTGAGTCTGAAATATAAACCGCTGAGTTACAACAAACAAAAACCTGCACTTGAGTCTGAAATAGAAACCGCTGAGTTACAACAAACAAAAACCTGCACTTGAGTCTGAAATAGAAACCGCTGAGTTACAACAAAAAAAACCTGCACTTGAGTCTGAAATAGAAACCGCTGAGTTACAACAAACACAAACCTGCACTTCAGTCTGAAATAGAAACCGCTGAGTTACAACAAACAAATCCCCGCACTTGAGTCTGAAATAGAAACTGCTGAGTTACAACAAACACAAACCTGCACTTGAGTCTGAAATAGAAACCGCTGAGTTACAACAAACACAAACCTGCACTTGAGTCTGAAATAGAAACCGCTGAGTTTGAAGATTCATGAGGCAGGAGAGCTGCCAAAGGATTAAGAATCTTATTGGCAGGCCATGGTTACATCAACATTCTGCAAAGGACCTGCTGCATAATGATGATTATTAGATGTGCAGATCACAATGCCAAGCTTTTTATTGAAAAGAAATAAAATCACACATAACACAGAAAATCACATTCATGAAACGGTACGTTTTTATTTCTTCACTCTGCTGTTGCTGCTTGTTTTCTTCTTCTTCTTCTCCCCTTCCTCCTCTTCTCTTCTTCTTCTTCTTCTTCTTCTTCTTCTTCTTCTTCTTCTTCTTCTTCTTCTTCTTCTTCTTCTTCTTCTTCTTCTTCTTCTTCTTCTTCTTCAGGTACCTTCAGATGTCAATATGAATAAATGCAAAGAGCAGCAGTCAACTTAAGATTGTTGACATCTCTGTAGAGTCTGTCCTGAAACAGAGCGGGTGTAGTCTAAAATAATTTTTTCTCTTCTGCATACGTTGGACACTCCTGCCAGAAATGTTTAGCTGTCATTTTCATCATCATCAATGTGCCCATGCATGTGAAGCGTGGGGCGGATCCATGTTTTTGCCATATCACTCGATCACCAGAACCGGGGATCAGCTCAGTGTTCTTGTCTCGACCATACAACGTGGTCAAGCCATCCAGGTATTTACTTCTCTGCCCTCCCCTTGTTCTCTTTCCCCTCGATCTTGCCGAGTTGTCAGCCAAGTTCTCCAAATTTATTTCTTCTCAGAACGTGACAAAAAATTTGACTGTCTAAGTCTAATTTCTCTAATCAGTTTACGGTTTTCCATTTGTTTCTTGTAGGACTTGGTCATTAGGTTTTTCTGTCTGTCCATGGTATTTTTTGCATTTCTCATCAGAAACCACATTTCCACAATCCATCAGATGTTTTTCAGCTTGTTTGCTTATTGTCCACGCTTTACATTCATACAAAAGTACAGGCTGTATGTAGCATCTCAACACTCTTTTTCTCGTAGCACTTGACATCATTTTATTGATCAGTATGGTTTTCATCTTGTAAAGGGCTGCCCTTTGCCATGGCAATTCTTGTTCTAATCTCTTCAAGGCATCTCCCATCAGATGTTTTACCAGTTCCACAGTTATGTTCATCAGTATCTCATATCTTTAGTTGATTAAATATGTGGTATTTCAGACTGCTGTGTCCTGTGCAAAGTCTGTATTGTTACTTGTTCTCTTCGGTGGAGTTGGTAATTTGCCAGCCATGTCTGTCTGGTTGCCTTGATGCTCTGATTTCCACTTGGTTCTGTAATTGCTTCTTGTTCTCATCACAGGCTATGTCTGCATCAGGCTGAGGTAGTCTTCCACCTTCGATTGCTAATCAGTGCTGTTGCATAGATTTTATGGCATTGCTTGTATTATAAACTAAACCAAAAGAAAAACTGTAACAGAATGTATGTGAATGCTTCAAAAGTAACTTCTACTGTTATACATCATCATCCGTCATAAAATCAGTCACACTGCAGTTTCATCCAACCTCTGATTTCAACAGTTATTTCTGATCAACTTAAATTTCATAGCCTTTCACTGTTCCTAGTCAGCCTGCAAGGAAACAAGCTTGTGCCTCACATAAACTGGTCACTTTGACCTGTCCAATTTTGGTGATACTGCCAAAACTTGTAGGGAGGCACTATTCGCAATGGAATTGCAAATATAAAAAAATTATATTCGCAATGGAATTGCGAATATAAAAGAATTATATTCGCAATCGATTTGCGGGAAGTAACAAACATGTCACATCGTCTTCTTACTAGTCAATTTTAGTTTGGGCCATTAAGAAGTCTAAGAAGGTGGTTAATTTAAATAGGAATGTTCACTGTTACGAGTTTAATTCTGCCGAATTCTCCGTATTTATTAATGAATCACTCTTCTTCTTACATCTTACTTCTGTTCGTTCCTCATTAATTAATAAATAAACAAGGAAAAGGAAATGCTACGCATATTATAAAGTGCAGGAATAACCGGTATATCTGAAGCAGGTGGAAAAGGAGAGGAGAACAGATAGATAACGAAGACAGTGTGAGAGTCAGAATATGAGAAAGATGTATTGAAAGACATTTAAAGAGTGGTAAAGACAAGAAAGGGAGAGGTGGGAGATCGAGACTTAGAGCGGCTGAGGAGAGAGAGAGAGAGAGAGAGAAACTCGTGTCGGGTGGCTAAGCTCCTTTCCCAAGATAACAAAAGTAGAGGACAGATAAGAACAGAAAGACAAGTGTGCAGGTTCCTGCGGAGCAAGATAAACAACACCTAATACACAAAAATCCGTAGAAAACATATGCCTAAAGCGAAATCATCCAGACAAGCATTGGTGTCACCTAACTCCTGAAAATGGAAAAAAAAAAAAAAACGTCACCTCCCGATTTGGAAATCGAACCCGGAGCTCCCGTGCACCAGGCGGTAACACTAACCACTATGCTACTGAGGACACGTTAAAGGATCAACAAAATATTGTAATGTGGACACAGCATAGGAATAATCACGTGACCTACTTCGATTGCGAATATAATTATTTATATTCGCAATTCCATTGCGAATATAATTTTTTTATATTCGCAATTCCATTGCGAATAGTCACTTCGAAACTTGTAACATAGCTCTTAGTACAATGGAGGCACAAAAACACCTCCATCATGATAAGATGGTGACATAGGAGAAGTGCTACAACCACTAAACTCTTTAAAATATCACATGTGGTAGTGATAGTTTGCAGATAAGCAAATGGCAGTTCCATTTATAACTGCTAAATCTAGTTTGTAATTTAATGTTAATTTTCATTTGGAGTGACTTTTTTGTTAAAGTTGCCAAGATTAAAAGAATATTATTATTGTAGATGAAACAATCTGCTTGTAGTTTTCATCATCATCATCATCATCATCATGAAGTGCCCTGCCAGCTGGCAGTAGGCGTTCATGGCTCTCCACAGATCTCGGTCTTTGGTGTTCTGGATTAACTCTGCTGATGATATTCCTCCATGCCACCGTCTCAATCCATCCAGCATAATTTCTCTTGATCTGCCTCTGCCTCTCTTCCCTCAATCTTTCCAGTTGTCACGATGTTCTCCAATGTCTCTCTTCTCATCACATGACCAAGAAAGCTGTTTGTCTCTTTCTTATTGTTGTATATAATTGTTCTAGTTTCAATTAGCCTCTTTCAGACAATCGTTGTTAGTTACTCTGGCAGTCCAAAGGAAATTCGCAACATTCAGTCTCAAAAACCAATCTCGCGTTGCTTCTAAGTTCTTCCTAATTTGTTCATTTACATTCCAAGATTCACTGCCATAACAGCAAAACGGGTTCTATATAGCATTTTAGGCACTCTCTTCTTACATTCATTGATAGCGACTTATTGTATAAGATACTCTTCATTTTCTGAAATGTGGCTTTTGCCTGCCCTATTCTGCTCTTAATCTCTGTTGTACATCTTCCATCTGATGTTATAAATGCCCCTAGGTATTTAAAATTATCCACTTGGTTAAGAATTTTCCCTTCTATTTCTATGTCACATTTTGGTGTCACCGTTAACTTTGATATCACCACTGTTACTGTTTTCTTGTAGCTTTAAATATTATTATTTGTGTGCATTATTACTTGGTTAAACTCTTGTGTGAAATATAAAATTGTTCATTTTCTGCAGGAAAACTAAATGATGAGTTAAGCCTGTGGTGTTTGCAACAGATTATTGTGAACCGTATTGAACTCAGTGATGCCAACTCAGCGCAGACATTCTTGAAAATCTTGCAAGACAATAGCTCAGAAGTAATGTGACATTTATCATCATCAATGTTGTGCAGTCTAAATTATTCTCATTGATCATTCATTTTTCTTGTCAGGTCTTTTGTTTATTATCAAAAAGTTAGTTGCATATCCTTTACAGGACGTTGCATTCAGCCCCAGCAGTTTTGGGCCGTTTGTGATTTCCTGGCAAGTTTACATTCAGTAACTTGCGATTGCTGTCTGAATGACCAGTACCTGTACCATTTTATGAAAACCAGCGCAAGACGGTCTGCTGCCAAATCGCCCGCAGCTGTGTTTCGAATGCAGTATGTGAGATTACGAACTGCGTTTCCCCAACTCCTTCACCACAGAGCCGTTTTCAACCACATTGCTATTTTCTATTTGTGATTTAAATTGCTTTTATTATTAGGGGGTCTGGACGAGTATGATGTGCCTGTGTTGTTTATAACAATTGGGTGTTGAGCCACATTCTCAGACCATATGATATCTAATTGTTATAGAATGTATAATTATGTTTCTTCACCATCATATTCATTTATCCAGGCATATGTTAAGTTGAGCTGAGTCCTAGAGTTGAGTTAAGAACCGACATCACTGCACTCAGGATATTCCCATATGTGCTCCGTCCTCTCGTTCAACAACCAGTGAAGAGTATATGTCAAGTTGTTGCTCTATTTATATATTTTATTGACAGCTGGTCCACATATCTGTGAACTATGTTATTCACATTGCAATGCTCAGTGTTATATGTTAAACAAAATTGATTGTATAAAGTGGCAAATTACTAATTTATTTAATCTTGCATTCCTTTTTAGTTCAACTAAGAACAGATATGCAGCTGCATAATTCTCAGTATGTCAGGATTTCCAAGATATAAAATTGTGTGTATGTGCATGTGTGGTGCGTGCAGTGCACTTGTATGAAAGAAAGAGACAGAGAGATTGACTGACTACTTAGCTAGATTTGAAGTTGAGAGTTAAGTGAGCTGCTGTAATAATCTCATTGTGTCAAGATTCTAACACACCAGGTCTTATGTGTTCATGTGTGACTATTTGGCTCAGCTATGAAAAGGAGTGCAGCTGTAAATCTCTCAGTGTGTCAGGACACGCAACTCACCAGGTCACACACAATTTATCAGTGTATGTAAGAGAGAGAGAGAGAGAGACTATTTAGCTTGACACAGAAGAGGTTTGCAGCTGTCAAACTGTGTGTCAGGAAGGACTCCAACACACCTGGACTTGTATGACCATTTGCTCCACTGTGTCAGAAGGACTCCAACACATCTAGTTTTGTATGACCGTTTAGCTCCACTGTGTCAGAAAGTACTCCAACACACCTAGTTTTGTATGACTGTTTAGCTCCACTGTGTCAGAAAGTACTCCAACACACCTAGACTTGTATGACTGATTAGCTCCACTGTGTCAGGAAGGACTCCAACACACCTAGTTGTGTATTGCCAAGCTGCTGATTCTCCTTAATTAGGATATTTTGTCCAATAACGTTATGAATCACACAGCCGGTATAACTAGATTTTGGCTCAACAATACTTGAATCAAGGTAACAGCAACTGAAGTCAACTGCAAACTTAAAAGATGAAGTAACTGCGGAGTTGAACAATATGCATGCTGTTTAATCGACAGCTGAAACTATTTGTTGTAATGAATATCTTGCACATCCAGACTGCCTGTTGTTACCAGGCGGGCGTCTGAATTATAGTTACAATGCATATTCAAAATACACCAAACCTGTTACAAAGTGTTCGCCATTGTTCTTGTACCTCCATGCATGTCCTTCTCTCATTTACACAGTCTGTTTTCGCCGCTGCCTAGATTCCATCTAGGTTTCAACCTGCCGTCTCTGGATAAGTGGCGTTATCTGTTACAAGATCCTTCCATGTGTTATCCACTTTAAAGCCACTGACAAATGCCAACAATTCTGCAGCCAGGCCAATTCGTTCCAGAATCAACTTGCACTGCCTTCTCTGTCGAGAACTCCACAAAGTCTGTTTGTTGTCAAATGACGTTTTTCTCTCTGTTGACACTTGTCCTAGTTTCTCTGAGCATTTGGCGTCTAGGATTCTCCACTTAATTGCTATGACGTAATTATTGGGCACCCTCTCTATGGCATTAATGGCCATTTAGCTCCACTGTCAAGTGGATTGATTTGAATGCCAGACATGGTGCTATTTATCAGGTAATTGTCTGAGAAGTTTATTGTAGTTTAGCCAACATTTGTTCAACTTGCACCATGTACAACTGAATGATCTTTCATAGGCTGGAGAAACACAAGCATTTTCCAGGGCTGTGACAATGTTCTTGTCCTCAACGGTGGATGAAAAAGTGGAGATGAGCGCATCAAATAAGCTCCAGATGTTGGTGAGTAGTATATACAAAATATATTGGTTGTTGAATTTGTGTCATAATGCACATTTGTTAGTTGAAGCAAGTACACACTTATTCACTCAAACACAGAGAGAGACAGAGACAGACAGATAGACAGACACAGAGAAAGACATAGAGCAGAGCTGTGGTAGCTTTGTGCTTAGTTTACTAGCTGTAACAGAGCTTTGAAAAAAATACCCCATAACCTAACATGTCAAGGCCCAACCTCCACACCCCATAACATAACATGTCAAGGCCCAACACTCCACACCCCATAACATAACATGTCAAGGCCCAACACTCCACACCCCATAACATAACATGTCAAGACCCAACACTCCATACCCCATAACCTAACATGTCAAGGCCCAACACTCCACACCCTATAACCTAACATGTCAAGGTCCAACACTCCACACCCCATAACCTAACATGTCAAGGCCCAACACTCCACACCCCATAACATAACATGTCAAGGCCCAACACTCCACACCCCATAACATAACATGTCAAGGCCCAACACTCCACACCCCATAACCTAACATGTCAAGGCCCAACACTCCACACCCCATAACCTAACATGTCAAGGTCCAACACTCCACACCCCATAACATAACATGTCAAGACCCAACACTCCATACCGCATAACCTAACATGTCAAGGCCCAATACTCCACACCCCATAACATAACATGTCAAGGCCCAACACTCCACACCCCATAACATAACATGTCAAGGCCCAACACTCCACACCCCATAACCTAACATGTCAAGGCCCAATACTCCACACCCCATAACATAACATGTCAAGGCCCAACACTCCACACCCCATAACATAACATGTCAAGGCCCAACACTCCACACCCCATAACATAACATGTCAAGACCCAACACTCCATACCCCATAACCTAACATGTCAAGGCTCAACACTCCACACCCCATAACATAACATGTCAAGGCCTAACATCCCAATATCAACATGCATACAAAAAAGAAGCTGATAGATGCTTTATTCATCCTAACACTGTGTTACCAAAGGACAGTAATAGAAACACACAGGCATAAAATCACATCATGTGAGATGAGATGCATGATGACATGTAGCTGAAAAAAGAAGAGATAGAGAAACAAATAAGAAACTAAGAAAAAGTGTAGGGATAACATCTGTTACAGACTTTATTGAGTTGAGTTGAGCTAAGAACTGACATCACTGCACTCAGGACATTCCCACTTATCCCTCGTTCAACAGGTAGTGAAGAGACACTACTAATCGTTCCCACCGCTATCTGATTCCTGGTCTCCTGGTCTTCCCTCTCAGTTTTGAGATTCTGCCAGAACCCCTGCCAATCCCCAGCAATCTCATCTTTTCCACATACAGGTTCTCAATCTGTTCTCCCACCTTCTTCATCTGGTCCCAAAGTGCACAACCACCTCTCCCTTGTCCATAGGTAATCTACCACCAAGAGGTGCATTCCCTGCCAACATATCAGCCTCTTCATTCCCCCACACTCCTGCATGGCCAGGGCAAAAAAAATCCATACAATAGACTTGATAAAACTACCAAATAGTTTAATGGTTCAGACATTTAGTTGGAATGGAACAAAACAACCAGCAGCTAGAACATTCCACATGAAAACATCGGGATACAAGGTGAGAAGACGACCCAGAGAGAGTTGGCTAGTTGGAGTAAAAGAGACATTGAAGAATTCAATATGACATTAGTACAAGCAACAAGACAAACGGAATACAAAAAATTACATCTGCCTCCTCTTTGTGACGCTTCATACAAAAGTGGTAGACAAAAGAAGAAGAAGAGGTATTTATCTCTTAGCCTCTTAAAAACATTGAGAAGAAGAAGAAGAGGTATTTATCTCTTAGCCTCTTCAAAACATTGAGATGACTTATTTTGACTTCCCAGGGTATTTTCAACATTCTGCTGTAAAACTAGTAGTTCTGTAACTTCAAGGGATTCTTTTGCTTGTTTACTGACACTGACCAGGTGTGTTAACATGTCATCATGAAGAAAAAAACAGTGACCAAGATTAAACTTTTAAACATACATTTCTACATAGATCATTTGTTCTTTAAAATACCCCATACAGGTTGTCAGCATGTTACACATTCATAACAGAAATTATGAAGAAGCTGTTGAATTCTTGCAAACATGTGTTAACCACATTGATGCACAGAAAAAGTAAGTATTTAGCTTATTAATTGTTTTTGAAAGTAAAATTAAAATGCGTGTATAATAAATATGATTTGACACACCCAGATCTTGTATAGAATAGAATTTTTTAATATACTGTTTGAATCCTGGGAACCTACATAGTTTTTGTAAAATTCCGTAGTTATGTTAGCACTACTAGAATCTGGGTGCTTGTATAGCAATACTAGGATCTTGAGATTTGTATAGCAGTGCATTTATGATTGTGGTGTTAGCACTACAAGGATCTTGAGATTTGTATTGCAGTGTATTTATGATTATGATGTTAGCAATACTAGGATCTAGAGATTTGTATAGCAGTGCATTTATGATTGTGATGCAGAATCTATGTTACTGATGTCAGGGAAAGTCCATAAGTGCTCAGTCTGTCCCAGTGTAGATGCCAATTATTCCCTTTGCAGGCTGGTTAGCTACACAGAACTATCCTCTTCTGCATTCAGTGCCACCAGTTCCATATTCAATTCTCCACACCAACAGCCATTATCAAGAAGATTCATCAAGAGATGTGTCCCCATACACCAAGCTGTCGTTTATTTCCCACAATAGAACCTCTCTGTCCATCACCTGTGCACCAATGTTTGGTGCATCTATAGCCCCAGCATATCAACTCCCGCATTTCTATGCATCCCTACATAACTGGATGTCAGGTGAAAAAAAATTACTGACAAGTAAAATCACTATGTCAAGTGAACGAAAAAAGGCAGAATAATTTTTCCAGCTATAGAAAGAATTAAAATGAAAAAAACAACAACAACAACCTATGAAATACTCCTGTTCAAAGCATTTCTCTAGCAAAGACGAGAGACTCCACAGACAGACAGGATAACACAGGAATTTCCACGAGTGAACCTCAACCTACAAGACTTAAAACTTCCAGAATAATGTGGATAAAGGAAGAGTGTTAGTTGGCTCCACAACATGAACATGGGAGGGAAAGACAGGCCACTTATTCCTGTGTGCAGCCAGTCCTACGAGAATGTGATGATCCCAACACTTCAGTCCCTACAGCAGATCCCTGTTACATGACTTGCTGTTTGTTGTATTCAGCATGGTATTTAAGTGATATGCATATGATTGAATGTTATTCCAAGCCATTTCTGCATGCCCTTCTGCTCAGTGGTCTACCTTGTTGGGGTGAAGGCAGGTAGATCAGCATTAACTATGGAAGTATTCAGGGAACATCATATTATACATGCCTTGTCAGCATTAACTGTGGATGTATTCAGGGAACGTCATATATACATGCCTTGTCAGCATTAACTGTGGATGTATTCAGGGAACGTCATATTATGCATGCCTTGTCAGCATTAACTGTGGAGGTATTCAGGGAATGTCATATTATACATGCCTTGTCAGCATTAACTGTGGAGGGATTCTGGGAACTTCACATTATACATGCCCTATCAGAATTAATTTTAGAACACATGTCTTCACATCACAGAGGTTTTCTACATTGTCCTCGTAATATCTCTGCACATTTCCTGTCTGTTGGAACTTATTTTTTAAATAAAAATCTCATCTGCAAATGTCAGTATCCTCCCCGATCATTTGGGTTGAATGTTGACTACTTTTAGTAATGCATTTAACATTTACCCATTTTATTTGGAATCACTAAGTCCACATGTTTCCTAATTTGTTTTCTCAGCCCCAGTTTTTTCAGAAATATTTTGGAGAGGATCATTCATACAGCATACACAGGCTTGCAGGTTAGTGAGAGTTGAAACATGAAAGCAGAAACTCTGTTGTAGTGATCATTAAATGCTTTGATTCTGTGCATGGTTGTGAAGAAATTGCTAACAAGTACAGTTAATATGCTATTTACTTGCATATTGGTACTTTACAAGATACAGAATTTCTGACTCTCAAAATACTGGGCACCAATCGTAGAAACCAGGGACTCGCATGAACTAATGTCCAAGAACTTTGGACTGCTGAGAAATAAGAGGGTCAGTTCACTAGCTTCAAGGCTTCCTATGGTGGGCATATTGACTATGGATAAACAGTATTTCTTTTTTGCGCTCGCTCGCTTTGAACTCGAGCGTAGTCCATACACATTATTTATATTAGTGATGGACTGAATTTTGTGTTCTCTATTAACAGTGTCCCCCGCCTTCAGGTGAACCCACTTCGACTTCAGAGGTACTTGTAATTTGCGTCCCCAAGCCAAGGAAAGTAGGTCAACATTTTAGACCAGCTGCCCAGTGTAGGGGTTGAACCAATTACCTCGGCATCAGCTCAACAAATGTTTAAGAGGAAGAGGCTGAACACATAAACGTTGGACGGAGGGAATAGCAGAGTCCATGGGAATATCGATACATGAAGCCCATAATCGGGCACTCTCACGATGTTTATACTTGACCTCGACACCGCAAGGAACAAGAGGAACATGATGAGATGAGATAAGATGAACATTATCATGTCATAGTAATGTGATAAGTACTGACCAATGATTAAAAGAGCATGTGCTTATCGTCCCATGATGCATAAGTTCTGCTGACCGCTGAGAAAATGGCCGGGTTGATCCAAAATCCGTCCAAAGAAGCTCAATGAGTGATGATTCAGTTTCTTTCATTTGAAGAATGTTGACCAGTGGACATTCATCGAAGAATGCAGGCAGCGCACGGTAACAAACGTTTTATCGAAGACAACAGTGACAGGCTGGGCACAAATGATTCAGAAAGGATGTCAGATCACAACAGATCTTCGACGGCTGGGTCTAGCGCATATTGTTGGAACAGAAAAAACCATCACCAAAATTGATGCAGCAGTACAGATGAACCCTTGTCGAAGCATACTTCGCTAGCGAAAGAATTTGATGTGTCCGTTGGGACAATTCAAAAGGTCGCTCGTAAGAAACTGCAATATCAGAAGGTGTGTTCACAGTGGGTAACACAGATGTTGATCGACCACCAAAAAGAAACACATGGGATGGTGTTTGAACCACTTGCTGCGTTACAGAATGGAGGGTGATGCATTTCTCTTCCGCAAAGTGGCAGGCAATGAATCATGGTGTCACCACTTTGAGCCAAGCAGCAAAAGAGAGAACATGCAATAGAAGCATGCTGGATCACCAAAAGCAAAAAATTCAAGTTACAGGTTTCCGCTGGTAAGGTTATGCTGAGTGCATTTTTTGACCATGAAAGGCTATTGTTAGCCAACTTTAAAGAACCTGGTGTCAACATCAACTCTACCCACTACTTGCAAACATCGAGACAAGCTGCAAAAGCCATCAAGAATAAACAACCCGGCATGCTTTCTCGCCGTGTGATTTTGTTGCACGATAATGCTCGGTCCGCATGTCGCAAAGATTGTGCAGGAAGCATTAGCAAGAAGAAGTGGGAAATTCTGCAACATCCAGCCTATAGTCCTGATTTGTCATCCATGTGATTTTCATTTGTTCGGACCTCTAAAAAAGCTACTCAAGGGCAACAGATTTTCACACAGATGCAGATCGTAATTAAGGCGGTAAACACTTGGTTCAGTGAGCAACCACAATCCTTTTTTTTGCGGACGGCATTCGCCTGCCCTACCTATAGCAATGGGATGCTTGCCTGAATGCCTACGGCGACTTCTTCTGACCAATCTATGGTGCATAATTCATTCAAAATTAATGCTTTGTTTAATTCTACCACACCTGTTAATGTTTCTTTCATGCTTTTGTAATAAAGCCATTGGAACGGGTTTCAAATGAACATCCCTAATACTAGAAACTAAAAATCTTCCTTACATTTGATGATGTAACGTGTAAGTTACATTTTTTCACACAACCATTTTGAATTTTTATTAATGTGTGATACTTATGCATGATCTAACTGTGCTTATTTGCTGTTGTGTGTTTAGGACCATCCTGCTAACTCAAGCCTCAAGGAGACACTTAATACCACGGCAAAGTGCATCAAAGAGAAGCAGATTCCCTCGGCTATATCCTCACTCCTGCAAGCATTACTGGCTGTAGAGGATAATAAAAGGTAATACACAGATACTGTGTGCTACTGAACATTCTCTACTAACTTTGTTAACTGGACTCTTAATCATGCTTGCATGAAAGTTGATATTTAATCTATTTGATTTTATTTTCTGACACTTCAGTTCCCTTTGGGCGCTAGGATGAAGTCTGTTGGCAACAAAGTACCTAAAGCTGGCGGAGGAAACACCACCAACCCAGGCCTCATCCAAACCAATCTGTAGGTGCTCTTCTGAATCATGTCCTTACATCCAACCATGCCCCTCTGCAGATGTCAAGTTCCAGTACCAGTCTTGCACACCCCACTGGTTTCTGAGCTTGGAGAGGGAAGGGGAGCTCTGCAACATGTTCCCACAGGAGATTGGTATGTTGGTACTGGGTTGGGGGGGGGGGGGGGGTAGAGGGGGGGGAATCTCTACACTAACCTCATTTTATGGATGCAAGACTCCATGCCTTCTTTCTGCCAGTTCTACCTTGGGTGCACATTCCAGAAGTCCTTGACTTGCTATTTCATTGATTGTCATATCATTGTTCAAAAGGGTGCCAATTAATAACATCTCTGTTTTCCCCCGATCCATTGCCCATGTTCCCACCAAGAGTATTTTCATAAACAACACAAACTGCAGTCCTGGAAGTCAACACCCACTATGGTGCAACCAGCCAACTGGCAAATCTTTGCCAATGACTTCTCTGTTTTTAGCTTGAGAGCTGAAACCTAACCTGGTCCCAGGAGATGACAGTGGAAGGACAACTGAGGCATCTGTGAGGACCTTTTATTGATCACTGGGTTTCTGGAGGCAACTTATCTGTTTAGCTTACTGAGCATAGAAAAAGTGATCTCAGAAGAAGAAGGGGAAAAATACCACATTTGTATAATATAGTTTTCTAGTTCAAACAGTTATTTCCATTTATGGAACCAGTCTTTATTATTGAAGCCAGGTTGTTTTATTTATGTTTCACAGGCTGGCTAAGCACTTATTTGCAACAGCACTGGATCAAGTTGATGCAAACAGAGAACTGGGACACTGCAGCTCTGTGGTCAGGCAAGCTCTGATAACACTCTTGTGGGACTCGACAAAAGAATCCGATCAGCAGCTAATTCAGGTTGAATGTGGTTTCTAAAGATAATTAGTATTTCATGTTGACATTTGTTCTTTTAATTTACTGTTAGATTTACGCATGCTGTTTGTATACATTCTATTTGTATCAATCAATCAATCAATCAATCAGATGCCATCTCCGCAATGAAGGTTGGCTGCAATTGATCTCCAACACTGTCTGTCTCTCGCCTTGATTTTACATTCTGTCAGATTTATGTTCGCCCATCTCTTGATGTTATCCTCCCACTTGCATCATTGTCTACCTCTTGCTCACTTGCCCTCAACCTTGCCTTCTTGTATGGTTTTTATAAGAGTATCATGTCTTTTAACATGACCAAAATATTTCACTTGCCTCCTCTTTATTTCTTTCACTAACTCTCTCTTCATTCCCAGTTTTTCTAGAACCTCTTCATTTGATTGTTTTTGTTTCCATTAAATACGACATATTCTTCTGTATATCCACATTTCCAGAGCTTCTTTGCAACTTTTACTTTCAATGTCCAGGCTTCTGCGCCATACAGTAGCATTGAATATACGTAGCATTTGGCAATTCTCATTTTTAATGTGTTATTAATCTCTCTAGATGTTAATACTGATTTCATGCCGTTTAAATCTATTTGTATGCTTTGTTTTAATGATTGAGGAATGAAGTAAATATCTCTATCATCATCGTGTGCCTTGCTGATTCATGTGGGCAGTTATTTTTCACCATCCACATGACCACCAGTCTCAGATTAGGTCTTTGTTCTTGTCACAATTTTGACATTAGGCCAAACCATTGAGGTACCTTCCTGTTATAGCCACTACAAAAACAAGATGGGAACAAATATCCAGCTATTGAATTAGATGCCCATCAGTGACTAAAACCGTGAAAACATATTTACATTATATTCAAACATAGCTAGACTATGTTAGAAAGAGAGTATTGAAATATCATATAGAAACTTTTGCTGTATGGCATTGAATCAGACATGAATGAACAGATAAGGGATTTTTCATGAAGCAAAAGAGATGTGGATCCTGAGACCAATCTTGCGAATTCCTTTGGCTGTCAGAGTAACTAACGATTGCCTGGAAGGAAGTAATGAAAGTTGAACATGATTGTCAAATATAAGAAAGAGATAAACAGCATTCTTTGGTCATGTAATGAGAAACGAGATATTGGAAAACATCGTGATAACTGGACAATCATTAGGAAAAGAAGCAGGGGCAGACCAAAAGAAATTATGCTGGATGAAATAGGACAGTGCCATAGAGGAATGTCATCAACAGAATTGATTTGGAAGACCAGGGACCGAGATCTCTGGAGATGCATGAAGACCTACGCAAGAAGGTGGGGGACATGATGATGATTATTCTTGTAAGTCTAAGTGACATGGTGGTTAGTGCATTTGTCTGGCCAGTGTGTGTGTGAGGTTTGACCCAGCCTCATTAACATGGTGGTTAGTGCATTTGTCTGGCCAGTGTGTGTGTGAGGTTTGACCCAGCCTCATTAACATGGTGGTTAGTGCATTTGTCTGGCCAGTGTGTGTCTGAGGTTTGACCCAGCCTCATTAACATGGTGGTTAGTGCATTTGTCTGGCCAGTGTGCGTCTGAGGCTTAACCCAGTCTCATCAAATGGGCACTAAGGAATTGTCTGGAAAGGAAAGGTGGTGATGAAGAGAGCTGGCCAACCTAAACAAAGTTACTTAAAAGTCAACAGGGTCGACTTCATTGCACTGGGTTTTATCCCATATGGTTCAGTCTCTTTCCGCAGCGCTGGCTGCCGAAAGCTTCGCACAAAGCACAAACTCCTTAGCTCCAGCGATGATAGTCTCCAAAATAATGGACTCGTGAACCGAAGGACGCGACCCAGATTCAAACCCACAACCTTCGGAGCCCGAGTCAGATGGATTGACCACTTCACCATGGAGACTCACCAACCTACATCATTATAATGTGACCTAAAATATGTGAATGCAACAGGCATAGTCATCATTCACACCCTCCAATCAGAGTCTGACTATGTGGTCAAGCCGTCTACCTTGCAGTCCGAAGGTCATGGACACCCTCATGTTCTGTGTCCTCTTCGTGCCACTCAATCACTACCTCTCATCCTAGTAATCATGCCTTATATCACTGTTCTTTCCAGGCTATTCTGAAATTTAACATGGCCAAAGTATTTCAGTGTCAAGTCATAATACTGTGTTTTCTTCCATATTCAGATCTTGTAGAATCTCAGTGTTTTTGTTTTTGGTCCATGATATTCTACAAACTTTTCTGTAGCATTTAAATTCAAAAGCCCTGATTATCTCTGGGGTATGTTGTCACAGAAAAGATGCATTCTTTCCTCTCGGCAGTTATCCTGTAGATAACTTAAATGCCCTGAATGATGTGAGAAACATTAGATCTGCAACCAGGTAGGGTTGGCATTTAACTGGCTACCTCAATCCATAGAAAAAATGTAACTGCAAAATCCAACCAATCATGAACATTGATTTATTTGGTTGTTTCGGGATTTGAAATTTAAATATTGAGCACAACCCACTACTGGCACTAGTGCTTCCACATTGACGTGGATAGGCCTTAGGTTCATACCAGAAAACGATCAACGTTGCCAGTAGTGGGTTGTGCTCAATATTTAAATCATGAACATGTCTGCAAAGGGCTTGGCGTGTGTTGTTTGAGGGCCTGTGCTTCATTGGCAGATGTTAAAAAAATGTGTTGCGCTCGCTCGCTTTGAATTCAAGCGTTGTCCATACACATTACTTCTTGTTGTGCTGGACTGAATTTGAGTGTGGATTAGCTTTCCATATTGACAGTGTCCCTCACCATGAGGCGAAACTCACTCCGTCTTCAGAGGTACTTGTAATTAACTTCCCCAAGTCAAGGACGATTGGGCAACATTTTTAGTCCAATTTTCCATTGTAGGTTTGAAAACCCCTTTTTCTTGGCATCAGCACACGCGGTTGTTTAAGAACGCGTGTTCTTATCCATTCGGCCATGCTGACCTACCATTGGGAGATGAAAGGCAGAAGAAGGAGACATTAGTTCTAACAACTTTTGGTGAAGTCTCTAAATGTGTTTCCTTTGTTGTTGATCTCAACAGGCTCTGATGAATGATGCTCGCAGTAGCAGTGACAGTCTGACTTGTGAAGTCTATGAGAAACTTAGCAACAAGTGATTGATGTACTGTGGTGGACCAAGTTGCTCGTTGTTAATCACAAGATTAATTGATTTGCATGTGTTAACTATCTAACATAATTTATTGATAGTGTATCCAAATTCACATATAAAATATAGTTTATTTAGCAACAGATTTGAATAAAGACAAATGATTACAAATAATGTCTACTTCATTCTTGCAATAAGTCTGCCATCATCAGTTCCCCTCCCTCATCCTCCCCCAGCTCTAGCTGAGTTTAGTTTTGAGTTGAGTTGAGTTGAGCTGAGAAACGACATCACTGCACTCAGGACATTCCCACACATGCTCTGTCCCCTCGTTCAACCGCCAGGGTTCCAACTGCCATCTGATTGAAAGTTCTCCTGGTCTTTCCTCTCAATTTTGAGATTCGTCCAGAGCCCCTGCTGACCCCCCGCCATATCATTGTCTCCACATATGTGTGCTCAGTCCAACCAGCAGAAAACTGCTGTTACTGCTTCCACCTCCACTCTAGCTGAGTGGCTAAACAGTCTGCCTCATGCTCTGAAGAGCATTTTTGAACTGTGCTCATACAGATAATTTTTGTGAGACCCTGGGGATATTTGCTGGAGCTATGGAGTGCTTTGCGCGATGCTCTCGGCAGATGGCTTGCCAACTGAGCCAGGTGGGTAAAACATGGTGCAATTAAATCAATCCTCTCGCCATTAGTTTTGGTGGGGGGGGGGGGGGGGGTGTAGACTAGAAGTTACAATGTCTACCATTGTCTCAAGCAGACCACTTTCATCTGGTGTTATCTGTTTGGATTTTTATAAAATAAGAAGAAAATATGGCATACTTCCCATTGATCTCGGGATATTGGATTGGACATCTAGCCTTCTCCTACCAGGACCTGCAGGACCAATGTGCACATTGCTCATGCTAAAAATCCTTTGGCAGTTGGAAACCAAAAAAGAGCAGGCCCGATCAACCACTGCTGAGGCAAACATTTCCAGATTTGAAAATTACCCTTAACAAAATTAGAGCATGTGAAATTCTGCTGTACACACGTTTGGATGCTTGCCAATACTCTAGAGATTGTCCACGGTGCTGAGATTCTCCTTGTGTGATCTATGTGAAGAGACCAGAGCACTTATGGAGATATCCTTGTGTGATCTATGGGAGGAGAATGGAGCACTGTTGGAGATATTCTTGTGTGATCTATGGGAGGATATTGGAGCACTGTTGGAGATATTCTTGTGTGATCTATGGGAGGATATTGGAGCACTGTTGGAGATATTCTTGTGTGATCAGTGGTAAGAGACTGGAGATATCCTTTGTGCAGTGAAAGTGATAATTTACAAACCACACTTTACTTGTTTTTGATCAAAGTAATATTGTATAGGAAGTTCAGATAATATTTCATATACCAGACATGCACAGTATTGCTTTATTCATTTATAGAATATGGCCAGTTCAGTCTTACATACTTTAGACTTTATTTCCTAAGACATTTCCTGGTACCAGTTTTAGGCTGGGTTGACCAGGAAGCCCAGGACAGTTTTAAAATGTGAAACCTGCCCAGTGCGGATTGAACACAAGACCACCGCACAGCAGGTGAGAATCTAGCCACTATGCTTACACAGCTCCCGATTTTTTTGTACTGAGGACAGCATATTCACCACATGCTGCATTCATGTTTACATCTGCTGTATCGATATATGATTTCTGTATTATTTTAAGATTAAAGACTAAAAGAAACCCTGCAACAGAAACTCTGATATGGTTAAAATGTTTGAGACTGTCTAGGTCACAGCTGTATGCGAGGAATAGGTCACAGTTGCATATTATGAAGTGCTCAACTCCATTCATCATTGTCCATGTCTTTCTCAGCACAGAATCAAGTTATTTACAATCTGGCAGCTGCCAAAATGGCTGCAACCTTGTTTTTAAACTCAGAATAAGATTGATGCGCCACAGTAAGCTGGTGAGTGCAGGGTGTCCAAAAGAAGAATATCCCTGCCAATGGAGACTTCTTGAGAAAATGTATTTGTTAATGTACATGAATATTTAAATAATTGTAAATTTTATACAGTTTGTGTGTAGTTACTGAAACATGATGACACAGTTCTGAAAGATACATGTTTTGTTTTCTTTAATGACTATTTATACATTCTCATGTATATTTCTGTCTTTTTCTTTTGCATTTTATCTCTTTGGAGTTTGGGCCCTCAACTCATGCTAAGTCCTTTTTTTCCTTTGCCATCCCTTGTAGTTTCTTTTGTCTTTCCCACCATTTGTAGTTTCTTTCCCACCTTTTGTAGGTCCTTGTGTGTTTCCCACCATTTGTGGTTCCTTTCCCATCTGTATCTTTCAACCTTTGTAGTTCCCTTTCCACTTATTTTAGTTCTTTCTGTCTCTTTCCCCACCTTTTGTAGTTCCTTTTCTACCTTTTGTAATTCTTCTGTGCCTTGCCATCTTATACAGCTCATTCTGTGCTTTATCATCTTTTGTAATTACTTTTCCACTATATGTAGTTCCTTATGTCTTTTTACACCTTTTGTAGTTCCTTCTGTGCCTTCCCCACCTTTTGTAGTTTCTTTTCCACCTTTTGTATTTCCTTCTGTCTTCCCCACCTTTTGTAGTATTTTATTTTCCACCTTTTATAGTTCCTTCTGTTTTCCCACCTTTTGTAGTTCCTTCTTTTTTTCCACCTTTTGTAGTTCCTTCTTTTTTTCCATCTTTTGTAGTTCCTTTTGTGCCTTTCCCACTTTCTGTAGTTCCTTTTCTACCTTTTGTAGTTCCTTCTGTGTTTTCCCTACCATTTGTAGTTCCTTTCCCATCTTTTGTAGTTTTTTCTCTACCTTTTCTTGTAATTTCTAGGCCTTTCTCAATTCTAGTAGTCTCTTCTGGGTGTTTCTCACATCACACACCAGTCTCTCATCCTCTTCTGCTGTTTTAATTGGCATTCCATCTTTTCTTGCACTGCTATATAGCAATTGAACTGAAAGTATAGGGAATTTCAGACAATCTTGAAAAGCATGGTGTGAAAACTGGAAATGTATATACAAATCATTATATTGACCACAGTTTTTCTCTGAGCAGGTGGTTACATACATACAGGAAATGGCTTTAAGAAGAGGTAAGCATGGCTGAATGGATAAGAGCGTTCATTCTTAAACATCTAGTGTATGATGCCAAGTAGCAGGTTCAACCCCTAAACTGGTCAGTTGGGACTAAACTATTGACTTGGGGATGTAAATTATAAGTACCCTCAGAAGTCGGAGTGATGGTGAGGGACATTAGTAATAGGGAAAGCTCAATCCACATAATAAAATCAGTGCAGTGCACTTAGATACCTAGGGGCATTTATAAATCAGATGGAAGATGTACAACAGAGATTAGGAGCAGAATAGGGCAGGCAAAGCCGCATTTCAGAAAATGAAGAGTATCTTATGCAATAAATCACTATCACTGAATGTAAGAAAGAGAGTGCTGAAATGCTACGTAGAACCAGTTTTGCTGTATGGCAGTGAATCTTGGAAAGTAAATGAACAAATTAAGAAGAAATTAGAAGCAACAGAGATGTGGTTCCTGAGACGAATGTTGCGAATTCCTTGGACTGCCAGAGTAACTAACGACAACTGCCTGAAACAGGCTAATGAAACTAGAACATTATATACAACAATAAGACAGAGACAAACAGCTTTCCTCGGTCATGTGATGAGAAGAGAGGCATTGGAGAACATCGTAACAACTGGAAAGATCGAGGGGAAGAGAGGCAGAGGTAAACCAAGAGAAGTGATGCTGGATGGATTGAGACGGTGGCATGGAGGAATATCAGCAGCAGAGTTGATCCAGAAAACCAAAGACCGAGATCTATGGAGAGCCATGAACGCCTACGCCAGCCGGCACGGCACTTGATGATGATGAAGCATGGCTGAATGGATAAGAGCGTTCATTCTTAAACATCCAGTGTATGATGCCAAGGTAGCAGGTTCAACCCCTAAACTGGTCAGTTGGACTAAACTATTGACTTGGGGATGTAAATTATAAGTACCTCAGAAGTCAGAGTGATGGCGAGGGACATTAGTAATAGGGAAAGCTCATCCACATAATAAAATCAGTGCAGTGCACTAGAAGTAGTAGCACATTGACTACGCTTGAGTTCAAAGCAAGCAAACACAAACAAAAATGGGTTTAACAATCAACTGAGAACCTTATGGTATCAGACCTTTGTCAGAAAACAAGAAATAAACCACAACACACAAAATAAAGCCAGAAATGACACTAAAGTAACTACATTCAGACATAGTAAATTATATCTTATCTCACCTTGTTAAGGCACTCAGCTGAGGGAACTGGCTGAACATCTCTAAGTCAAATCCCTCAGATGTGAGGGCCTGGCCGCTACCCACCTCCTGCTCTTGGAGGTTTGATGCTGAGCTGCCAGCATCTGCAGCCTACCTTGTTTCAGACGTTACTGGTTATCCTTTCCTCCGGAGATAACAATGCAAGGCTGAGAGAGGGAACATGCTTCTTGGGCAACACGTGTTTCTCTGAATCCATGCCCAGGCTTTGTGCCATGGAATTCTGGCTTAATTCCAATCTACACTGAGTACCTTATGGTGTCAGGCGAAGAGCAGGAGGTGGGTTGTGGCCAGGCCCTCACATCCGAGAGATTTGACTTAGAGATGTTCAGCCATTTCCCTCAGCTGAGTGCCTTAACAACCTTGTGGTGTCAGGCCTCTGTCAAGACAGCAAGGTGCCACCCATCTTGTTCATCTTGTACCTTGTGATGTCAAGGTGAAGCATAAACAGTGGGAGAGTGCTTGGTTTATGGGCTTCATGTATCCAGATTCTGCTATTTCCTCTGTCCATCGTTTACATGGCCAGCCTCTTCTTCAGTTTCCCTCTAGTCTGTACATCACTGCTTGTTGTGGTATACTGTTAGTTGGTAATCTAGTTACATGGCCAAACCGTTTAACTTGCTGCCTTCTGGTAAAATGTAGCGCTGCTATAACCCCCACTTTAGTCCTGATTTCTTCATTTCTGATTTTCTCTCTTCTTGATACATTGAGTAATCTTCAGGAACCTCATTTCTGTTGTTGTGATTTTTATTTTCTCTTTTTCTGTCATTGTCCAGGTTTGGCATTGGTAGCATAGAGTTGGTAGGAAGATTGTGTTGTAGAGTGCCCTCTAAGTAACTATTGATATGTGTTTGTTCTTTAGTATTGGTGCCAGTCTGATTATACTTCTTAGTTTTTCTATAAGTAATATACTAGAGGTATTAATTATGTAACTATTTGAAATAAAAATAAGAAAATGAATGGAATGAACTTAACGCAGTTACTCCAAATATAAAAAGGATGAACTCATGTGTAATCCATGATATACAGGCAGAGAGTGGGAAGATGTGCAGTGACACAGGCGTGGTGGTGATATTATCACATCTGAGGAGAGCGAGGCATTAACACAGTCCAGTGAAGGAAAATGAGAAATTGAGAGGGGAGGGAAGAAGGAGTTACCAATGAGTGAGTAGGAGAAGTGGAATATGTAAAATATAGTTAGGGAGAAGAAAAATAGATGGTAGACAGAGTGTGAACATTGAAGGAGTTCATAGTTATGTATCCACGTATGAGATGGTTTTGAACAAAAACTCTTCTTCATAAACTGCTAGTATTCAAATTGTGAGCTAGTCTACATTTATCTATTGAATAAATTACATTGTCAAATGTCTGCTCCTACACTAGACAAAAAATATGTGTACCGAAGTATTGTAAGTATGTGTGTGTGTGACAACACACACTAGTGCAGCTTGGAGACACATTTTGTTGACATTGCCTACAATTTATTATATCTGCATGTTCATTATTGAAATTGATGCCAGGAGACAGTTATTTTAGATGTTGTTAATGTAGAAGTGTCATGTTGACACTAATTTGTATACAGGTTTGTACTCATGGGTGATTACACTGCACTGTTATTTGTTGTTTGAAGTCTGTTTTAAAAACCATAATTAAACATTACAGCTGATGACACTATTGGTTTTAATTGTTCTCTTTTAAATAAACTTTTACGCAGAGATTGTAAGAAAATTGTGTGTGAGTGTGGGTTTGTGTGCGAGTGTGGGTTTGTGTGCGAGTGTGGGTTTGTGTGCGAGTGTGGGTTTGTGTGCGAGTGTGGGTTTTGTGTGCGAAGGTAGGTTTGTGTGGGAGCATGGGTTTGTGTGTGGGTATGTGTGTGAGCATGAGTTTGTGTGCAAATGTGAGAGTATGAGTTTGTGTGTGAGAATGTGGGATTGTGTGGGAGTATGAGTTTGTGTGAGAATGTGGGATTGTGTGGGAGCATGGGTTTGTGTATGGTATGTGTGTGAGCATGGGTTTCTGTACGAGTGTGGGGGTGTGGGTTTGTGTGAGATTGTCTGGGAGTATGGGTTTGTGTCTGTGCGTGAGTGTGTGTATGAGCGTAGGTTTGTGTTCCCTGGCCAAGCATGCAAATAGTAGATTATAATAACAAGCGGCCTTATAGACCAGCTCTGTGGCGAAGGGGGTTATAAATACAATTCATAATCAAAACAATGTTTTCCCGTAGTGAATTTGAATAACGAAGACACAAACAATAGATTGCACTGCCTGGCATATTTCGCTGCATCTCGAAACACAGATGCACGTGATTTGGAAGCAGACCGCCTGTGTTGGTTTCTATAAAATGGTATGAGTGCTGTTCGTTCAGAAAGCAATGGCAAACTACTGAACATAAACTTGTTCAGGGATCACAAACAGCCAAAAAAATGCTGGAATTGACTGCTGCCAGTCTGGAGATCATCAATCGTGAAAGAGAGTGGTTGAAGTTCCAGAAGACATGACGGACTGGCACAATGTAACACTGGGTCGTGAGTGCAGAGAATGGGCAGCGGGCCGCACTGAGTTTGAAGTGCATCAACTGATCCAGAGTAACACACATCAAAGTGACATAGTCATCTACACCGATGGGTCAGTGGTGAGAAACAGACGTAGGGGTTGTGGTTTTATAGCAAAGGCTAATGGGCGAGTCTTGAAAAAGGAGTCTGGCATATGAGACTACGGCCTCCAGCATGAGAACGGAGGAGGAAGCAGTAATAGCGGCATACCGTTGGTTAGAGGAGACTACTGCAACACACATTTTGTTCATTACAGATTCAAAGAGTATGCTTAGGAAGGCAGAGGAAGGAATGTTCTGTGTGGAATGGCTATCGTCGCTTCAGAGGTCACAGATTGTGAGAACTGTATGGATATTTTGTCCTGGCCATGCGGGGGTGCGAGGGAATGAACAGGCTGATATGATAGGAAGGGTAGGGAATGCATCTCTTGGTGGTAGCTTGCCTAAGGACAATGGGGAGGTGGTCATGTGTTCGTGGGACCAGGTGGAGATGGCGGGGGTACAAATTGAGAACCCGTATGTGGAAAGAATTAGATTGTGGGGGATCGGTAGGAGTTCTGGAAGAATCTCAAACTGAGAGGGAAGACCAGGAGAACTTTAAATCAGATAGCGGTGGGAACGATTAGTAGTATGACTCTTGCTGGCTATTGCATGAAGGGACGAGCAAATATGGGAATTCCTGAGTGCAATGATGTCGGTTTTAACTCAACTCATAAAGTGCCCACAAATCTTGACTAAGTCTATTATCTCTAATCAGTTTACGGTTTTCATTTGTTTCTTTAGGACTTTTTACACAAAACAAATACAGAAATACCAACAAGCTAGAGTGTAAAGAGATTTGATGGAAGAATTAAAGGGAAGGCAAATAAAATATTGTGGGCTCACTCACTTGTAAAACCTGCACTGGAAGGAAATGTTGAAGGCAGTTGAGCAAGAGGTAGGTGATGGAAGGTTGATGAAGGAAGATATCAAGTGAGGGATGAACAGCAGTATGTCTGAGCATACCTCCAGAACAAGAATGGGCAGCGGGACGCACTGAGTTTGAAGTGCAACAACTGATCCAGAGCAACACACATCAAGGTGACATAGTCATCTACACCGATGGGTCAGTGGTGAGAAACAGACGTAGTGGCTGGGGCTTTATTGCAAAGGCTAATGGACGAGTCTTGAAAAAGGAGAGCCTGGTATATGAGACTACGACCTCCAGCATGAGAATGGAGGTGGAGGCAGTAACAGCAGCATTCCAGTGGCTAGAGGAGACCACTGCAACAATGTATTCATACGGATTCAAAGAGTATGTGTCAGAGTCTCACATGGAGTCGGTAGGAACATAAAGATAGAAGGGAACTCGAGAAGGGACATAACCCCAATACAAGGGAGACACACTCGAATGCTCGAACAATCTAGAGCCTTCGAGAAACATAGGTCAGTTCGCCTACAGCTCCGTGGACATGCTGACCGCATGCCAGGACCTGTTCCACGGGAAGCTTGAGGAGAGTTACAGCCCGTGTCCGAGACACGTTAGAGGGCAGATGCCGACTGGACATCGAACAAGCAACAGGCTTAACTTAAGGGGGACTTGATAGATTGAATACACAAGTGTATTTAGGTGTGTTACTCACTCGATAGATAGATGATAGAGTTTGTTGTAATGATTATGTATGATGGATTTGTTGTGAACTCCTATGATCTTGATCGCCACGTAGCTGGCTGCGAAAACCATTCTTCGCCAGCTTACTGTAAATAAATTATGTCAGATAGTATCAGAACGGAGTTTGTTGCCTGTATGAACCCAAGTTTCATTCCCCTAGGTATCTAGGACGTTGACAGGCTATTTGGGGGCTCCAAGCCGGTTTTGGCAAGCACAAGCTTCACTTTCCCGACAGCTCATGGTTTTGCCAAGTAAAATATATCAACTTTCATACATAACAAAGTCTAGAACTTTGCAGCTACTATCGTATCATCTATTAATGAGCTATCGTAGTCCCTCTAGAAAAGTAATTAAATAATTATGTTCATGAAATTTGACATTGACATGACTGGACAATTACAGTGACAATTACTAATTTTTTTTTTATTCCAACATCAGATTGTTCCGCGAAAGATTGTGTGTATGTAAACTGTTCTCCAGCAGTGGCGAGAAAACAGGGGAACCAAACAACACTACAGCCAAGAAACCAGTAAATAAGATAAGTCCCATTTCATGCTCATTGTATCCCTAAACGATACTCACCATTTTTTTTCATTGATGTAACTTTTTTTTCTATGTATTGCTATTAATGATAATATATGAAAATTTTCATAACCATGTAAACTGGTTCTTAGAAAGTTTGAATGTAAACAAAAGGGGATAAAACCCAATTTTTGTACACCTCATTTTTTTCCAAAGGATTTTAATTGCTAAAAAATTTAACATTGCTAAAGTTACAAGATGTCAACATTAGAACACTGCATCAAATTGGGAAATTTAAAATTTGGTTATACCCCGATAAACTTTCAGAAGGGGCAAAAAAAAGACACATTTAGAAATAATAGCACGAGAAGATGGGGCAACGGAAGAGAAGAGAAAAAGATGCAAGGGGAAAGAGGGAGAAAAAGATGCAGGCGGAAGAGAAAAAGATGCAAATAGAAGCTGCTAGCAAACAAGCTGAATTAAACGCAGAATAAAAAAGTTAGAATTAGAAACCAATTAAAATTGAAACAAATGGAAATTGACTCCAACTTAGAAATTTCAGTAAACAAATTAAGGAGAAAAGAAGGGGAAACAAAAATACAACAAATAAAAAGGCTTAATCAAACTTTTTTGTTCCGGGATTCAATAAGTGCATACTTAGAGAATTTTGAGTGTTTGATGTCATACCATAACGTTTCAAAGGTCGATTGGGGTTTTTTTTGATGAGAAATTTAGCATTAGAGCCCTTAAAAGTGATAGAAACAATTCCACAAGACATGAGGAAAGATTACAACTATTTAAAACAAAGAATACTACAACATTTTTCACTAGATACAGCAGGCTATCAGTTGCAGTTTTCAAAATTGGCCCCATCACCCACCAAACGTTCATAGACTACGTGTCTACAGTCCAAGATTTTTGTACAAATGGATAACCTCAGCGAAAACAAATAACAACTATGATAAACTAAAAGACCTAATAATAATATAAGATCATGAACACCTCCCAAACTCCTTTCTCGAAATTTCTAAGACAAAGTATTGTAAGACTATTCAAGAAGTCAAAAATAGGGGTAGTGCATATTTCACAGCTAACCGTGATATTTTTCAGCTAAATATGAGTCAGAATGAAACAGCAGCTGTCACAAACCCCAAAATATTCAAAACCAAATGAGAATAGGTTCAAACAACGCTCTAAATTTACAAAAAAAGTCCTGTGTAAATACTGTCTTTTGACCCCGAACAGTACGCAATTTGTGATAAATCACCAACGTATCCACATCACCTTCAAATGATGGTGGAAAAACAAAAAAAAAAAAAAACGCGTATAAGAAGCGGTAAAATGCTACTTTTGCTAGCTTACGGGCATATTCGGGCGTTACGGCCGAAAGATGATGAAGCGGGCCAATGCTGCATTGATAGATACATCTACGGATAAGAAATTGAAGAACTGAATGAATGTGACATCCAGAATGAAATTGCGAGTGAGTCGGTAATGCGGTAAAAATCATTAACACCATCAGTAAAAACACCTGAAATACGTGCAGAAAATTTCAGTTGGATACAACCTTGGAATGTGGCCATACAATCCCGATATCCAATGAAAGGGCCCAAAGCAGCCTTAGGGTCAAAAGGCAATTTAAAAATTTGTAAAGGGTTTTGTGAATAAAAAACTATGTACATTAATGCGTGATAGCGGAGCAACTCTTTGTGGAATTAAAAAAACATTAATTAATGACAAAGACTACACACAAAACTACGTGACATGTCGCACATTCGCAGGCCCATCAAAAAATACCCCCTGCACTGGCCGAAATTCAGACACCTTTTCTGTCGGGACAAGTGCTTGCGCAGTATTAGAAAATCCCGGGCTGATATTATTCTTGGAAATCTTCCAAATATAAGATCCTGTTCTGAAGAAGAAATCAGAGAATGGGAACAACAAAACTGCACCCAAAAGAAAACAGTGATTCTAGAACTAAAGAACACATTTGCATGTCTCAAACTGCCAAAACACAAGGGAGACCACCGATGACGGAATTCGAAACGAATTCACAGAGGTGCATCACAGGGGCGGTTGAATCTTGCAATGACACCATCAGCAAAAACCTCGAATTGAGGATGCAACCGAAACACAAAATTGTGAACCTGTAAATGTGCAACAAAAAACAGAATACGCCAATATAGTGACAAGAAAATGACTCAAAAAACCCATAACGAACAACTTCAGGAGTCGCTACAAATCATTTCACCCAATATTACCACCACCGAGTTTATACAAGAAAAAAAAGCAGATCCAACCCTTCGCAATACTTTCGACTAGTAGGATTGAACCCAAAAATTGACGAAAAAGCTTCTTGGACATTCAGACTAAATAACAATATTCTAACGGGGTTTATATACCAGAGATCAAACCACGATACAACAAGTGGTTCTACCTCAGTCACATCTGACAAAGTGCTTCATATAGCCCATGACTCACCTTTCGGAGGTCATATGGGTTATAAAAAAACCGGGGCCAGAGTCCTGAGCCAATTTTATTGGCCTAAATTTTGCCAGCACATAAAAAACTATTGAAAATCTTGTGATATCTGTAAAAGTTAATTAAGAAGGGGAAAAACCCTACTGCAGAAATCCAATAAACCCACAACGGCCTCAAGACCATTTAAAATAGTTGCGGTTGATTTAGTGGGCCTTTTAAACCACATTTCAAAAAAAGGGAAATAGGTACATTTTTACACTCGGGATCTGTGTTAAAGGGTGGGCAGAAATGATTCCTTTAAAAATCAATCTCCTCTAAAGATGTGACGGATATTTTTACAAATATTCTCCCTTTTGGTTTTCCCGGGAAAAGATAATATCGGATAGGGGAACGCAGTTCATATCTAATGCCACTCATGGGTAACTAAGTTACTCGGCATAAAAAAATGTTTTACAAGCCCCATCGACCGTGCGAACGGAATTTGCGAAAAATTGAACGGGGACCTAAAACATATGTTACCCAAAAGTGACAGCTGAAAATCCAGCCGATTGGGATATACTTCTCCCAACGGTGCTTTTCCCTTTATAGAGAAGTGCCGCAGTCGAGCACTGGGTTCTCTCCTTTTGAATTAATATATGGAGCAAATCCAAGGGCCCTCTCTCTATGTACAGAGATATGATACCCAAACCCGTAAACCCCAATTACCATTTCCACCTATGATTTAGTCACTGACACCAGAGACAAAATCATTAGATCCTGTATACTAGCCAGATCTCTTTGCAGGAGAAAGGTTTTATGTACAGGCAGTACGCCAACAAGGGTGCAAGAACCATTGTATTACATCCTAATCAAGAGGTTTTTTATTATTACCAAGAGAAATTTACTTTCAACTTCTTGGCAAGGACCATTTAAAGTTATTAGAAAATTTCGAAGTGGACTACAAAATCTATTTAAATGGAAAATTGAAAATTTTCCATGTAAATATTAAAACCTTACTATTCTAGGAATGACGGGACATAAGCAATCAGACGGAGAAAACAGGGGACAATAACCAACTGACAAGAACGACAACCAGAACAAAACGACAACCAACGACTGAAAAACACTACTACAAATGAAAATCTAGACAAAGCGTCATTAACGACACATTTTTTTCACAACGAAGACGACGAAGACAATTCACATTAGCGAAAATTTTTCGTAACGACAAATACGACGAAGTCAACGACACATTAGCAACGATTATTCTGGACGATGACGACAATGACATTTAAGACAATTTACAAACAGTAGCATCAGTAATAAATCAGACTGACATAGACAAAACTGAAATTCCAGTACCTATCATGAACGACAAGGTACAGTACAGGACATAAAAAACTCGACATGTGACACAACCTCAACGACAAGACATTCTGTCGCTTCTTAACGACTATAAAAATATCTTCTCAAACCGACCTGGAGGGCTGACAAAATCGCACTCCATCATTTTGACAGATTTAAGCCTATCAAATGTAGAAAACCCTACTCAATTCCCTTACTTATAGAGCAAATCTGGACAAGAAATATTAGACTTAGAACAAAAAAAATAATACAAAAGTCCATGTCCGAATACTCTTCTCCCAAATTTTTCTGGTGAAGAAAAAGGCCAAACCATTCGTTTATGCATAGATTACAGAAGGGGCAATACTGTAACAACGACAGATGCTGAGCCAATGTACAGCTGTGAAGACCTCATTTTTAATATGTCTAAATCATCCATTTTTTCTAAACTTGATTACAAAAGGTTATTGGCAGATACCACTATCTCCCTCTTCAAGGCATTAACCGCATTCCTACACCACTTGGCTTATATGAATGGAAATATCTTCCTTTTTGGGCCCGAAAAACGCACCTGCCCCATTTGTTAGATTAACTAGACTGTTATTACACGGGATCAAGGACGTACAATCCTATATAGATGATATTTGTATCCCTTCTTCAGCCATGACTTCTCACTTAGTTACACTCCGACAAGTCTTTAATCAAATCCGTCTTTTTGGGCTCACTGTCAAACCTTCCCAAAGGGTTAAATAGGCTATAAACAAATAGACTTTTTAGGTCATAGAATTTCGGAAGGTAAACTACTGACGGATGATAGAATTGTATCAAAATTCTCAACCTGCAAGTACCAACTACAAAAAAACAGGTCAGAAGTCTTTTAGGTCTCATAAACTATTATGCCAAATTTATACCAAACTGGGCAGAACTTACATCAGTCTTTTTTAAATTTGTTGACCAAAAATCAACCAGATAAAATTTTGTAAAAGTATCCTTTAGAGGATGCAATTTGCAAATTGAAAACCATTTTTTCGAATCCACCCATATTGAGATTACCAACAAGATTTACCATTTATATTAACTACAGATGCAAGTGCGATCCCATTGGGGATGTCTGATGCAGGAATACGAACACGTGAGATACCCGATCCTGTATGTCAGCCTAAACTGAAAACAGCGGAAATCAAGATTCGACAGCTGAATTGGAGGCACTAAGTTTGGTTTTTTTTGTTAGTCGTTTATCTAAGTTCCTCTTAGGTTCCCCTTTTGTTGTTCTGACGGATAATTCGCCCCTGCTGGTGATGAAAGATGGCAACCCCAAGAACCCTCGATTAGCAAGATGGTGTCTTCTTCTTCAGGATTTCGACTTTGAAATCCGTCACATTAAAGGTACGGATAATATAATACCTGACATATTATCACGCCTAACCAATGCACCAGCAGATTAACACTATTTACATTAATTAGTGCCATATGATAAGCTGTGATATTTTAGTCTGTTGCATAAAAGAGTGTACCTCTACACTTACCGTAGAACTTTAATTTGGAAATGTCGACAGCTGATTAATACTCTACTTATAGCTATCACAGACATGAAACTTTTAGAACCGTTAACTATATTGAGCCACAGTGGCAATTAGCAGTACATCAAAAACATTCCGAACTGTGGATATTAACATTTGTGAAGTTATTTCATCAATCACAGAACTGAAAGTACCATGCGAATATTAACTGTGCATACGTGATTTCAATTGACTCGCAAACTAACGGAACAAACATCGCACATACAAGCACGATATTATGACTATGACGACATATGAGAGATAACACAGGAATGTGACACCAAAACGTTACCTACGAACCCAAAACATTATTGGAACAGCACACGGACGAAAGAACACAACACACGGATCGTCGTTGGAGTTAATTAATTTTAAGTTATTAGTTAAATATGTATTACATTTGTGCTTTGTTATATACATAAATATGTGAACATGTAAATTGTACATTTTTTATCATAATATGTCACAAACATTTTCATTCATAGTTAAAACTTTTTTCCCAATACAATTGTTGCAATTTAATTTATAAACCATTTCTTATCACCAGTACAGATAGTACTTGACGCTTTGAATATAGCATATCGCCAGTTTCCCTTTTTTTAAGGGCGACAAACATTTACCTCACCTTAATTTTTATATTTTTAAAAAATTATTATATTGAATGAAAGGTGTGCGAATCAGAGAGTGAATGAATTAAAAGAGAGAGCGATATACTGAGCGGACAAATTGTACGCAAAAAGTATTTATTTTAATTTGTCTGCGTTTTGAGTGTAAAATGTAACACTTGTCTAAAATTTTGTATACATGTTTAGTGTTAGATAAAATAGGTTCACTCTAAGAATCACTTTTGAATACCCCGTACATGCGTTACACAGATGATGTAAATTTATGACAAAGGGGTATTCCCGCTCGTGACACTTAGAGATGTACTACACACCACATACCACAGGTAGCACACACTTTAGACATTAGTAGGGCATACTCAAAAACTAAACACTAACAAATAAATCCACACTTTTTTTAGAGCAAGTAACAAAGCAGTAAACACACTAACAAGGGAAACAGGAACATAAGTAGTTACTTGGGAGAAAACAAGAGGCATTAAAATATTAAGCACTATAAAAAATACGGAAATAAAAGTGTATCAAAAAACACATTCAGGACAAGAATTGCAAGTGTTCTTAAATAAGCCAAGACAATTGTCTTGTAAACCTCTCTAACACAGAGTTTAATATCTGGGTATCAAATGGATACTTGAGAAGGGCGCGGTTGCAAATACAACTAGAAGCGTCAGGGAACTTCGGTCGATAAGCATGTTTAAATAGGAAGAGATAGGGGCTCTTCAGCAATCACCCTGGATTGTTGTACGGGGGAAAAACATGAGTTAATAGTGCAAATATATAGATGGCCAGGGTTCCCCTCCACGAAACTACCAAACACCAACTTCATGTGATCCTATGACAGAATTATGCAGACTATTACCATATACTAACCCAAGAGCGGGGGAGGGGGGCCCCTGTCAGAGTCTCACATGGAGTCGGTAGGAACATAAAGATAGAAGGGAACTGAGAAGGGACATAACCCCAATACAAGGGAAACACTCGAATGCTCGAACAATCTAGAGCCTTCGAGAAACATAGGTCAGTTCGCTACAGCTCCGTGGACACGCTGACCGCGTGCCAGGACCTGTTCACGGGAAGCTTTAGGAGAGTTACAGCCGTGTCCGAGACACGTTAGAGGCAGACGCCGACTGGACATCGAACAAGCAACAGGGCTTAACTTAAGGGGGACTTGATAGATTGAATACACAAGTGTATTTAGGAGTGTTACTCACTCGATAGATAGATGATAGAGTTTGTTGTAATGATTATGTATGATGGATTTTTTGTGAACTCCTATGATCATTTCGCCACGTAGCTGGCTGGAAAACCATTCTTCGCCAGCTTACTGTAAATAAATTATGTCAGATAGTATCAGAACGGAGTTTGTTGCCTGTATGAACCCAATTTCATTCCCCCAGGTATCTAGGACGTTGACAGAGCTTAGTAAGGGGGAAAGGAAGTTTTAGTGGAATGGCTTCGTAGCTTCAGAGGTCACAGATTGTGAGAATTGTATGGATATTTTTCCCTGGCCCTGGGGGGTTTGGGGGAATGAACAGGCTGATAGGCAGCAGGGAATGCGCCCTTGGTGGTAGTTTGCCTATGGACAAGGGGAGGTGGGCATGTGCTTTGGGGCCAGATGGTGAAGGAGGAGGAACAGATTGAGAACCCATATGGGGGAAAAAATGAATTGCGGGGGATCGGCAGGGGTTCTGGAAGAATCTTAAAACTGAGAGGGAAGACCAGGAGAAGTATGACTCTTCGCTGGCTGTTGAACAAGGGGATGGAGCCGTATGGGAATGTCCTGAGTGCAGTGATGTCGGTTTTTTCCAATTAACCCCCCCAAATTTTAATTCCCCCAAACTCCAGAACCCCCAAACAAAAACAGGGGAAATGGTGCAGGGTGTCAAAAATCCACCCGAAAAAAAAAACAAACAAACAAAAAACAAATTTTATCAGTTTTTTGGTGTCGAGGTGAAGTATAAACTTCGTGAGAGTGCCCGATTATGGGCTTCATATATCGATATTCCCATGGACTCTGCTATTCCCTCCGTCAACGTTTACGTGGTCGGCCTCTTCCTCTGATTTCCATCTGGTCTGTACATCATTGCTTGTTGTGTATGCTGTTGACTGGTAACTCTACTTGCATGGCCAAACAATTTGACTTGCTGTTTTCTGATAAATCTAGTGCTGCTTTAACCCCCACTTTTAGTCCTGATTTCTTCATTCTGATCTTATCTCTTCTTGATACGTTGAGTATTCTTCTCAGGAACCTCATTTCTGTTGTGATTTTTCTTTTCTCTTTTTCTGTCATTGTCCAGGTTTGGCATTGGGTGCATAGAGTTGGGAGGAAGATTGTGTTGTAAAAGTGCTTTCTTAGTAGTTAGTGATACATGTGTTGTTCTTTAGTATTGTGCCATTTGTCCAATGAGTTGATTTGCCTTATTGCACCTATTTTCGATATCGTCTTCTGATCTGCCATTTGATGATATTATACTTCATAGGTACTTGAAACTGTTTACTTGTTTCAAGGGATGTTCGTTTAGGTGAATTGTTGTTGTTTGTTCTTCTTTAGTTATAGTCATTACCTCTGTTTTGAGCAGGAATGTGTCAGAGCAAAATATAGCAAATGAACAGGGATGTGTCAGAGCATAATATCAGAGCAAATGAACAGGGATGTACCAGAGATTATGAGAACAAATGAACAGGGATGTGTCAGAGGATAGTATCAGAGCAAATGAACAGGAATTTGTCAGTATATCTCCAATGCAAGGAGCAGTGTATCAGAGCATAGTATCAGAGAAAGTGTTGGAGATCCATTGGAGCCACCCTTCATTGCAAACGTAACACTTGATGAATCTCACACACTCTTCAATTGCCAGACATGTCATGCAGAATGCATCTAATTTCTTGTTAGTCCTGAAATAAACTTTGGTTGCATTTTCTGTTTTACAGCTAAGCTGTGATATTTACGTTGTTCAGCACATCTGGCAGCATTGTTTGCAACCAGTTTCATCTTCCCACCTTGATTCCTACTCTCACAGCTAAAGTGCAGTGATACATTCTGTTTCTGGGACCCCCAGCTCTGGTTCGCTGACCACATCATAAGTGGTCACACTGAATCACTGACTGCATTAATTAGTCTCTTTTGCTGCATCTTTACATTCATCAGGCAGGAAACCACTGGTTTACATGTTCGCAGGTATAGAAATGTTCAAAATGAGGCTTTCAACTCATTCCTTTCGAAATACATTATTTTAACATCTGCTCTGCTTTTAATGTAACCTCATTAATTCGTGACAGTTGTTTCTGAGCTCTTTCCATATCAGTTATTGTTTAAACCATTTCTGTCCCATAGTTATTACTTTAACTGTTTCTGTCGAACAGTTATTACTTTAACCATTTTTGTCCCATAGTTATTACTTTAACCATTTCTGTCCCAAAGTTAATACTCTGTTTTTGTCAAAGTTATTACATTTACTGTTTCTGTCGAACAGTTATTACTTTAACCATTTCTGTCCCATAGTTATTACTTTAACCATTTCTGTCCCAAAGTTAATAGCTTAATTGTTTCTGTCAAAGTTATTACTTTAACCATTTTTTTTCCATAGTGATTACTTTAACCATTTTTGTTCCATAGTTATTACTTTAATCATTCATATCCCATGATTATTACTTTAATAATTTTTGTTCCACTGTGATTAATTGTTTCTGCTCCGTAGTTAATACTTTAACCATTTCTATCCCATAGTTACCACTTTAACCATTTCTGTCCTATAGTTTTTACTTCAACCATTTCTGTTGAACAGTTATTACTTATCGCCCCTGTATGACTTTTTATCTGAATTGCTTCTGCTGCAGGTTTAACACCTTCTGCACCAATTATTATTTTATATCTTCCTGACATTTATAACTCCAAAGTTATCCAAACTCCAAACTACCTGGGCAGAAAAGAGCTAAAACAAGTATGTCATGCATGAACTAAACAATGAAAAGAGAGTGAGTTATTTGGTTTTTAATGAAACAAGAAACAACAAAATCATTTTACTACAAATCCCCAAACTACAGTCTTGTTAAATGTCTTAACATAATAACACAGTACTCAATTTTAAGAGAAAATATTACTTTATTATTTAAAACCTAAATACAGATCTTTCATGTTTATTTTCACAGCAGTTTTATCGTTAAAAATGAATAGAATCTATGATAAATAAAATAATATAATCAAAGACTCATGAATCTGCTACACATGGATGCTATTGGTAGCATAGTCATTAGTGAGATGACTAATCAACAACTGTAGTCTGAAAGGGCAGGGGTTATATCTCAAATAGTGTGTAAAAAAGTAAAGGGCCCTGTTTACACTCCTTGAGGCATGTGGTGCCAGCCTCATATTGTTAAAGAAACAATTTTAACAGCAAATATTACTTTCTTATTTAAAACCTAAGTACAAATCTTTCATGTTTATTTTCACAGCAGTTTTATCATTAAAAATAGCAGCCTGCACATAAATTTTAACTCATGACCACTGTGCGGCAGGGAAGTATGCTAGCCATGCACTACTGTTCCTTCCAAGAAGTATGGCTGTGGGATAAATCCAGCCTCGTAAAATGAATGCCAGAGATTTTTAGAGAAAGGCACCGACGCCCCATCTAAAATGCAATGACTCAGTAAAAAGGCTTTACTGTTCACATTTTACAACAGTCAAACCCATTTACCTGGATACACTAATGTAACATCTGAACCAATGATAGCAGCATGTGCCCTACACAAAATAAACACTGATAATTTCATGTCATCTGTTTAACACTGCCTGTTGCCCGACACTCTATGGCTCTGGTCTAGTCAGCTCATACATCAACCTCTATGACTAATAATATATATGGCTATATTTTGGAGGTAGCTGCCATTTTGAGGTGGCTGGTACTCCAGTCAACCGAGAAATCATTGTTATCTAATTCTTATTCCATACAACATAAACTTCAAAATGGATAGGTAAGGACAAATGGGTATCCAAACCAATCAGAAAGCTACCAACACCAGCACAAGACGATGACCATTTTATGGACAGACCAGAACAAATCATTATTCTATTCCTTAGAACAGGACACAATTACAGAAACACATGTATGCAAAAGTTAAGATTACAAAATAAGCCATGTGTGCACATAGATTGTTGCCACAGACAGCAGATCACATACTCCAAGACTGAACCAAATACAACATAACTAGGCGATCTTTGAAGCCTAAAAAAAACAATAGAGGAAAATAAACTTTATGCACCAATGAGCAAACACACCACAAAAAAAAAAACAGTGACAAACAAGAGACAACACTGCAGATATAGACAATAAATTTTGAAGCAAACAAAAATAAGATGGACACAAAGCATAACACTTCTCTCTTACTAGAGCACACAGAAATATACTATCAAGTCAAAGCACTACTTATACTATCCATGTCATGCTGGAGTGAGGCAAAAAACGAGCAGATCTGTTGGTTTCAAAAGCACCAATAAGGTAAACACTCATGACGGACAAAGATATTGTGAAGATTATGAATGACTTCTAGTTGAATACATAATGACAAATGAAACAAAATAAGGATGCTTCAGTTGGGATTTCAGTGTGGTTCCAACAAGGAGGGTCGCACAAGAGGACAATCAAAAGTGTTTTAACCAACATGTTACTTGAACAATCAGCAATAATGGGTTTTTTGGGAGTGATTACTCACAAGCCATATTTTGCATCCTTGATATGTTTTACAGTTCTCTATTCTTCTCCTCCCTTTACCTCACATTGGAGGACATGCCTTTAACCATCTAGTACCAAGCCATCTTTTCCTTTGCTATCTTCTTCAGCTTCCTGCATGTCTTCTCCATATTATTCACATCTGTCTCAAACTCTCTTCTCCATGTGCTTTTAGGCTCTCTCTATTACGTTGATCTTGCAGGTTATAGACAAGGAATTCACTAGTTACACTATTGTCAGGTTTTTTCAATGAGGTTCTTTCAAAAAACATACTAAATTTGTTAACATGTACAGATTTCAGTGAAACTGACCACCATTCAGAAATCATAGATGGGATGGAGATTATCACATGTAAATGATTTTCACTGACCATATTGGCTATGGAAGTGTGCATCTGATAAAGATTTTTATTAAAATTTGTTTATTGTGTGTGCATACTGTGATCTTGTTTTATGTTTTTTTAATCCATTACTGATAAATTCTTTTTTCTGTTCAACATTCCAGAAGCAGAGAACTTGTGTTTCTGAATTTTCTCTTATTTGATTTGAGACTTCCTGACTATTGTGCGCAAATTTCAAGATTTTTTGCCTTTTCATTTATTTTCCTGTTTTTCACAACCTTGTAACTGAACTTCCATTACCTGGTTTTTTTCAGTTTTCCAGGTCCTGTCTCATCCCCAGTTAGAGTTCTTCATCATCCAGTTATCTGCTTTCTCACTTACTAAAAATGTTATGTATGCAATGTATGTGAAATATAGTGTGTATATATATTTTTATAAAATATTATAATTCAATACTTTATCAAATTTAAGCATGGCAACTTGTTGTTTAAAAAAAGTATAAAAATAATACAAGTATATGAGAAACAATAATGCAAGAAAATCCAGTATATTTAAGAAAATTAGCATCAGTTGTCTTGGTTGCTTGCTTTCAAGATTTTCATTGATATGTAGCATGTGCATTGAGTTGTCATGATTGCTTTATAATGGATACCACACTTGGCTCTAATACAGGGAAGTAACGACAAAGAGAACAGATCATTCAAAATCAAAAAGTTGTGATCTAGTGTACACCGAGTTTCCAGTATTTTACACTACAGCAGATTCTGGAAGGATCTTTATCTTATTATTTTTTAAAATGTATATTTGTATTTCAGAGTGTGTCATGTCAGTCGCTGTGCTTTGTACACTTACCTATGAAAGCCCTGTAAGTACCATCTGGGCAACAAAAATATAAGACCAGTGCCATTTTCACAGTATCTCTTTATGGCACGTAAATGAGTTTGCTTTACTATTTTACTAATGTCAGTGGTGTGACTCTTCGCTAGATGTTGAATGAGGGGGACGGAGCACATACGGGAATGTCCTAAGTGCACTGATGTCAGTTCTTAGCTCAACTCAACTAATGTTAATCACATAATCAATACACATAATCAATACACTAGCCATTACAAATGTGTACTCTTCTTTAGAAAATGGCAGATGGCTAGTTGCCAGCACCTTGGCGGCTGCCTTATATAATAATGCATGTGCGGGCTGCTTGTATTTATTGGAACTGCTATCCTCTTCAAAAATTAACTGCATATTCTAGTAAAGGAAGGCTTCTTGTCAGTACTCTGGTGATTTTGTCTTGTCGAAATTACGGTTTCCTTCACAAGTCTACCCTGGACAATGATGAGCATTTTGTGGTTTTCACAGGAATGTTGCAAATATGGTGGGACCAATTATTATGAAGTTGGAACTGTATGACTATTATCATTCTTTTCTTCTTTCTGGAACTTTGGATTAGTTAATAGTAACTGGTTAACCAGCATCTGTGTGAAAATTACCTGTTTGCACAGATATTGTTCCTCCAACCATATATGACACAGGCCATCTTTGTCTCATAAAATGGGTACAAAACACTATTCCTTCAGAAATTATATATATATATAATTCTGTGCATCCAAAGGAAGCAGATACAAATGTTCAATGTGAGTCCTGGGCTAGCATGCTTTTGCAGTAGACCTTATAAGTCCAAAAGTCCAAGATAAGATTAAAACCAATAATAATTTAAAAAAAAAACAAAATACAGCAATTTAGGAAGTGAACTGGAAGAAAAACAACCTATATTTCATATTAATAAAGAGTAGAGAGATAAAACACAATCCGCACAGTAAAATGTTGGCTGCAGGCAATTCTATACATAGGCACTGGTATGGGGGAAAAAAAACCTATTATTAATCATGCTTAGAAAAACAAATATACAAATTCATTTTGATCTCAGACATCCTCCCAGACAAATTCTCTTATAGCTGAAGAAGTTTTCTCCATTTCACTCTATCTAACCTACTTACCTACATGATCAGTTAATCTACCTACTAATCTGTCTAACTACAAGTGTGTATCTACCTACTTCAGGAAGAATTTTAACATAACTTCTTTTGTCATATTGTTTATCTATATATTCTTTAAAAAGGAAATCTTTAAAAGGGGTGAATTCTTTAAGCCTTATCCTCCATGATGTTTCCCAACTATTGGTTTAAAAATAAAATAAAAACACAATTGCATGACAGAACATAGCAAAGTTGAGGAGTAAATACAAAATATTAGTCTTATTTTTTTTTGTCAGATCAAAATGCCATTTATACAATGCTTAACAGCAACAAGACAAAGTTATGGCAGTGTTCATAAAACAAGTCTGTAAATTAACAGTTTCAACATAAGTCAACATTACAGGAGACTCTCTGTGTTAGTGCTGGCTGTCTTTTGTCAATCTGAAACAAAGAAACAATGATAATGTTAGGTCCTGAAATCTTGTGCTGGCTGTCTTTTGTCAATCTGAAACAAAGAAACAATGATAATGTTAGGTCCTAAAATCTCCTACTCCACTCTGCTGTGTCTCCACCTTGAAGTGGTGAAGAAGTTTGGGTGTTCCAATGACCCCCAAAAGCTATGCTGACAGTAGTGTGGCTACTGGTATGGTCTCCCATGTTGGAAAGCTCAAGGGATAGGGACCTGGCGAAGTGAAACACAAACCTGCTGTCTTGTACATAGACCAGGAACAGTCAAAGGATAGAAAAAGCAAACGCAAACAAAAACATGTTGAAGCTGGATGCACTGAGTCACAACCTTGATGAAACAATGCAATGTATCTTCTGGTTGGTGACAAAATTGTCTTCTTCCTTGTTGTGTGTCAGATTTCAGCTGAGTTTTGATATTTGCCCTTCAGTGATTGAAGCCAACTTCACAGAAAAGTATTTTTAGGACTGACCTCTTGCTGCCAAGGCATGTTTAAAGTGGGGTGTGTGCAAGTGGTGCCACCATATCTACAAGTTACCCTGACTCACTTTTTGAAAATTTAAATATTTGTAATACAGTATAAAAAAACAGTGTGGTTTGAAAAACAAAGAGGAATGTGCTTTAGTTACATGGATTACATTATAGGCAAATCAATACTGGCAAAAGGGGAGGTTATGACCATCCCAAAGAAAGAAATAGAAACTAAGACTGTCATGAAAAACTAGCAAATAAAGCAAAAAAAAACATTTTCAACTTTTTGGGGGTGCACAATATCCTGTGGTGAAAGAGAGGCTGCAGAAACAGATCATAATTGCCACAAAGCAAACTGAATTATTGGACAAATGGTACCAATACTAAAGAACAAACACGTAACAGTTGACAGAAAATGAGCACTGTTCAACACATTTTTATACAAACATTATGCTACCAAACTATGACACTAATAAAAAAAAAACAAGGAAAACAAATTGGAACAACAAAAATAAAATGTCTATTTCGAATCTAAAATGTGATAATAAGAAACAAGATAACAAACATTGATACAAGGGGAGGTCAATAAGTAATGCCTCCTATTTTTTATCTATGTAAATGCAATATTGGTGTGAAATTTTATTAATTTAGCGGGATTCATCAAACACTCTTCTGCACTGTGTATCCCTCCCAAAACCTGTTTCAGTCACAGGTTGTGCAACAGTAACAGTTTAAAAATGGCCACCAAAGAAATTCGATTAAAAAAATGTAATGTCAAGAATTCCTCATTGCTGAAGGCAAGACCCCACTTCGCATCTACGAATAATTGAGTATTGTTTATGGAGATTCAACAGTGGATGTTAGCAGTGTCTGACGTTGGATGAGGCATGGTGACGAAGCTGAAGTTGGTCAGTCCTCACTGGCTGATGCACAGTGGACTGTCCGTCAACCACATTGACTCAACACAACATGCATAGAGTTGATGACATCATTCATGGTGACCGTCAGGTAACACTGGATGAACTGTATTCCATGTTGTCCATTAGTAAAAGCACTGCTCAGATCATCATTAAAGACCTGGGTTATTCAAAGGTTTGTGTACAGTGGGTACCCAAATGTTGAAAGACAAAAAAATGCAAGGAAAACCATAGTCATCAACCTCCTGCACCGTTACGAAACTGGGGGAGAAGAGTTGTTATCGAATATTGTGACAGGTGATGAGACTTGGGTTTTTCTTGAACCAGAATTCAAGAGGCAGTCAAGGCATCACAAAAAACATCACCGACAAGAAAGAAGTTCAAAATGTCACCATCATTAGGGAAAGTTATGGCCTCCTTGTTTGGGGATGAAAAAGGGTTTTTGGTTTCTTTCAACTTTTTGGAATAGGGAAACACAGTGAATGCTGATCATCACATTGAAACTTTGAAGAAACTTAGAGAGCGTCTTCGACAACTTTACCCATTCAAAGACCAGAGAACTGCACTAACGTTGCACGATAATGCCATGCCACACACCACTAAACACACCACCGATTTAGCACCTTCAGATTTCCATCTGTTTGGACCACTGAAAGACAATCTTCACACTTTGAGGACACCGAGATGCTTCAAAGCGCCATATGCCAGTGGTTTAAGAAAAAGGACACAAATTTTCACCATGCAGTGATACATGCCCTTGTGAGGATTGATTGATTGATTGAGGAACCGACATCACAGCATTTGGGACATTCCCATAAGCGCTCCGTCCCCATCCTCAGCAGCCAGTGAAGAGTTCCAACACTAATAGTTCCAGTAGCAATGTGAGAAGGACAAAAATTATAATGAATAACGGAGACTACATTGAGAAATAAATTCTTGAAGTACAGACTTAGGGCTTCGTTTCAATGTGAATTTTATCTGATTTGTTGCCTATTGAATGAAATTAAAAATTACGAGGCATTATTTATTTACGCCCCCTCGTATCTAGAAACACAAACTCTACCTACAATGAAGTAGGTTTGTCAAGCCACACTTTTTATTTATACTGTTAAAATGTATAGATCTGGAAACAAGTGGGGACAACACCAGTGTTAGATTATAATGTGAAACAAAAATCAGTTGGTTTGACCATGTAACAAAATTATCACAAGAATATGGCCCACTATGAACTCTAGCACTCTGACACAATGGAAACAGAAGATAGACCTAGTAAAAAAATGGACTGATGGAATACCTGAGGCTGTGAATATACCACATGTGTCACATGCTAGAGTTCTCACCATCTGTTTCTTCTTAACCTTCCTCAGAAAGTCAAAACAGGGTTGGAGAAGAAGATTGATAGCTGATTTTGAAAACAGGATCACCAGTTGAAAGTGTTGACATGGATAAAGAGACCATTCTGCTAGAACAGTGGTTCTCAACCGGTGGGGAATTCCCCCCCCCCCATGGAGGGGGGGGGGGGGGGGGGGGGGGGGTGTTAGGGTTTCCAGGGGGGGGGGGGGAAGGGGGGAATTTAAGATTATTTCAAGATCGCATTAATACAAGAACCAGTTACTTGATATTGTTTTTCCCTCTAAATTTTACGGTTCTGTACTTCTCGCCCTAATGAAATTCGTTTTATAAGTAAGTAGACCCGCAAATCACATTTTTATGTAGATGTCTAGACTTGTTCTAGTATGTGTTATTAAATTTAGCTTCCATTTTTATGTATACTGTGTAAGGGTGGGGGGGGGGGGGGAAAGGGGTTTTTAGGGAGGAAATTCAAAAGGGGGGGAAAGATATTCTGAACATATGGGAAAGGGGGGGGGGGGGGGGGATGGGCCAAAAAAGGTTGAGAAACCACTGTGCTAGAAGCTTACTATTAGAGCAAATAGTAACTTCCAAAAAGTCACTGCATATTGACTGTCCCAAATTATAGTATCCAGTTACGTAGGCAAAAAAACCGGCATCAAAACCTAAGAGGACCTGTATGTCCTGGTCCAGCAACCCTTTTTTTTTTTGGGGGGGGGGGGGGCATATCCCTTACAGGACGTTGCAGTCAACATCAGCATTTTTCAGGTGCTTTTGATGTACTAGGCAAGATTATGCTCAGTAGTTTGCCATTTTTTTCTGAGCGACCGGCTCACATATCCCGTAATTTACCATGAGAACTGCTACCAATTTTTGCCCGCAGTTTTCATTACTCACAAGAATATACGGGATTACTGAGAAAGGCGTTAACTCCTAGGCCAGGGAGAACCCCAAAATGTACACTTAAAAATGTTCCTGACAGAGATTTCCTGATGATGGTTTCTTTCACAGGGCTCAGCCTGACCCTAGTGATGGTTGGCTGGTTCCATTACAGTAGTATTTGGGTGATCATATCCGTAATAATTAATGCAAAGGGCTGTGAAATCGGGGAAACTTATGGGAGTGACAAAGAAAAAGTAACATAAGTTTAAGTTGCTCAAAAATGTAAAACAAATCAAAAAAATTTTTGTTAGTTACACATGCTGCCATTTTTTTTTTTCCCTAATTAACCTCTTTACCATCTTAAGGTTTGTGTCCATGTTTCCCCCACACAGCCATACTTTTTCATTTTAAAATTAATTTTGTGTCAGTAATGATCTTTATTCTAATTTCAATGTGAGTGTAATATTTGTGTCTTTCTAACAAAAGAATCAGCAGCACTGATGGTTGCTAGCTTCTCAAGAAGATCTACTTCTTACCCTAATTTTTTTTTTCCCTTTTTTATCATGCAAATTTTTGAAATCATAGAAAAAAAAACTATTGGATCATAGTAAAACTGATTAATTATGAATTAAAGTCTCTTCAACTCTCACATGAAACCCACCCTCTGAGATATGAACTGACATCATGATACCCATGCTCTCTGGCCACATGAATGAGAATTCCAGTCGATGATCTCCCTTTTTCCTTCGACAGAAACTGCAATTGCATATTTCTCTACAAGGAGGACATATCCAGTTCTTGAAGAATAGAAAAAAGGTTAAAGAAATTATAACATAGAAAAAGGGCCCTTTTGGTTTGTGTGTCCACTTACCAATAGAGTGGTCTGGTCATAAACCCCCCAGACAGGACTTGCTTCCAATCACTATAGCCCGGGGTTTTACCTAACCTAGTAGATGGTCATCATCAAGTGCCGTGCCAACTGGTGTAGGCGTTCATGACTCTCCACAGATTCCCGGGCCCTTTTGGGTTTTTTGGATCAACTCTGCCCTTGATATTTCCCCCAAAGCCACCTCACAATCCATCCAGCATCATTTCTCGTGGTCTGCCTCTGCCTTTCCCCTCAATCTTTCCAGTTGTCACGATGTTCTCCAGTGCCTCTCTTCTCATCACATGACCAAAAAAAACTGTTTGTCTCTTTTTTTTTTGTTTATATAATGTTCTAGTTTTCCCCGCTTTTAAGGCATTCGTCGTTAGTTATTGGCAGTCCAAGGAATTCGCAACATTCTCTAAGGAACCAATCTCTGTTGCGTCCAATCTCTTCCTAATTTGTTTATTTATATTCCAAGATTCACAGCCATACAGCAAAACAGGTTCTATATAGCTCTTTAACACTTTCTTTCTTACATTCAATGATAGCGACTTATTGCATAAGATATTCTTCATTTTTTGAAATGCAGCCTTTGCTTGCCCTATTCTGCTCTTAATCTTTGTTGTGCATCTTCCATCTGATGTTATAAATGTCCCTAGATATTTTTAAAAATATCCACTTGGTGAAGAATTTTCCCTTTATCTCTATTTCACATTCAGGTGTCACCCTTTTTTTTGATTTCACCATTGTTACTGTTTTTTTGATATTCAAAGGGGAGTCCTTTCTTGGGACTCTCTGTTACTACAAGTCTAACAATTGGTTTTTTATCTGTTGCATTATGCTATCAGTACAAATTTTTGCTATTAAGGGGGAGATCCAGTGACCCAAAAAAAACCCCCTTTTTCTCCCCAAATTTATGTTTCAAATTTCCCCTTTTTTATTTCCCCTTTTAATTGCTTTCTGTTTGGGTTTCCGAAATATTTTTTTTATTCTGAGTTTTTCCATCAATGTTTAAAATCTTCCAACATTTTAAACAGTTCATATGTTTTTTCTTTATCAAATGCCTTTGGAAAAATCTATGAAGCACAAATATGATTGATTGATTGATTTATTTAGGAAACGACATCACAGCATTGGGGGGATTCTAAAAGCGGGATCCTCCCCCTCCTCAGCAGCCAGCGAAAGTTCCTACAATAGTACCCTACAATCTGATTATATTCCGTCTGCCTTTCCTCTGAGTGAAAGAGCGTCGGCCAGTCCCCTCGTCACTCCTCGCTGTTCATTTTGCCAGAATTTGGGAATCCATTTGCCCCTCCCAGGTTTTGGGACTGCTCCCCCAAGGCTGCAAACCCCAAACTTCCTTGTCATGTTCAATACTCCACCAAGTTCCCGCAGAAACCAAACTTTCCCCTCCCGTTCACTTCCCCGCACAGGCATATATTTCTTTCTTTGTCTCTAATGATCTTTTTAATAGGTTCATTAATGTGTATAGTTGCATTGTTTGTACCTTTTTTCCACAATCCATACTGTTTTTTACCCAAATTTTCCCTTTTATTTTCTTCCTTGTTCTTCTCATTATAATTCTGATTAGAAGCTTAGTGACATGATTTATGAGGTTAATTGTATGAAATCTTCGCATTCAATTGCTCCGGGGCTTTTTGGTATAGCTATAAATACAGATTTCGCATATCCTGGGTAAATATTCACTGCTATAAATATCATTCAACATGTTGGTTAATATATCTACTCCAAATTCTCCCATTACTTCTAATTCTTCTATTGCGATTCCATCTGGCCCAGCTGATTTTCCTTTTTTCATATGCTTGATAGCATCACCAACTTCTTCTTTTAGAATAGGTGGACCTTCTAAGTTACTTTCTTCTGTTAATTCTGCCCTTTCTCCATCATATGTCTCTTATATACTCATTCCCCCTCTTCATTATAGGGATCTTCCTCCAATAATATTTTTTCCCGTTTTTATTTTTAAAAAACCTGTATTTATTCTTATTTTTCTTCCTGTAATCTCACTGATTTTTTTTGCCTTTTTTTGTATCTTTAATAAAAAATTTAATTCAAATTTTTTTGGCACTGTTCATTTAAAACCAAAATTTCTTTTGCCTTCCACAATTAATTTTTTTTATTTCTTTATTTATCTCATTATTTGCAGCTTATCATTTTTACTCTGTTTTTTTTGGGGCCCTCAACTTTAAAATTTCTTCGGGCCCTCCTTTTTCTTAGACTTTTGGCTTCCCCTCCCTAATATTTCTTTTCTCATTTTTTATGAATGGAATCCCCTTAAAAATTTCCCATTGTTCATTCTTATTCTGTATTTTAGCTATTGTATTATACCTATTTTTCACAATCACTCTGTATTGTTCTTGAATTTCTTTATCTACCTTCAAAACCATCCAGTAGATGGGTACTGGAGATTTAATACTTAATTTGAGAATCAACATCACTGCATTGGATGCTGACATGTCTAACATGCTTAGACTTTCTCTTCTGAGAATGTTAGTGGGTTTATTCCACAAGCCGGTCATATGGACTTAAATGTTAACTTCTCGTCCTTGACTTGGGAACGTAAATTACAAGTTCCCCCATGATAACGAGGGACATTTACTGGGACAGTCAAACCTCATGCAAAAACTCACTAGTAGTACACTTGTGGGACTAAGCTCAAGATCAAAATGATCAAAAGCAATATAAAATTTTACTTGGGACATTTTCCCACACAGCTCCGTCCCCACTTCCCACACAGGGTCCTCCCCCATTCCCACCACTCCATCCCCCCATTCCCACACACGTCCAACCCCACATTCCCACACATGCTCCAACCCCACATTCCCAACATGCTCCAACCCCACATTCCCACAAATGCTCCAACCCCACATTCCCACACACGCTCCGTCCCCAAATTCTCACACATGCTCCAACCCCCATTCCCACCATGCTCCAACCCCACATTCCCACACATGCTCCGTCCCACATTCCACACATGCTCCAACCCCACATTCCCCACATGCTCCAACCCCCATTCCCACACACGCTCCCCCCCCACCTTCCCCACATGCTCCAACCCCACATTCCCACACACGCTCCATCCCCACATATGCTCCAACCCCACATTCCCACACATGCTCCAACCCCACATTCCCACACACGCTCTGTCCCCACATTCCCACACATTCCAACCCCACATTCCCACACATGCTCCAACCCCACTTCCCCACATCTCCTCCCCACATTCCCACACATGCTCCAACCCCACATTCCCACACATGCTCCGTCCCACATTCCCACACATGCCCCAAACCCCACACACTCCGTCCCACTTCCCACACATGCCCCAAACCCCCCACATTCCCACACATGCTCCAACCCTACATTCCCACACATGCTCCATCCCCACACATGCTCCGTCCCCAATTCCCACCCCTTTTCCATCCCCACACATGCTCCGTCCCCACATTCCCACACATGCTCCGCCACCATCTTCAAAAGCCACTGAAGAGTTCCCGTGCTGATTATTCCAGTGGCAATTTTTGATCAAAATTCCACTATTCCATTACACTGTGAGATTCATTCGACTTTTTGTTATAAATATGAAAATATCAAGATGACCTCTGGGCAGATATTGCCCACTGTTTCAAAATAATCCTGCTGACACAACTGGGATTCAACTTTGGAACTGCTGTGCTGATAAGCAAGTTACCCGTTGCTTATGCCAGGAAAACAAATTATATGATTTATGAAGAAGAAGACTGGCAAGAGAAGGTCCACCAGAGAGGCGAATGGAGACGGATTGTATCTGCAGCAAAGAACCTCAATGGCTCGGAACGCTGAAGAAGAAGAATGAAGAAAATACAGATATTATACAGAAAACTATACTATGCACAGTGCAACCAATTACAGATATGAAACATACACAGATGAAGATGGCTAGGTCATGACAAATAAACTAGGTTGAGATCCTAAAAATAAAGTGTGAACACAAATCCTATATACTATACTTCAAAAATCTTTTTTTTTTTAACAAAGTATAGTATGTAGAGTGCATATTCATTGAGTCTTTGAAGAGAAACTATAAATACAAACTCTATAACTCTCATCTTGTTCCTCTTGTACCTGAGAGTGTTGAGGTGGGAGAGTGCCCATTTATGGGCTTCATATATTGAAATTCCCATGGACTCTGTTACCTCCTCTGTCCATCATACATGGTCGCCTCTTCTTCCGTTATTACTTGTAGTATACTGTTAAATGGTAGCCTAATTATGTGGCCGAAACCATATAACTTGCTGTTTTCTAATTAAATCTAGTGCTGCTATAACCCCCATTTTAGTTTTTATTTCATTTCTGATTTTCTCTTTTCTCGATACGTTGAGTATTCTTCTCAGAAATCTCACTTCCTTTGTAATTTTTCTTTTCTCTGTTTCTGTCATTGTCCAGGTTTGGCACTGGAAGCAACTCTACAACCTATACCTCATAATATCATCTGTGTAAGTATAGTATCCATTTACGGCAAAGAAATTATGAATACAAACTCTAAATCCTTTGTCTCAAAAATTTCTTCATAAAGTATAGTATTCAGAGTGTGTATTCATTGGGTCTCTGCAGATAAACTATGAATATAAACCACACAACTTATATCTCACTATATCATCTTAGGAAAGTATAGTATCCATTCAGCCTCGGTAAAGAAATTATGAATACAAACTCTATATCCCATGCCTGAAAAATTTCTTCAGAAAGTAAAGTATGCAGTGTGTGTATTCACTGAACCTCTGCAGAGAAACTATGAATACAAACTCTACATACTACATACCTTACAAATATCTTCTTTGGAAAGCATAGTATGAGGCCTGTTAAAAAAGTACCGGACCTTTTTGGGGGAAAATATAACTTACTCACCCAGAGGTCTGAAACCCTAATCCCCTTCAAAATGCTCTCCTTGGGACAGTAGACACTTTTCCCAGTGGTCCCGCCATTGTTGGAAGCATTTCAGACTTGAGGAACAGCCAAACACCACGAGGCATGGGGGGAGAGTAAGAAGCCAGACGAATATTGTTTGGCCAAGAAAGTCTGAATCAGATGCCAGGAATAGGCGGGCATATTGTCATGATGGAGCTGCCAAGTTCCTGTTCCTCAAAGGTCTGGTCATTGACCTCCTGTGTCGACCAATCCTAAAATGGCTACCAGGAAATGTTCTGGGATGTAAAGGCAGCCGTTGTGATATTGACCACATTATTTATTGAGTGCCAATTGGTCTAAAAATATGGGACCCGCAACCAATTTCCCAACAGGCCTCATGACATACTTACAGCGAGAAACACCCTGTAATGCCCATCACTAAAAGTTAGATAAATGTACCTTTTCAAAGATATAAAAATATGAAAATTGATACAAACTGATGTACTATTAAACTCACAATAAGTAATTTTTCTCACATGTAAAATTACGTAGGTTTCAACAAATAGATGATCACAAGCTATTTATGTTAAATTATTCTTGTCTGTGGAATTGTTACCAAGCTGTTGGTTCACAGCAAAACACAATTATTTAATGAATTGTTGATCAATTTCAGTGTATTTTACACCAAAACATGTGTTTTAATGTTTACTTCTGTTACAGGTATAAATTTGGGTAAATGTGAAAAAAGTGAAATGAGAAATAGCAATGAAACTATTTCTAATTTAATACTTGACTATCCTGCACAATTAAACAACCAATTAATCTAATACTAGACTTCACTTAAGAAATCAGTTTATATACAATATTCCTCAAATATGTTAAATAAAGATTTAACAATTTATCAGCATTATAGACAATAACAAATATAACTCACTGGGTCTTTCAGAGCCGTTTTGGCATCTTCTCCATATCGATTTCTGAGACATGGTCCACAAAACTGAAATCAGACAATCGAACATTAAAGTCTATTTACCTCATGTATCAACATCATTATGTTTTTATCTTCTTCTAGCAAAGAGTTATTATATTTTGAAAAACCATAAATTTTTTAAAGCATTACTTTAGTCATTTAAAATATACCAGATTGGTGAAAATGGAGTTGTGTCAGCTACAGGCAGACACCAGGAAATATAATGATACATACATCCTTACATGAAAAGATTAAAGAAGTTCAAACTAATTTTATGGTGTCATTTTACAGTTGGAGAGGAGCAGCGCTTAGTTTCAAGACAGCTATCCCGAGTAAGATTATTGGCTGGAGAAAGCAGAGTAGAGCAGCTGGTCAGCTAAAACTGTCTTTTAGTGGAATTGAAGTGTGAGAAACAAACAGATTGACTACAAGAATCTCTCAGGACAATAAAACTGATTTCTGCATTAAAGAAAATACCAAACAAATGACACTCAAACACAGTCTGTGTGACCACAGTGTACACGAGGCTAAGTTATGGGGTTGCCACAGTGACCTGGTGAACTCAACAACCTCATCTTAACAGTACTGTAGATATCATCATCATTATGTCCTTTGCAGAATGGAGCTCTCATGACAGTATGCTGGAAAGACTCAATCTGTCACCAGCTCCCGTCTTGTATTTGTAATGCCCAGAGTGCTTTTAATGTCCAGTGTTCCCCTTTTGTGTTTGGCGACCCCCGCTTCTTCTTCCAGGAAGAGTGTCTTCCGTTAGACTTTTCTTTCTAAGCAACTGTAATATTTAATATGGAAAGTATTTCAGTTTCTGAAACTGCATATATTACATGTTCAATGAAGAATTCACTTGACAATATGTATGTTGTGTGGACTAGGCAGAAACATCTGTCTTATTTCTTATCTGCATACACATTATTGATTTATTGTGCTACTTTTTATTCAGAGTAGAAATAGTATTATGAATTAACTCACTTGACCTCTGACTCCCAGGCAGTCTGCTGATCTACATATTGTCTTCATGTCATCAGTTTTTTGACGGCACTGGTGACATGTGGTGCCCTGAGTGAAAGAAAAGACAATACTGAAATTAGCTTAATTTATTTGTTCTTTTTACTTTCCTTATAAAACTTGCGAATAAAAAACTTATAGGGAATGATTAGTAAACTTCTTTCTGTAAAATTATACTCATGTAATTAATGAAGATATCTGAAGATCAGTAACTAAAAACAATAAGCAGCTAAAATGTCCACAGAAAATTGCTGTACTGTAATGAATAGGTATTAAAAGGCAAGAAAATGGACTTCAATGCACTGGATTTAATCCCATAATGCTTCGTCTCTCTCCGCAGCACAGCTAACCACCTGCAAAAAGTGTAGCACAGAGCACGAACTCTGTACTTCAGTTACAAACCCCAGGAGTCTCTGAAAAAACTGCACTCGAGAACCTAATGACGGAGCCCAAAAATTGACCCATGACCTTCTGAGCATAACCTCTTTGCCATGGAGACCACCCCTCCCCCTCTCTCTCCCTGTCCACCCTGTTATTTGGTTGCAGGTTTCAACAATTGTTTTTCTGGAAAAGATTAACTTAAGCACATTACATTTGGCCCACTTACATATATACTGTCATATTTTTTATCTGATACAACAACAGCCACCATATCCAAATCTGCTTGAGTTATATCTTCCACTGGCTTGATTTCGTGCCGAATTCGTGGCTTGCGAGTTTGCTGCGGCAGTGATAAATCATCTTCTATCTATTGAAAGAAAGTCAGTAGTTAAAACAAGAAGACAAGCAAGACAGCTGTGCTTTAAAATTTTTTAATCTAATAAAATTTTTTGATGTATTCCAATTGCTCACAACTCCTTTCACAAGAAACTAAGTAGAGTAGTGGATAATGTATAAGTCTAACTTTATAGCAGTCCAGGCTTTATGGGTAAAGTGGTACCATTGCGAATACCAAGGTGTGAAGTGTTAGGGCTTCACATCTTCTAGGTCAAGACCTGAGGTGGGCGCCCAGAACCTTTCCATCCCAGACAATTTTCTGAACATTCCAAAAATGGTTTGATACTGATTTTTATGAGGCTGGGCCTCAAGTTGGAAAAAAATCATCTTGCCTCTAATAAATTGTGCAACATACTGTCTGTGGCTTCTGTGTTTAAATTCACTAAGGGAATGCATTGTTTTGGATCCTGTCTCTGGACCACCATTTTGGCAGGCAAGCTAACCATTACGCCATTTTGGCTCCAGACAGTCCAAGTTTAACCTCAACATGAGGAAGGATTTTTTTAACCCACCAAGGAAGGATTTTTTTGTCAAATGACAGCATACAGTTATGAGGCAGATCCAGCTCTGTATACTTATTATCACAGATTTTTCTAATACAGTATTGAGGAATGGAGCCAGTTAAACCATCACATCATGCTGGGACCTTCTTTATGTGATATCACTTACCTTGGCTGTAGGAGTATCAGCATAGGATTACATTTACATTATGAAATAAAGGTACTCATGAAAATAAGAGAAGTATAAATATCAAAATATTTCAAAATATAGTTGGGACAGCCCAAGCTTCTATTTTGATTTTCAATTAAGAGCTCATCATTATCGCGATGCAGCAGGTCCTTTGGAGAACTCACTCTCATCACGGCCCGCTGGCAAGTTTCTGGATCCTCTGCCAGTACGCCTGCTTCATGCATCCTCAAGTTCAAGGTCTCCTGTATCCATCTTCATGATGGTCCACCCCTGCCTCTTCTTCCAGGAGCCATAGCTTCCATTATTGTTCTTTCCAAACCAAAAGATCTTTAGTATGGGCACAGTATTTGAGGTCCCAAGACATTACGCTATTGATGAGCCAGTTTTCTTCAGTCTGAATAGCACGTGGAGTGTCAGTATGTTTCTTATTCTTGATCCACAATATTCTATGTAGTTTTCTGTGATATTTAATTTCAGAAGCCCCGGAATTCTTCTTTACTGATCATCATTATCAACAAAACAAAATTTATTGACATACAATTAAATTAACAATTATTTTACAAACCTCATTCTCATCTAGTGTTGATCCACATTCTACAGATGTATCCAAGAACTTTCTAAAAAATCCAAACCGCACCACCAATTTCTGTTTCAGAAAAATAACAGTTTTTTTTATAACTAACGAGTTGACGCTAAAGAAACAAAACCACCTTAATAGCAAATAGGTCAAACTAGATAGATGGAAACTAATATTAAATGCAGTAACAGTTACAAGCATATGTTTTGACCAAAATCTTTACACAAACAAAAAATATATATACTTAGCTAGAAACAGTAATATCATAATTACAAATAATTAAATAAGTAATCAGCATGTCCAAAAAATAAGATAAGTAGGTTAACCGATTTAATTAAGCATATTTCATACACAGAAAAACAGCAAAAAAGCATGAATAAGTAGGTGTGTACAAGCACATAAATTCTTCTTATTCCTTGTTTGTCCCGAAAAGGACATTAGTTGTGATATTTGCTCATTTTAGCAGATATATCAGACAATATTTTGAAAGCAATTTGCCTTCCCTATTTGATCCTTACTGTCTCGCCTAAGTTGCCAACTGTATTAACCTCTTTACTTGTCTTCATTGCCTGTCTATTAATGGCAAAAAGTGACAGAGATTGTGGCAGTTGTCAGTGATCTTTATATACATGGCATTACATCTATGTGACAATTCTTAAAGTAATTAAGGATAACTCAATACTTCTGGTGTTGATGCTGGAGTTGAGGCAGATGATGATGACGAAACTGAAGAAGACACGGATCCACTTCTAGATCTTGTACGAGGTAGTTCAAAGCGCATGGGAGAATATCGAGCATGTCTTGATGGATTTCTTCGAAGGGCGCTGTCATCTTCAGTTAACTTGTTACCTCTCATTTTCTGGGGAAAAATATTTAAGTGTAAATAAAATCATGTATTTTAAACACTCCGATAATTAATAGCATTAAACACTTAAAACGTGAAGATAAACCATGAATTTAATCTTCTTCTTCTTCAGCGTTCCGAGCCATTGAGGTTCTTTGCTGCAGACACAATCCGTCTCCATTCGTCTCTCTGGTTGACCTTCTCTTGCCAGTCGTTGATTCCAAGTGCTTGTAGGTCTGTATATATATTATCTCTCCACCGACTTCTTGGTCTACCTCGGGGTCTACGGTCATCTATTTCCTGAGTGTAAGCGAGTTTTGTTTCCCTATTATCTTCCATTCTTTCTATATGCCCCAGCCATTGTAGTCTATTAGCCTTCATGATACCAGTGATTAGCAGGGACTTAAACAGATCATAAATGTCTTTGTTACTTCTTATTTTCCACTCTCCACTTTGTGTATCCCTAATGGGTCCAAAGATGCGTCTTAAAACTTTGTTCTCAAAGGTTTGTAACAAGGCTTCGTCTCCTTTCGTTGTACTCCAGGTTTCAAAGCCATAAAGCACAAATGGTCTGATCAGTGGTTTGTATATTGTGATTTTAGTGTTACGAGATAGCGCATTTGATTTTAGTAGATGTTGTAGTGCATAGTATATCTTATTTCCAGAATTGATTCTAGTTTGTATTTCTTCCCTTATGATGTTGGAGCAGTTAAAGATTGTACCCAGGTATTTGTATGTTTCCATTTTTTTAATGGTCATATTATCTATTTGTATGTGGCCAGAGTTTTTAGCCACTCCTTCTCTTGAAATTACCATATATTCTGTCTTATCTTGGTTGATAACCAGCCCCATCTGTTGGGCTTTTTCCTTTAAGTGAGTCAATATTTCCAATGTCTTTTGTTAATTTTCCCCTATATCTATATCATCTGCATAACCAAGCAGCTTGGATGTTCCTCCAATATCGCATTCCTCCTTTACCTTCCTTACAACTTTCTCTAGAGCCAGATTGAAGAGTAGCGGCAATAGTGCATCACCGTTTCAAGCCAGATGTTATTTGGAAAGGGTCTGATTTCCTGCCTTTATATGTTATTATATTATAAGTATCTTCCATGCATAGTCTGGTCATGTTGATTAACTTCCTTGGTATTCCAAATTCCTGCATAGCATTCCATAGACTATTCCTATGAACACTATCATAAGCCTTTTTAAAATCCACAAAAATGTTATGGAGATCTCTTTTATATTCCCAATGTTTCTCGGCTATTTGTCGTAAGATAAATATCTGATCTATTGTTGATCTGTTTTGTCTAAAACCTGCCTGGTAGTCACCTATTATGTCTTCTGAATATGGTTTTAGTCTATTTAGTAATACTGCGGATAGTATCTTATAGCTTGTGGACAGGGTGATATTCCTATATAATTTTCACATTGGAACTTTTCGTTCTTGAAGATAGGTACCAATAATGACTCTTTCCAGTCATGGGGTAATTCTTCTGTCCTCCAGATTTTTATTATTAGTTTGTATAGCTTTAGATGTAATGCATGACCACCTGCCTTTATAAATTCAGCAGCAATTCCATCAGCACCAGTTGCCTTATTGTTTTTAAGTCGTGAGATTATATATAGGATTTCTTCAAATGCAGGTTCTTCAATTTGTGGTTCACACATTAGAACCTCTTCCCCCCTCTGCCGTGCGTCCACCTTGACGAGGTAGAGGGGCTTGAGCGTTCCAATGACCACAAGAGCTATGCCGACAGTAGCACAGCTACTGGTAGGGTCACCCATGTCGGACAGGTCAAGGGAGAGGGACCAGACGAAGCGACGTACAAACCTGCTGCCTTGTAGGTAGACTGGGGACAGTCAAAGGCTAGGGAAAGCATCCCGAACAAATGCTTGTCGAAATCGGATGTACTGAGCCACAGGCTTGACAAAGAAGTGCAACGTAACTTTATCATTTCATGATGCCACAGATGAAAATTAATCGTTATGGTGCTAATCCCGTGAAGTCCCATCAGGCGGTGATAGTGCCGGGCCCCCTGCCTCGAGGGGGTCCACCCATGACTACTGGTGGTCACCTTCCCCTGTGCTGTGGAGTCAAGGCACAGAGGAGTAGGTTAAGAGCTATTGACCAAACACCCCGGACACTCAACATACTATAATGGAATGCAGAAGGAGTTTATAACAAGAAAGCCTCCCTAACACAGCGTCTTCATAAAGATAGAATAGATGTGGCATGCATTCAAGAGACACACCTCAACGCCAATCGCACATTTTCAGTCGAGGGATATCAGGCCACACGTTTCGACCGCGAAGGACACAAAGGAGGAGTTGTAATACTTACACGAAATACAATACCTTGCAGCGAAGTATCTGTGATCTCTGACAACCAAACGGAAATTATAGGTGTTGATATAATGATAAAGGACGTGAAAATAAGAATTTACAATCTGTATAGCCCGGCAGATAAGGATCTTACACTCTCAAACATGGAAATAACTGACACAAATTGCATTGTTGTCGGAGACTTTAATAGCCGTTCAGAAAGATGGGGATACCCAGATACTGACAAAAGAGGAGATGAAGTGGAGGACTGGGAAATAGACTCAAATCTCCATCTACTCAACAAAGCGGATGACACACCGAGCTTCTACTCCAGAAGATGGATTACCACTTCTACTCCAGACTTAGCTTTCTGCACAGGAGACATCCTCCACAAAATCGATCGCCATGTGCTTGACCAATTAGCAGGTAGTGACCACAGACCAATCAAGCTTGTAATAAATATGGAGTATGTTCCACAGGAGCAAAAGCCTTTGCCCCGTTGGAATTACAAACGAGCAGATTGGGACAGATTTGCCATACTAACAGACAAATATTGTGAAAACATAAATACACGATATGGCAACATGAAGCAAATGGTGGAAAGTCTAAACAGAGCAATAATACAGGCGGCCACTGAGTCTATTCCAAGAGGAGCGAGGAAAAATTACAAACCATACTGGACTGAAGAACTACAAATTTTGGAGGACAAAGTTGAAGATGCTAGGAAGACCGCAGAGAGAGAACAAACAACTGAAGCGAACATCTCTCTCAAAGCCATCTCAGCAAAATATAAAAGAACAGTCAATCAAACAACAAGAGATTGTTGGAGGAAAAAAACAGAAAACCTGAATTTTGACAGGGATGGAAACAAACTATGGAAACTAGTGAAAGCCATGAACAATGAAGGACCTAGAAACAAACAAATAACAATTAAACAAGGAAATGCCTTGCTTACAGGAAAAAAGGCTGCAAATGCACTAATGGAACACTATGCCAGTGCAAACCACATTGATATTACAGCCGAACAGAAGAAAGCAATCAAAGATAAACAGATACATCATAGATATACAGAGACAGCAGCAGAATATATGATGGCAAATCTAACAATGGAAGAATGGAACAGGCAATGAATACCCTAAAAAAGAAGACATCACCAGGAAAGGATGGAATCACAAATGAAATGCTAATAGGACTAGGCACTAAGGCAAAAAAGAAACTACTAGCAGTCCTAAATTACAGCTGGAAGAGGGGAATAGTCCCACAGGCATGGAAGGAAGCTATACTAATACCAGTCCCAAAGAAAGGAAAAGACCTGGAAGAACCAAATGGCTATCGACCTATCAGTCTTCTTAGCTGTGTAGGAAAATTAATGGAACGCATTATCAATGGCAGGCTAACATGGCATCTGGAAGAAAACCAACTCTTAACACCTCACCAAGCAGGATTCAGAAAGTACAGATCCACTGAAGATCAAATAACCTATATAGCTCAGAAAATAGAGGATGCCTTCCAAGAGAAAAAGCACACACTAGCGGTCTGGATAGATTTAGAAAAAGCATTTGATAAAGTATGGAAGGAAGGACTGAAAGTAAAACTGCAAAAAATGCATGTTTGTGGGAAAATGTACAAATGGATCAGCCACTACCTTGAGAACAGAACTGCCAGGACAAAAGTACAAGGACAAACCAGCAAAATGATGCTGTTGGAGCAAGGTGTCCCCCAAGGAGGAGTTCTTTCACCAACATTATTCCTAGCATATATAAACGACATCACGGAAAATTTTCCAGCCAGAGTACACACATCATCCTTTGCAGATGACCTAGCCATATGGACATCTGAAGAATATATTAGTACAGCTAACAGCAGAATGCAGCAAGCTCTATTAGCGCTAGAGGACTGTCAAAATCATGGCTAGTGAAGATAAGTGAGGAGAAAACAACATGCACAGTGTTCTCCCTCTCAACTAAAACTCAGCAACCTAAGCTGGTATTGAATGGAAAAATATTGCGCCATGAAGAAAATCCAAACTATCTAGGAGTCACCTTTGATCGTCGCCTGACATGGAAGACACAGGTTGAGAAAAATCGAACAAGAGCAAGGCAAAGAATGGCAATCATGAAAAAGCTTGCTGGTACAACGTGGGGAGCAGATGAGAAAGTTCTCAAGAAGTTATATACTGGACGGGTGAGGCCAGTACTGGAATATGGCATTGCAGCTTGGGCAACAGCAGCTAAGTCAAACTTTAACAAAATAAGTAGAGTCCAAAATCAAGGAATGCGAATCATAACTGGAAGCCTGAAGACAACGCCTATTAATGAATTAGAAAAGATAACTTGTTTACAACCAATGCAGGATAGAAGAGATAGCAGAGCCCAGCAACAAGCTGAAAAATTTAGAAGATTGACAGACCACCCTATGTATAAAAGGTTTAGTGGTTTTGGAAAGGGAAGACTGAAGCGTAGCAACTTTGTAGAAGCTGCAAAACGAAAAATTAGGGAAGATCCCATACTTAACATATCAACATTGATTATTTGGTTGTTTCGGGATTTGAAATTTAAAAATTGAGCACAACCCACTACTGGCAACGCCGATCGCACTCCGGCACAAACCTAAGGCCTATCCACGTCATGGAAGCACTATACTCGAGTTTCGCCTTCGTTTGAGCTCGTCAGTAGTGCATATCCCTGACCGGATCCGGAAACAAGCCCCGGATCACGCGTGTGAAGCGGGTGTGTAACCACGCGGCACACACTGGACACGCCAAATTATCACACCGGAATACCACAACGCTACCCATCGTAGGCTATGCTCAAGATTGCCCAATCGCCGCGACTGACGTCCGTCAATCGATGTGGACCCGAACGATCAGGACTTCTCACTGGCAAGGAACACCAGGCCTCCTAAATCCAGTGAGCAACAGTCAACAGTCAAACCCATTTACAATGCAGACAAGTTCCCAGCTTGGAGACAGCAGCAACTGCCTGAGATGATAGAAAACATTCCTGGTATTGAGAAAAAGAACACTCAGCATGAAACCGAAAGAAGAGAAATAACCCTAAACTACATAAAAGAACATTACCCAAGCAGCAATTGGACCCATGCATATACAGATGGATCAGCCAAAAATTCAGTAGAGAATGGAGGAGGAGGAATTCTCCTAAATTTAAAAAATGGAGTGAAAAAAAACACATTCAGTGGCAACTGGAAAGTTTTCAAGTAACTTCAAAGCGGAGGTAGAGGCTCTGAAAACTGCAGCAGAAATGCTCTTGATGGAGGAAAATAAAGAGACACAAATAGCTATCTTTACAGATGCAAAGTCAGCTGTCTCAATACTGAAGAGCAAAAACAGCACAGAACTAGCTGACCTAAGAGCAGCACTCCATGGTCTATGCCAGAAATCCAAAAAAGTTGTAATACAGTGGATCCCATCACATTGCAGTATACCTGGAAATGAAGAGGCTGACAGACTGGCAAAAGAGGGCGGACGACTACCACAGCCTGACATAGACATAACCTATAATGAGGCAAAGAGGTTGATTAAAAGCACTTATAGAACCAAATGGGAATCAGAGCATCCAGGCCACCAGAAGGCTGATGCATATTACAAACTCGACCGAAGAGAACAAGTAGCAATCTTCAGACTCCGCACAGGACATAGGCTGAAATACCACTTGTTCAACAAACTAAAGATAGGAGATACAGATGAATGTAATTGTGGAACTGGTAAAATGACAGCTAAACATTTGCTGCAAGAGTGCCCAATATATGCAGAACAGAGAAAGATATTTTGGCCCACACCTGCTTCATTCGAGGACAAGCTTTATGGAGATATCAACAAGCTCAAGTCGACTGCAGCTTACTTTAACTGTATTCAGGTTGACATTTAAATGTACATGAAGAAGTATTTAGACTGCCACACTTCATACCACAGGCATGTCGGTTACACAAGCCTCCCAGAGGCATGAAATGGAATATTGCTTGGATAGCAAATCCATTACGTGGAAAGTCTGAATCGAAAGCTCACTGTGTAGATGTCATCTGCAAACTGCATTCTTCTAGCTTCTGGAAGAACAGCCTATGGTGAACGGAAGGCCCAATATACGGAGGTGAGGCTAAGCAGCCATGTGCAGGACGTGACGATTCCTTGGGTGAGCCCAGTACCAGAGCGCTGTGTGATGGCTCTGCAATTATGGAAGCCTCCTTGGATGGCAGGGAATGCCCATGGTCTGCCCCTGCCTTCCCTTGAGGGCCGACCAGGATGCCTTTGGCTGTTCTATATGGGCCAGCTGGGATGGGAGATAACACCACAACAGTGAGAGTCTAACGTCCTAAGAAACCCCCCGGGAAGGTTAACCCGGTCAACAAATGCCCGCAGAAGTCGGATGTGTCGGCCTAACGGCGCAAGAACGCAGCTCTGCTGTAAACAGGCACAACGCAATCACGTCTGGAAAAAAAAAACTCCGGATGAACGAAGAAGAGAAGAAGAAGAAGAACCTCTTCCTGTGGGAAAGTGTTACTTGGAGCTTCACAATTTAGTAATTCAACACAGTATTCTTTCCATGTGTTGCACATTCCCTCATTGGTATTTATCATATTCCCATTTTTGTCTTTTAAACCATATGTGTTGTGTTGGTGCCCTCGTTTCATTGACTTCAGTTCTTTAAAACACTTTCTGGATTAGTTTTTCTGGTGATTAGTTTCCATGTCTTTGATTATATTACTCATATATTCTCGCTTCTGCTGTTCTCGTTCTTCCTTTTGGATATTGTTGATGTCATTTAACCATAAATGTCTGGCAATATTTTTCCTAATGACGGCTTCTTCAATTTAATAAAATTATAAAATTAAATTATGTAGAACATTGCACATATTTTCAGCAGCATGTTAAGCTATTTTAAAACTTACTTTCGGTGGAATAACTGGCTTGACTGGAAGATGACCTTTAACATCTGACATTAATTTTGCCAACTGAAATATCAGTAAAATATTAGAATGTTCATTACCAAATAAACATTTATTCTCAAGGTGAGAGAAGAGAGATCTTATGAAGTAAATACTTAAAGGGCATTCTAAATGTAAATGCTATCTTAAAAACCAGCTTTCATTTCATCTGAGTAAATTTTGATAATTGTTAAAAATATATTTTGGTCACTTTCATTACCTAAAATGACAATATTAGCTTTTCAAAGATTACAGATTTTGAATCAAGTAATAAACAGAGCCTTATAAAAGTTTGTTTCTCAATGACTGACATATTTCTATAGTACCATTGTATCAATGATGACAATCTAGTCAAACACTTCTCTCTACAAGTGTTTCTTTATCCTATACTTTACAAAATTGCATGTAATGTCAGGTTATTCAGTTCAAAGACTGGTAAGGTGTTTATGAACATGCCACTTTTCAATTCCAGATTTTTCACCTGCTTGTAGACATTCTTGAGACAATAAGGTGCGCTTTTGTTTTGCATATCTCAATGGGTGATTTGTGATCTTCACCTTTGACAGAAATTAATGGCTATCAGGACTAGCAAGTTTTCTTGCCCTGTTCAGGTGTAAAATTCTCCACTTATTCTGGTGAATACTTGGTCCCCTGAACTCTGCTTGCAAGGGTTGTGTGAACTGGCCATCTTACCACTAAGAGGTGCAGTTGGAAGTTTTCATCAGTCTGAGACCACGATGTCATTTCTCACTCTGCGGCACAAAGTTACATACTGCTGTAATGTAAGTCCGTGTCTGCTGTGCCATGAGAACGTGTTCGAACCTACAAAATGCACTAGCTCGTTAACTGGAACAATAACAATAATCTTCACTAATGAACTGGAGAATACGAAATGATCAACGGAGCTCAGGCGAAGTTTTAACACCTTTTAATTCGGTGTTAGCAGCATCATAGTATATTATTCTAGTGGCCTCGTAGAGCACCCGTTCTGACCAGGATAACATCTAACCTAAGCATACACTAATCTTCAATATCTAAATCTGTCTCATTCACCTTGACGCTCAGCCTATTTCTATTCCCTCTGTTCCTTCAGATCCTTGCTGTTATGTTCATCCAAAATTCGTCTAGTTTTCTGCCCGTCGTTCTTGGACCCATGCGTTTTCCCAATCAATGCTTCCACTTGTTATCCACTTGAAGTCAACTGTTCAATTACATCCAAACATCCAATTGCCACACCAATTTGCTTCCACAATCGAAATACACAACCGCTCACTTAGATGGCTCCACAGCGTATGCTTTGGTTGTCATGCTCGCGTTGGTGTGACATATCTTCGTATCTCTTGGTTTTGGTGCACTGTCCACTTCTGGATTTTCCTTCTATCCTCTCTGTATAGTGTGCTTTGGTACTAGCTATGTGGCACATACCATATATGAACAGTTGCCTGCTTTAGAAGTCCATGCTGAAATCATATTTATGTTCACAATGTTTATATATACAGCAATACAGCACTTTTTTTAATTTCTTAACTGGTCATTTATAATGAAGTTCTTTCATTCATGTCATTAAGAATAGAACTTAAAGAAAAAATCAACATAGCAGAAAAGATTATTGCAGACTGAGAAAAGGTGGATTCCCACTTCGAAAGAGGTACCGAACCTATAAGACAGTACAGCTGTTTTAAGAAAACATCCTTGGTATAATTGTTATGGTGAAAATAAATCTGCTGATATTAAAAAGTGGCGGAAATGTGTACACACTGCAGACAAATGGAATACTGCAGCTTGTTCGTCAAATTGCCAGACCGTATCTAGGGTTCTAGATTTTAAAAAATAAACAAACGAGTGTGAATAAAATATTAATGTGAAGCTTGATAAATGAAGGACATATATAAATAACAGCAAATTAACGAGAATACTTCACTGTAAACAGAAATATCACAATCCACAACTTTAATCTGAACATCAACTAGAAATACAAATTTAAATAAAACCATAGGTTTGGAAAATAAAACAAAACAGGAAGTCCAGGAGATGAAACCAGCAGGACTGGGGTGAATATGGAAAAGCAGGAAATTGTTAAGGTGAGTTTTAAAAAAAACATATACATATATCTATTTAGCAACCAATTAGGAAGACAATTACCACAACTTTGTTGTCTTCAAGGTTCTTTCTCCTGAGCTCTTCATATCTAGAAATATCATCTTGTTCTCGCTGGAAGTAAGGAAAAATACAAACCAGATAAATGGTAAAATAAATGTTGAATTTCAAGTTAAAATACTCTAATGGTCTTAGAGTGGGTGACCAAGCTTTAAGTGTACTGATTTTTCCCATTGGAAGGCATGGTTTTATCTACTGATAAGACAATAATGTGTATCTACCATTAGCCGAAATAAAAATCCTAGTCCCTACACTGTGGTGACTGCTTAGAGTGATGGCCTTTAATCCTCCGCCCTCAACAAAATCCTCCCAGCAGACACCAGTAATGCTGGATGTATTCATCTTAATAATGTGCCATGCCGATAAGTGTGAGGGGACATGTTCTGCCATCTAACACGATCACCATAGTCAGGGATCAGCTCAGTGTTCTTGTCCCTGACCATGCCACATGGCCAAGCCATCCAGATATTTACTTCTCTGCCTTCCCCTTGTTATTTTCCCCTCAATCTTGCCAGTTGTCACCAAGTTCTCTAGTTTACTTCTTATAATGTGCCCAAAAAATGTTGACTGTCTATGTCTAATTTCTCTAAACAGTTTACAGTTTTCATGTGCCTCTTACATATTCTCTACAGAATTTGGAGTACACATCTTAGTAAAGTGAGCGGTTAACACTGAGTTGTTAACTGTATTCAAAACCACATTTTGAAATTTTTAATAAAAACAACACTGCTTCATTTTCCTTCATATCTCATAACATGGTAATATGCATTGCTTATGTGAACAAAATTCATTTGACAATGTTTTTTTCTTCCTTTGTGACTGTAACATGCACAACAGATAACTGATGTACGAAAGATGAGTTATTGGAAGGGCCGAATGTAAGATGGGCCTGTGTGCCCAATTTGTGATCCTTTGAAAATAAAGTTTGTTCGTTCTTTTTAAAGTCATTCACATTAGGAGTGAATTGCCTGCTTTACACATTAGGCTCAAAGACCCCTCTGCCATACACCGCAAGGTACTATATTGGCAGTAAATGACAGTTTTTTGACATTAGGAGTTTCTCGCTCAGTACAAACCTCACTAGTCTGCGCTAGTGAGAATCTCAATATATTTATACCAGAATCACAGATACCATAAATATTCTACTGTGGTAGTTTCATCATTTTAAAATTTAATCAGGGAGCAGCCTTTTTTGGCCCATTCTTTATTATTTCCATTTGCTGAGCGATGTGTAACATACACATTTTACCTATTTTCTTGTCCTAGCAAATTGACTGCTAATTTGCAAGGATAAGTAATTAAACATCAAATGTTTCATTTCCCAAGTAATGTGGTGAAAGATTTTCCATTATGAGAAGACAAGCTAGAACATATTGTGACAACTGGAAAGTTTTGAAGAAAGAGAGATGGATGAAGATAGTGAAAGATAAATCTTAACAACCTTGTGTCATGGCATGGAAATGTGTCAGCGACATGAATTGATACATGCATGTTGGAGATCACAAGTTGTGGAGAAGCATTATCACGCAAGCCAGTAGGCAAGGCACTTGATGATGATCATTAATGCTGGGTGTGCGTATATATATTTATATCAAATCATGATCATGTAGCAGGTGATATGCAGATGCTGCTCTCGTCACGGCCTGTCAAAAACAGTCATCCTTTGCGAGTTCCATATGGATTGATGCTGCAGACAGCAGATCACATACTTCAAGACTGCCCGAAATACAATATATCTAGGCAAACAGTCTGGCATAAAGAAACAACAGTAGGAAGGTAAAGTGACAGTGAAGTTCATACAAGAGATAACACTGCAGATAAAGACAAATTTCAAGCGAATGAAAGAAGATCTCGTAGAATGCCAGCATGTTTCTTTTTCATGTCCCACAGTATTCTAAGAATTTTCTGTAAAAGTTAAGTTCAAACGCCTCAATTTTCTTTGCTAGTGACTGCAAAATGGTCTATGATTCACATGTGTATGTGGCCACAGGAAAGATGCATGTTCTACAAAATGTTTATTTTTGATGCTGGTATTGTGTCATAGGTTTTTAATAAGTTAACCTCTGCATTTCTATGGCCAATGCCAATTCTCCATGTGACTTGTTCTTGTTTTTAACAGTTCCTATTGTTGATACAACTCATAAAAATGCTTTATCTAGACCAACAAGCAGCGGTTAGAATAGATGGCGAGACATCAGATTGGATTGACATCAAGCAAGGAGTCTGTCAGGGCTGTGTGCTGTCCCCCTATTTGTTTAACCTGTACGCCGAAAATATAATGAGAAATGTCAGAGATGATATAAACAGGGAGCTAATATGATGCCCTAAATATCGGTGGTCATGACATACCAGAGATTCGATATGCTGATGATACAGTATTGCTATCCACAACACAGAATGGTATAGAAAACCTAATAACCTCAACTCAATTGAATAGTGAAAATCACAACTTATATCTTAACATAGCAAAAACAAAGATAATGCATACAGATAAAACTACTATGGAGAAAGAAATATATGTTAATGAGGAAAAATTGGAGGTGGTGGAAAATTTTGAATATCTTGGGTCATTGATTACCAACAATGGTGACACAATGAAAGAAATTAAAAGACAAATGAATATCTATTGCTCTTCAAAGACTAAAACAACTGAATAAATTGTGGAGTGGGACAGATAGTACTACAGAATTTAGATTTTTAAGAGCATGCATCTTTCCCATTGCAACATACGCCTGTGAGACCTGGACACTTATTAAACAAGTTGAACAGCACATACATGCCATGCCTTTGAATATAAATGTTATAGACGACTTCTAAAATTATCTTGGATACAGAAAAGAACAAATACATCCATACTTCAAGAGCTGAATATTGAAGAAGATTGGCTATTAAAGATGAAACAAAGAAAATTGAAATATTTTGGTCACTTGAAACATCACAAAAGTTTGGAGAGAACAATAATTGAGGGGTATATGCCTGGGAAGAGAGGAAGAGGAAGCCAAAGAGAAGATGGGTGCAGGATTTGGTGGATGATCTCCAGATGGGTGTATCGGACACGGGACATCTTGCTTATGATCGACAGGTTTTCAGAAGGTTGTTATGGGAGCGAGGTTCTGCAAAGGACATGCTACTGAATGAATGAATGAATGAATGAATGAATGAACTGTTGAATATAGAACCAAAATATTAAAAGTTTGTGACATTGTCAATTTCTTCATTGTTGACTGTGATTTCTGGTGACATGTTCTTTTTGTCCGTGTTTTTAATTTGTTTCTGCTTAAGTTGGTCAGATTATCCTCACTTCACATTGAACCATTCATTCCATAAGGGCTTGGATCCCTTCCTCAGTACCTATTTTGGTCAATGTCACCAGTTCTATGTTGGTTGCCTATTCTTCTTAAGCCACCTGCATAGTGCTCGTGTCTGGCGTCATCCCTGTTAACTTGATGTTCTTGTGATCAGGTCAAGGTTGCAGGTTTGACAGCTAGTCAAATATGGTGGTGGGTTCTATTTTAAAGTTCAGAAGAAAATAAAAATGACTATTTTCTAATCCCCTAACAATATTTAATAGTGAACTGTGTCGTCTGCATAAATGAGTTTCTGATATTGGATTATACATTAAGTACATGCTGGCTCCGCGGTGAAGGGAATTCATAATCTCGAATACTTGCAGTTCGAAACACAGCTGTGATGGTTTTCTATGAAATGGTATGGGTGCTGGTCATTCAGAAAGCAATGGCAAACTACTGAACGTAAACTTGCAAAGGAATCATGAACAGCCGAAAATGCTGGGGTTGACTGCTACATCCTGTGAAGGACATGCAGCAACAACTGACTTATTACCTCATTACTAATCTTGTCCAGATGGTTATTATTTGTAATAACCTCCTACCAGAGAAGAAGAACTATTATGTATTAATAAATTAATTAACAAATTCAGTACCAAACAAAAAGTAGGTTTGGATCAAACAAAAGTGGATGGCAGAAAATGGAAAGTAGGGGTGTGTGACAGTTATGACTTAAAAGTTGTTAGTATGGTAGCAGACGTGTTGTATTGTATATAAAATTGAAGAGGGTTATTTCAGGAACAAGAAATACTATTGCATACAAGTCCATGGCAGAAGTGGAAACAAGCATTTATCACACGTAATCAGTGAAGTGCCATCTCTACACAGCAAGGTTACTGCAAACTGCACTTACATTGGCACCTTTCCGTCTTAGTTTGGTACATTGTGCTTCAAAAAGGCTTAATAACTACGACCCATGGCGGTGGCGAGTGTAGGCTGGTAAGGCCAATTCTTGCTGCAAATGTTTGCCCACAGTAGATGCATGTGAAAACATGGTCATTTCCACCATTTTGCACCATCTTACGTCACTCACGCTCTGTGTGTGCTTTATCTGCAATCATTTTCTCCTTTGTCTTTATTCCATTTCTGATAGTTGCCCTCCATGCAACACTGTTCAGCGGCGACTTGCTCCCAATGTGCATTATCTATGCCTGTATCAATCATGTCCCGTTTAGTGCAAACTGCACTAGATAGATGCAAAACACTTCACTTTGGTTGTACAACCCTTTTGCATGCTGCAAAAAAAATAAAGTAATAAGTATGTATGCAGGAAATGTGTTGCAATTTAGTATTATTAACAACTATTAAACATACATAGTTTATTATTTAGCAAGATTCTGATTGTGGTTCTATTTATTAGTGATTTTCTTTACATTACAAAAAATAAAGAAAATGCCAAACAATGGCCAGGTTAGCTTATCTACTACTTACCGTGCCTTGGCCTTCCATATTGCACTATCTGTATCAATTTTCAATTAACAAATCTGCAAACACGGTGACTCTGCTGCAGAAATAAACGACAAAGTATCTAAATTAGTATTCTATTCAGTATTACTTTAGTAGTCACTAGGCTTTTTCTACAACCCACGCCCTCATTCAGGTCGACGCCCTCATCTATTCCCGCCAAAAGTTTCCTCAGCGCGTCAAATATTCAAGAAATTTTAAAGTATAGATGATATTACCATACAATTATAAAATAGCACAAATTAATGAATACATGTATGTCTCGCTGAATTATTAATATAGGTATAAGACTGCAAAAAAGCAGTGCGAGGGCAGCGCATTTATCTAGGACACGTGCAAATGCTCCTGGTTGCTTAACCCGCTAAATGCAAAACACACAGCCACTGTACAGTTAACAAGAATGCGTAAACATTACATATTCATTACAGTGTTGCACTGAATATGTAAAACCTTGTATTAAATCGTAATGTTATAAATCCCATTCATACAGACTTAAGGTCCACTTTACAATGACAAGAGGCTTTCGCTTTGTATTCTCCCCACGTGTGAAAGTGGGCGGTATCACAGGCGCGCATGCACACTGGCCCGGCAATCATGAACCCAAAACATCCGGTTGTTTAACAGCTATTATAACGGTAACGGTACAGGTTATGTATGTTATCACTATTACCTCCTATTGACAACAAGATCCCTTTCAAATTCATTTCCAAACTATGACTGATTTGGTCACAGGATTATTAATCGGAGGCTGGGATGGGCCCTAATTATAACCTCGCTTATGAGGTTGAACGAATTAGGGGTAATGACCTAACCTAGGCATGTTAGAAATAGAATATTGCAGGATCGACAAGTGAAGTGAAGTGTCGTGCCGAGGTAATGGTGCAAAGTCACCCAGCATGCCAACTTGCCAACCAACGCCCGTCGATACACGAGGATGTCGTCAGCAAATGACAGAGTCCTACCCCTCCCGTCCAACTGTTGTTCAGTGATCAGCACTGTATACACGTTGAATAGCACTGGTGACAGTGGTGAACCCTGCTGCAATCCTGGACATATCGTTATCGGCTCAGAAGACCAACTCCCGCATCTTAGCACCACCTTCCTTTGGAGCAGAGCTGCAGCTATCCATCGTACAAGGTGAGGGTGCACTTTCAGTCTGAGTAGGGTTTGGATCAAGTGCTCGAAAGATACTCTGTTATATGCGTCCTCTAAGTCTATGGCGGCCGCACATGTCTCTTCTCTGACCTGAAATCCTTCGTAAACATCTTGAGCAAAGACCGCCGCATTCAGCCATGACTCTTTGTTACGTCTGTATCCTCCAAGTGTGGGCGGGAAGCAGCTGAGTTGTTCCAAGTCACAAGCAAGTCTGTGTGCTACAATTTTCTCCAGTTGCTTGCTAACAGTGTTCTGCATCGCAATGATTCTGTAGCCGCTTATCTTGGAATGGTCTTTGCTCGGTTTTGGCAGCGGCAGCAAGTAGCTGTGTAGCCATTCTTCTTTGATCTGACCCCTCTGGATACTGGTGTTGAATTCTCTGGCCAGTTCTTCCATGTCATCATCTGATATCACCAGTAGGTCACCATATCGGATGCCGTCTGGGCCTGGGGCGGTGTTAGGTGATTTCTTGAGCATCGCACGCATTATTTCAGCTGTGATTATCCATTCTTCGTCTGTCCCGACCCCTCGCACAACTGAGAGAGTGTCGTTGTGGTCCTCTGTCTGGCGGGCTCGTCTTTCTGGTCAGTCTGTTCTATGTAGCGTGCAAGAAGGGCCTTACCTTTATCCGCATCCGACTTTTTCCATGTGAGGTCTGTGCCTTGAAAGTCTGGAATACCCCTACGTTGTGCAGCACCGTTCATGCTCTTATGGAGGCGCCAGAATGTCGTAAGAGATCGCTCGGAGCACACCTTCCTGCAGAACTCGTCCCATTTCTCGGCCTTGGCCTGTTTGGCGCAGGATTTGAATAAAGTCATCGTCCTATTGACCTCAGTCTTCAGGTTCGCCAACTCAACCTGTGGCATGATAGCCTTTCTGGCCTTTTGCCAGTCTTTGACAGCCTGCCTCTTTCCCAGCCATGCCTTCTCAACCTCTCCATTCCACCATGGTGGCTGCAACCATCTTTCTTGTCTCCTGCGGGAGGAAGTTAGTTTTCTTTTTCTAATCTTGCTTATGGCGTCTTGACCAGTGTTGTCGTACGGGAAGGCATTTGTCTTGTTTCTTTGACTCATGGCCCTGTCTTTCTTGATCAGGATGACACAAGGGTAGTGGTCACTATCGTGGTATCCCAGTGTGCCTCATAGGCACCTTGGTGCCTCCCCCCTCCCACCCACCCTCCCTTTTACTTTTTACAATTTAATTAGCGAGCATGCAAAATGCTACTGTTGCCATTGCTTGCTCTAATCTCTTTAAGGCATCTTCCGTTAGATGGCTGTTCGAAGATAGTTATGCCAATTTAGTCGCGTAAGACTTTTTTCCATTTACTTGGATGTTACATTGAGATATTTCTTTTTTCTTGAACATGACCATAATTTTCTTTTACTTTTTACAATTTAATTCTCATTCTCTACTATTAACTAATTGTTCAAATCAAGCAAAAGTAAACAACTCAAATCGATGGGTTACAACAACAACATTAAGGTTGAGTTAACATTATCGTGAGGTTTGCGTGTGCTTTTATGCGATCCCCTTCCCCTTCTCTCCCCCCACCCCCCCCCCCCCCCCTCCCCGCCCGCCTCCTGCGAGGAACATTTGGTAGCCACACATAACCTTACCCAGCTGACACCAATTCCAATTCCAATGCCAATTTTCAAAACAAAAATTCCAAATTCGGCCTCGTTCAACTTGCGTTTTTCAGCTGTGGTTATATTTGACACACACTCGTGAAGAAATATATAGACGGCGCGAACTCACATATCTCGCAACAGATTGCAACAATTAATTTCTTGAGTGCCCCTTTTAAAAAACCCCATCATTAAATCGTAATGTTATAAATCCCATTCATACAGACTTAAGGTCCACTTTACAATGATAAGAGGCTTTCGCTTTGTATTCTCCCCACGTGTGAAAGTGGGCGGTATCACAGGCGCGCATGCACACTGGCCCGGCAATCATGAACCCAAAACATCCGGTTGTTCAACAGCTATTATAACGGTAACGGTACAGGTTATGTATGTTATCACTATTACCTTCTATTGACAAACAAGATCCCTTTCAAATTCATTTCCAAACTATGCCTGATTTGGTCACAGGATTATTAATCGGAGGCTGGGATGGGCCCTAATTATAACCTCGCTTATGAGGTTGAACGAATTAGGGGTAATGACCTAACCTAGGCATGTTAGAAATAGAATATTGCAGGATCGACATGTGAAGTGAAGTGTCGTGCCGAGGTAATGGTGCAAAGTCACCCAGCATGCCAACTTGCCAACCCACGCCCGTCGATACACGAGAATGTCGTCAGCAAATGACAGAGTCCTACCCCTCCCGTCCAACTGTTGTTCGGTGATCAGCACCGTATACACGTTGAATAGCACTGGTGACAGTGGTGAACCCTGCGGCAATCCTGGACATATCATTAATCGTTATCGGCTCAGAAGACCAACTCCCACATCTTAGCACCACCTTCCTTTGGAGCAGAGCTGCAGCTATCCATCGTACAAGGTGAGGGTGCACTTTCAGTCTGAGTAGGGTTTGGATCAAGTGCTCGAAAGATACTCTGTTATATGCGTCCTCTAAGTCTATGGCGGCCGCACATGTCTCTTCTCTGACCTGAAATCCTTCGTAAACATCTTGAGCAAAGACCGCCGCATTCAGCCATGACTCTTTGTTACGTCTGTATCCTCCAAGTGTGGGCGGGAAGCAGCTGAGTTGTTCCAAGTCACAAGCAAGTCTGTGTGCTACAATTTTCTCCAGTTGCTTGCTAACAGTGTTCTGCATCGCAATGATTCTGTAGCCGCTTATCTTGGAATGGTCTTTGCTCGGTTTTGGCAGCGGCAGCAAGTAGCTGTGTAGCCATTCTTCTTTGATCTGACCCCTCTGGATACTGGTGTTGAATTCTCTGGCCAGTTCTTCCATGTCATCATCTGATATCACCAGTAGGTCACCATATCGGATGCCGTCTGGGCCTGGGGCGGTGTTAGGTGATTTCTTGAGCATCGCACGCATTATTTCAGCTGTGATTATCCATTCTTCGTCTGTCCCGACCCCCTCGCATAACTGAGAGAGTGGGTTCCAAATGTTGCTGTATGTAGCCGAGGCGCGGTGTTGGGGTGAGCGCCCAACATTGCTTAAATACCTCAATGGCTCGTGAATACAAAACCTATGCAGCAAAAGTCCAACTCCTGGCCTTCACGCGGCGGACCTGTTTAAACTAACAGGAGAAGGGGCGACGGCAAATCTCTGGCGCCGGAAAATAACCAGTATGCTCTAGATGTGTATGCACGTACATGCATGCGCAGACAGGTGTGTGCGCGCGTACACATCTACACTCGAGTGAGACCACAGTCTGCTCTAGCAAAGAAAGGTGCTGAAGTCGGAGGCAACCAGCCAAGAGGCGCACCACAGAAATCAGGATGCCACGCAATCACGCAAAATGAAATATGTCGACTACTGCTAATCGTTATGGTGCTCGCCCTGCTTTGGACCCCTAGGCAGGTGCAGTGCCGGGCCCTATGTCTCGAAAGGGTCCAACCCCAACTACTGGAGGTCCTTCTCAGATGTCCTGTGGAGCCAGGGGACATGAGAATAGGATGACTGGCCTTACCAAACGAAGACTTAAAATAATGCACTGGAATGCGGAGGGAGTCAGCAACAAAAAAATAGAATTAGAAAAAATCTTGGACCAAGAAAAAGTAAGCATATGTTGCTTGCAAGAAACTCACCTCAATGAAAATATAGCCTTCAAAATCAGAGGCTACCAGTGTTACCGATCTGACCGAAAGGACAGGCGATAAGGTGGGATACTGACCCTTGTAAGAAATAACATCATGGCTTCCCAAATCAAAGTCTACGTGGAAGGGGCTGAGTATCAGACACTTAAACTTAAGACAGGTAATACAGATCTACATCTGATCAATTACTACTGTCCAAGTGACCGCCCACAGGCATTGGACACACTACCACTAAAAGAAAAAATGATTGTGTGTGGCGATTTCAACAGCCACTCGCAGAGCTGGGGCTATGATCACATGGACCAGAGAGGAGAGAGACTGGAAGACTGGCAGGATGAGAATAGATTCATGTTGATTAACAAGCCGTCCGACCCACATACTTTCTACTCGAGATCATGGCACTCTACAACTACACCTGACCTGGCTTTTCATTCACCAGACCTGGAGTGGAACATTACACGAATTGTTGGGAAACAACTTGGTGGCAGTGACCATCGGCCAGTCTTTCTAACCGTAGAAAATGAGCTTGTAAGTGAAAGCAGCACCCTCTCGAGGTGGAACTACAAGAAAGCAGACTGGGCAATCTACAAGCATCGCACCAGCATATTGGTTAGAAACCTGAACACTGAGAAAGACATAAATAAAGTAGTTGAAGAGTTTGGGAAATGCATACTACAGGCAGCGCGAGAAACAGTACCAAGAGGAGCCCGTAAACAATATAAACCCTACTGGAGTAGTGAACTGGAACAGTTGCATAATGATGTGGAAGTGTGTAGAAAGCAAGCAGAGGCCACACCCAGCCAAGAGCACCACAATAAATTCCAGCATGCAAAAGCCAAATTTCAAAGGGCCAAGCTGCAGGCTAGACGGAAAAGCTGGCAGGAGAAAACGGAGTCTCTGAACTTTGAAAGAGACACAAGGAAATTGTGGAAGCTAATAAAACAGCTTAATGACGAGGGCACAGGGAGAAACTCAAAAATTGCGCTACATAAAGATGGAAAAATCTTAACAAGAAAGCAAGCAGCTGACCATTTTGCGGACTCATTCGCACAAGATAGCAATATCAAAATTAGTCCAGAGAAACAACAAGAGATTCGAGAGAAACGACAACATACAGGACAGAAGGAAATAGTACATGAGGTTCTGGAGGCACCCATCACAATCAGCGAACTGGAGCTAGCCATATCAAAACTGAAAATGAGAAAGTCACCAGGAGCTGATGGTATCTCCAATGAAATGATCAGGAACCTAGGAACAGAGGCCAAAACAAAGCTGTTGCAGATCTTCAATAACAGCTGGACCTTAGGCAGTGTTCCACAAGCCTGGAGAGAAGCAATCATGATACCCCTCCTAAAATCAGGGAAAGATGGTTCCATTGCCTCTAGCTACAGACCAATTAGCCTCACCAGCTGTCTCTGCAAAACACTGGAGCGCATCATCAATCACAGACTGCAGTGGTACATTGAAAGTAAAAACATCCTTGTGCCACAGCAGGCTGGCTTTAGGCAGTGCTACTCTACGGAAGATCAGACAACCTACCTCTCTCAAGAAATTGAGGATGCATTCCAAGAGAAGAAGCTGGTGCTTGCGGCATGGATAGATCTGAAGAAAGCCTTTGACAAAGTCTGGAAAGAAGGTCTGATGAAGAAACTGAGAAACTGCAAAGTCAATGGAAGAATGTACAAATGGGTGAAAGCATACTTGTACAACAGAAGAGCCCGAGTACAGATAGACGGACTCAAGAGCAAGAAAGTACTACTGCGTCACGGTGTCCCCCAGGGCGGAGTCTTGTCCCCCACACTTTTTCTAATCTTCATCAATGATCTTGTTGCTCACCTACCGCATGTAATTAAAGCGGCAATGTACGCCGATGACCTGGTTCTATGGAGCACAAATGAATATGCATCAGTGGCCACCAGATTGCTACAAAGAGCTGTAGATACATTTGCTGCATGGGCAAATAGATGGTGTGTCAGCTTAAACACTGACAAGTGCAGCACCACCGTATTTACCCTCTCTCCAAAACAAAAGGCAGGGATCATCCAGATAAATGGAACTCCCCTAAGAGAAGATAAAGAACCAACATACCTTGGAGTAACATTTGATGGCAAGCTGACATGGAGAAAGCACATCAACAAAGCAGTAGCAAAAGCCAGAAGGAAAATAGCCATCCTGAGAAAGCTAAGTGGAACCACATGGGGAGCCAGTGTGAAAATACTTAGCAAAGTTTACCAACAGAGCATACGACCACACCTGGAATATGGGTCAACTGCGTGGTGTTCAGCATCAAAAACCACACTACAAGAGCTGGACAAGGTGCAAAATCAAGCACTTAGAGTCACCACAGGAGGGATGAGATCAACCCTTATAGTGGAAATGGAGAAGATGGGGAGGACACAGGCACTGAGTGAGCGCAGAGATACGAAAACGCTAATACAAGCAGAAAAGTTCCTCAGCTTGCCAGGCCACCCTATGAAGAACAGATTTGAAAACCTAGCTATGGGGCGGTTGAAAAGAAGTAGTTTTATCCACCAGGCCAAACGACTCTGCAGAGAAACCACTGATCTGCCCATAGTTGGTATCCCCCTAACAACTATTCCAGAGCGAACTCCATGGAAAGATGAGCATAGACTATCGTTACAAATCCAGACAAAAGTGAGAGGAATATTTGACAAGGAAGAACAGAACAGTGTGCAGCGCAGAACAGCCACTCTCAGCTTCCTTGATGAAGAATACCCACAGGATCTCTGGATCCGAGTCTACACAGATGGGTCAGCACAAAATGCTGTTCGAAATGGAGGAGCGGGAGTGTACATAGAATACCCAAATAATACTAGGGACACAGCCAGAGTACCGACAGGAAAGTACTGCCATAACTATGATGCCGAAATTGAGGCAATCAAGATAGCAACAGAGAAATTACTAAATAACAGCAATGGTACACAACCTGTGGTGCTACTAACAGATGCAAAATCAGTACTCGAGGCGCTCCTCTCTGGGAAATTGCCAGTACTAAGGACACTACTTTCTGAACTTAGCAGTCAGCATAAAGTCACCATACAGTGGAGTCATCCCACTGTGGAGTACCCGGAAACGACAGAGCTGATCAATTGGCTAAGGAAGGAGCCAAAGAAGAACAGCCTGATGTGCCCGTTACATACCACCAAAAGAAAAGAATGATCAAATCAGTCAGAAAGCCACCAAAACCTGCTCAAGATGACTACCACGTTATGGACAGACCAGAACAAGTCATTATTCTGCGCCTCAGAACAGGACACAATAGATTACGCAACCACATGTATACAAAATTCAAGATTGGTGAAACAGCCATGTGCACATGTGGATTGGCGTTGCAGACAGCAGAGCACATACTCCAAGACTGCCCAAAATATAACATATCTAGGCAAACCTTCTGGCCTAGAGAGACGACAGTGGAAGATAAACTCTATGGACCACTGTGTGAACTGAAAAAAAAACAGTTCAATTCATGCAAGAGACGACATTGCAGATATAGACATATTTCAAGCGAACGAAAGAAGAAGAAGAACTGAGAGAGTGTCGTTGTGGTCCTCTGTCTGGCGGGCTCGTCTTTCTGGTCAGTCTGTTCTATGTAGCGTGCAAGAAGGGCCTTACCTTTATCCGCATCCGACTTTTCCCATGTGAGGTCTGTGCCTTGAAAGTCTGGAATACCCCTACGTTGTGCAGCACCGTTCATGCTCTTATGGAGGCGCCAGAATGTCGTAAGAGATTGCTCGGAGCACACCTTCCTGCAGAACTCGTCCTATTTCTCGGCCTTGGCCTGTTTGGAGCAGGATTTGAATAAAGTCATCGTCCTATTGACCTCAGTCTTCAGGTTCGCCAACTCAACCTGTGGCATGTTAGCCTTTCTGGCCTTTTGCCAGTCTTTGACAGCCTGCCTCTTTCCCAGCCATGCCTTCTCAACCTCTCCATTCCACCATGGTGGCTGCAACCATCTTTCTTGTCTCCTGCGTGAGGAAGTTAGGCTTTCTTCTTCTAATCTTGCTTATGGCGTCTTGACCAGTGTTGTCGTACGGGAAGGCATTTGTCTTGTTTCTTTGACTCATGGCCCTGTCTTTCTTGATCAGGATGACACAATGGTAGTGGTCACTATCGTGGTATCCCAGTGTGCCCCATAGGCACCTTGGTGCCTCCCCCCTCCCACCCTCTCTTTTACTTTTTACAATTTAATTAGCGAGCATGCAAAATGCTACTGTTGCCATTGCTTGCTCTAATCTCTTTAAGGCATCTTCCGTTAGATGGCTGTTCGAAGATAGTTATGCCAATTTAGTCGCGTAAGACTTTTTTCCATTTACTTGGATGTTACATTGAGATATTTCTTTTTTCTTGAACATGACCATAATTTTCTTTTACTTTTTACAATTTAATTCTCATTCTCTACTATTAACTAATTGTTCAAGTCAAGCAAAAGTAAACAACTCAAATCGATGGGTTTACAACAACAACATTAAGGTTGAGTTACATTATCGTGATGTTTGCGTGTGCTTTTATGCGATCCCCTTCCCCCCCCCCCCCTCCCCGTCCGCCCCCTGCGAGGAACATTTGGTAGCCACACATAACCTTACCCAGCTGACACCAATTCCAATTCCAATGCCAATTTTCAAAACAAAAATTCCAAATTCGACCTCGTTCAACTTGCGTTTTTCAGCTGTGGTTATATTTGACACACACTCGTGAAGAAATATATAGACGGCGCGAACTCACATATCTCGCAACAGATTGCAACAATTAATTTCTTGAGTGCTTTTTATCATCATTAACTGGTGCATAGGCTCTCAACCAATTCACGCCGAGCAGCCTACAGGTGTTAGTATTGTTCCTCGTATACACTTGTTTTTATAATAAAATTTAATACAAGACACTCATATAACATCCCATAACGTGTCCAGGCATTCCAGAGTTGCCGAGCAACCAGAGTTCAACAAATAGAGGAGACGAGATTCGAGGTAGTCATATGGACAACAATCCTTTTCAAATTAATTTGCAAACTGTGGCTGATTGGATCACAGCATTATTAATCTGAGGCTGGGATGGGTCCTAATGATAACTTCTCTTCTGGGGTTGAACGGGGTAGGGGTAATGGAAAAATGACCCTTGGGGTAGAAGAATATAAAAATAAAAATTGTTATTATGTTGTGTTATTTTGAACGGCGTCACTTCACATTGGGTATTTCCACGCACGCTCAGTTCCCCGATGCACTAACCATTCCAAAGTACTTCAGAAAAACCTGACTGTGTAGAACCGCAGCAATTGTTTACTGCAGTCATGTTGATGAAGAATTATTATTATTTATTATTATTATTATTATTTGTAGTAGTAGCAACAGCAGCAGCAGCATCAGCAGCAGCAGCAGCAGCGGAGGCAACAGCAGCAGCAAGAACAAGAGCGACAGCAGGAGCAGCAGAACCTTCTCTTAATTCACAAGAATCTCTACACAGCGACCACTCCACACTCGGTTCCATTATACAACGTCAGGCACTATCATCTACTGTCTGTAGAACCTTGCAGTGTACGGCAGGGTGGTCTTAAGTCTGAGGAATTAAGGCAGCCTGGCTAGGGCAGTCGCTGCGAATTGCGCAGGTTAGGATTTTCTGTTTGATCCCGAACGAAAAAATCCACATCCTACTGAGGATTCGAACGCGGGTCTCCCGATGGAGAACCCGGTGTTCTTAGCTACTCGTCTGTTAAATAAATTTAATGTTTTAAATCTATAATTGTTTATGTGTATATTACTTATGGATATTTTTGTCTTACTTCTCCATAAGAAACATATTGTTTTATTATGTAATTATTACAATTCACCAACAATGTAATTGTAATTACATGTAATTATTACAATTCACCAACGATTGTTAAGGGGGGGGGGGGGGGGGGGGGGGGAGAGAGAGAGAGAGAGAGAGAAACTTACCAAGATTGGGAATTCCTAACCACAAGTGCTTACTATACTATACAATGCGTAGGGTTGGTTTCATACGAAGTTTTCAGGGATACCATCATCATCATCATGTACCATGCCGATAAGCGTGGGTGGTCATGTTTTGCCATCTCACTCGATCACCAGAGTCGTGGATCAGCTCCGTGTTTCTGTCTCGACCATGCCACATGGCCAAGCCATCCAGGTATTTACTTTTCGGTCTTCTCCTTGGTCTTTTCCCTTGGATCTTGACAGTTGCCACCAATTCTCCAAGTCATTTCTTCTCATAACATGCACACAAAATTTGTACTGTCTACGTCTAATGTTTCTAAACAGTTTATGATCTTCATTTGTTTCTTGAAGAATTTGTTCATTGGTTTGTCTGTCTGTCCATGGTATTCTTTGCATTTCCCTCAGAAACCACATTTCCACAGCCATCAGATGTTTTTCAGCTTGTCTGCTCATTGTCCACGCTTCACATCCATGCAAAAGTACAGGTTCTATGTAGCATTTCAATACTCTTTTTTCTTGTTTCAATTGATATCTTTTTGTTGGTCAGTATGTTTTCATCTTGCAAAAGGCTACCTTCGCAATGGCAATTCTTGTTCTAATCTTTTCAAGGCATCTCCCATCAGATGTTATGACTGTTCCGAGATAAATGTACCGATTCACTTACTTAAGAATATGTCCATTTGCTTGAATATCACATTGTGGTATTTCCTTCTTCCCAGTGACAACCATAATCTGTGTCTTCTTACAATTCAATTCTAGTCCCAGTTGCTCACTGTGTGCAATAACCGCATCTACTAAATGTTGGAGGTGCTGTTCATTGTTTGCAATCAAGACTATATCATCTGCATATCTAATGTTATTGATGCATCGTTCCCCCATTATTGATTCCTTCCATATCTTCTATATTTCTGAAAATATTTTCACTGTACAGGGAAAACAGATCTGGAGACATTACACATCCCTGTCTCACACCTCTTTTAATAGGCCGATATTGACCGACTTCATTATTAATTCTGATGGCAGCTTGTTGTCTCCAATATACGTATTTTACAAGTCTAAGGTCTTTTCCATCAAATTGTAGATCTTCAAGCATCCTTATCATATCGAAAGCTTTTCTCACTTTATCGAAAGCCCTTGTGTAGTCAATAAAGCAAAGGTGTGGATTCAGGGAGACAATTACCGCATTAACAGAATGCAGCTTACACCTTCTTTCCCTTGTTTTACACAGATACCAGTCAATCGTTTCTCCAAGAGAGACGTTTAAAGCGCTTTCATTTGCGGTGTCTGCGGAGAAAACTTGGTATTAGTATTAAGTGCAAGACAAAATCACAAATACTGAAGTATTGGAAAGATCGGGTTTTGTGATGGTTTGTTCCATGCTGTCTTCGTATACTTAGACGGATAGAACATGTTAGGATGATGAATGATGGTATAACTATAATACCGAAGGACATCTCTTTTGGTGAATTACAAATGGGTAAGAGGGGGTCTCGGGAAGGGGGTCGGCGGTTTTAAATTTTCCGGGGAAAAAACAAAAAAAAAAAAGGGTTTTTTGGTTAAGCGGGGGGGCAAAAAGAAGGAATTTTCCAAGGCCCAATTTTTAATAAAT
>JACEFZ010015507.1:0-76964 GCA_014155875.1 Cepaea nemoralis
CACTACGTCCGTTCATGGATTTTTCTCAAAATATAAAAGTTGCTGGATCACTAGGAAATTAGTCTAAAACAATGTCCTGACACCAGATATGACCATAAAAATAATAATCTACCCTATTGGAGCAATTTTGTTTTGAAAAATGAGATTGCTCAAAATTGAGAAATTTCGACATACGGCCGGTCATTGATTTTTCTCAAAATATAAAAGTTGCTAGATCACTAGGAAATTAGTCTAAAACAGTGTTCTGACATAAGATATGACCATAAAAATAATAATCTGCCCTATTGGAGCAATTTTTTGAAAAATGAGATTGCTCAAAATTGAGACATTTCGACATACAGCCGGTCATGGATTTTTCTCAAAATATAAAAGTTGCTAGATCACTAGGAAATTAGTCATAAACAATGTCCTGGTGCTGTTCATGGATTTTTTTAAAAATATAAAAGTTGCTGGATCACTAGGAAATTAGTCTAAAACAATGTCCTGACACCAGATATGACCATACAAATAATAATCTGCCCTTTTGGAGCAATTTTGTTTTGAAAAATGAGATTGCTCAAAATTGAGAAATTTCGACATACGGCCGGTCATGGATTGTTCTCAAAAAATAAAAGTTGCTAAATCACTATGAAATTAGTCTAACACAATGTCCTGGCGCTAGATATGACCATAAAAATAATAATCTGCCATATTGGAGCAATTTTGCTGGGAAATATTAGATAGCTCAAAATTGAGAAATTTTGACATACGGCCGTTTATGGATTTTTCTCAAAATATAAAAGTTGCTGGATCACTAGGAAATTAGTCTAAAACAATGTCCTGGCACTAGATATGACCATACAAATAATAATATGCCCTATTGGAGCAATTTTGTTGGAAAACTTTAGGTAGCTCTAAATTGAGAAATTTCAACATACGGCCGTTCATGGATTTTTCTCAAAATATAAAAGTTGCTGGATCACTAGGAAATTAGTCTAAAACAATGTCCTGGCGCTAGATATGACCATAAAAATAATAATCTGCCATATTGGAGCAATTTTGCTGGGGAAAATTAGATAGCTCAAAATTGAGAAATTTCGACATACGGCCGTTCATGGATTTTTCTCAAAAAATAAAAGTTGCTAAATCACTAAGAAATTAGTCTAACACAATGTCCTAGCGCTAGATATGACCATATAAATAATAATCTGCTATATTGGAGCAATTTAGCTGGGTAAAGTTAGATAGCTCAAAATTGAGAAATTTTGACATACGGCCGGTCATGGTTATTTCTAAAAAAATAAAAGTTGCTGCATCACTAGGAAATTAGTCTACAACAATGTCCTGACACTAGATATGACCATAAAAATAATAATCTGCCCTATTGGAGCAATTTTGTTGGAAAAATTAGATAGCTCAAAATTGAGAAATTTCGACATACGGCCGGTCATGGCTTTTTCTCAAAAAATAAAAGTTGCTAAATCACTAAGAAATTAGTCTAACACAATGTCCTGGCGCTAGTTATGATCATATAAATAATAATCTGCCATATTGGAGCAATTTTGCTGGGAAAAGTTAGATAGCTCAAAATTGAGAAATTTCGACATACGGCCATTCATGGATTTTTCTCAAAATATAAAAGTTGCTGGATCACTAGGAAATTAGTCTAAAACAATGTCCTGACACCAGATATGACCATACAAATAATAATCTGCCCTTTTGGAGCAATTTTGTTTTGAAAAATTAGATTGCTCACAATTGAGAAATTTCGACATACGGCCGGTCATGGATTTTTCTCAAAAAATAAAAGTTGCTAAATCACTATGAAATTAGTCTAACACAATGTCCTGGCGCTAGATATGACCATAAAAATAATAATCTGCCATATTGGAGCAATTTTGCTGGGAAAAATTAGATAGCTCAAAATTGAGAAATTTTGACATACGGCCGTTCATGGATTTTTCTCAAAATATAAAAGTTGCTGGATCACTAGGAAATTAGTCTAAACCAATGTCCTGGCGCTAGATATGACCATAAAAATAATAATCTGCCCTATTGGAGCAATTTTGTTGGAAAACTTTAGGTAGCTCAAAATTGAGACATTTTTACAAACGGCCGGTCATGGATTTTTCTCAAAATATAAAAGTTGCTAAATCACTAGGAAATTAGTCTAAACAATGTCCTGGCGCTAGATATGACCATAGAAATAATAATCTGCCATATTGGAGCAATTTTGCTGGGAAAAATTAGATAGCTCAAAATTGAGAAATTTCGACATACTGGCCGTTCATGGATTTTTCTCAAAATATAAAAGTTGCTGGATCACTAGGAAATTAGTCTAAAACAATGTCCTGACACCAGATATGACCATAAAAATAATAATCTGCCCTATTGGAGCAATTTTGTTTTGAAAAATGAGATTGCTCAAAATTGAGAAATTTCGACATACGGCCGGTCATGGATTTTTCTCAAAATATAAAAGTTGCTAGATCACTAGGAAATTAGTCTAAAACAATGTCCTGGTGCTGTTCATGGATTTTTCTCAAAATATAAAAGTTGCTGGATCACTAGGAAATTAGTCTAAAACAATGTCCTGACACCAGATATCTTCTTCTTCTTCTTCAGCATTCCGAGCCATTGAGGTTCTTTGCTGCAAATACAATCTGTCTCCATTCGTCTCTCTGGTGGACCTTCTCTTGCCAGTCGTTGATTCCAAGTGCTTGTAGGTCTGTATGTATATTATCTCTCCACCGCCTTCTTGGTCTACCTCGGGGTCTACGGTCATTTATTTCCTGAGTGTAAGCGAGTTTTGTTTCCCTATTATCTTCCATTCTTTCTATATGCCCCAGCCATTGTAGTCTATTAGCCTTCATGATACCAGTGATTAGCGGGGACTTAAACAAATCATAAATGTCTTTGTTACTTCTTCTTTTCCACTCTCCACTTTGTGTATCCCTAATGGGTCCAAAGATGCGTCTTAAATTTTGTTCTCAAAGGTTTGTAACAAGGCTTCGTCTCCTTTCGTTGTACTCCAGGTTTCAGAGCCATACAGCACAACTGGTCTGATCAGTGTTTTGTATATTGTGATTTTGGTGTTACGAGATAGCGCCTTTGATTTTAGTAGATGTTGTAGTGCATAGTATATCTTATTTCCAGAGTTGATTCTAGTTTGTATTTCTTCCCTTATGATGTTGGAGCAGTTGAAGATTGTACCCAGGTATTTGTATGTTTCCGTTCTTTTAATGGTCATATTATCTATTTGTATGTGGCCAGAGTTTTTAGCCATTCCGTCTCTTGAAATTACCATATATTCTGTCTTATCTTGGTTGATAACCAGCCCCATCTGTTGGGCTTTTTTCCTTTAAGTGAGTCAATATTTCTAATGTCTTTTGTTCACTTTGCCCTATAATATCTATATCATCTGCATAACCAAGCAGCTTGGATGTTCCTCCAATATCACATTCCTCCTTTACCTTCCTTACAACTTTCTCTAGAGCCAGATTGAAGAGTAGCGGCGATAGTGCATCACCCTGTTTCAAGCCAGATGTTATTTGGAAGGGGTCTGATTTCCTGCCTTTATATGTTACTATATTATAAGTATCTTCCATGCATAGTTTGGTCATGTTAATTAACTTCCTTGGTATTCCAAATTCCTGCATAACATTCCATAGACTATTCCTATGGACACTATCATAAGCCTTTTTAAAATCCACAAAAATGTTATGGAGATCTCTTTTATATTCCCAATGTTTCTCGGCTATTTGTCGTAAGATAAATATCTGATCTATTGTTGATCTGTTTTGTCTAAAACCCGCCTGGTAGTCACCTAATATGTCTTCTGAATATGGTTTTAGTCTATTTAGTAATACTGCGGATAGTATCTTATAGCTTGTGGACAGTAGTGATATTCCTCTATAATTTCCACATTGGAACTTGTCTCCTTTCTTAAAGATAGGTATCAATAATGACTCTTTCCAGTCATGGGGTAATTCTTCTGTCCTCCAGATTTTTATTATTAGTTCGTATAGCTTTAGATGTAATGCATGGCCACCTGCCTTTATAAATTCAGCAGCAATTCCATCAGTCCCAGTTGCCTTATTGTTTTTAAGTCGTGTGATTACATATAGGATTTCTTCAAATGTAGGTTCTTCAATTTGTGGTTCGCATGTTAGAACCTCTTCCTGTGGGAAAATGTTACTTGGAGCTTCACAATTTAGTAATTCAATAAAATATTCTTTCCATGTGTTGCACATTTCTTCATTGGTATTTATCATATTCCCATTTTTGTCTTTTAAACCATATGTGTTTTGTTGGTGCCCTCGTTTCATTGACTTCAGTACTTTAAAAAACTTTCTGGATTCATTTTTCTGGTGATTAGTTTCCATATCTTTGATTATATTACTCATATATTCTCGCTTCTGCTGTCTGACTATTTTTGTAGCCTCTTTACATTCATTTCTATAATGCTCTTCCTTTTGGATGTTATTGATGTCATTTAACCATACATGTCTGGCATTCTTCTTCTTAGTGACTGCTTCTTCACATTTTTGATTGAACCATCTGTTCTTTCTATGCATGGTTGACACACCGAGACATTCTTCTGCGGTAGATTGAAGTGTATTCTTGATGTTCAACCAAGTTTGGTCAACGCTTTCCTCCAAAGGGTTTTGAGAAGTTTCAAGTTTACATTTTATTTCATCTGTAAATTTCTCTGACACCAGATATGACAATAAAAAATAATAATCTACCCTATTGGAGCAATTTTGTTGTGAAAAATGAGATTGCTCAAAATTGAGAAATTTCGACATACGGCCGGTCATTGATTTTTCTCAAAATATAAAAGTTGCTAGATCACTAGGAAATTAGTCTAAAACAGTGTTCTGACATAAGATATGCCCATAAAAATAATAATCTGCCCTATTGGAGCAATTTTTTGAAAAATGAGATTGCTCAAAATTGAGACATTTCGACATACATGGATTTTTCTCAAAATATAAAAGTTGCTGGATCACTAGGAAATTAGTCTAAAACAATGTCCTGGCGCTAGATATGACCATAAAAATAATAATCTGCCATATTGGAGCAATTTTGCTGGGGAAAATTAGATGGCTCAAAATTAAGAAATTTCGACATACGGTCGGTCATGGATTTTTCTCAAAAAATAAAAATTTGCTAGATCACTAGGAAATTAGTCTAAAACAATGTCCTCGGGCTAGATATGACCATAAAAATAATAATCTGCCCTATTGGAGAAATTTTGTTTGGGAATAATTAGATTGCTTGAAATTGAGAAATTATGACATACGTTGTTTATGTTGTACTCTACCAAAAGCTTTCTTGTAGTCTATAACACAAACATATATGTTTTTCTGAACTTCTATATATTTTTCAATTACCATCCTCGAACAGATTAACGAATAACTGCATATCTATAATAAGTAAATGATGTTTATCTATACCAACCTCATTATCCAGTGCCTTGCCGTCTGGCATGGGCAATCATGCTTCTCTACAAATTGCGATCTCTGATGGCATGGATCAGTTCATGTTCCTTCCATGCCGTGACCCAATACTCAAGAGTTTTCTCTCGCTGTCTTTCTTTATCTTTCTTTCCACAAATATTTCCGGTTGTCACAAAATGTTCTAGTTTTTGTCTTCACATGTCAAAAATTGATGACTGCCTCTTTCCGTTTGTGGTAAGTTGTCTTTGTGACTTGGCCTCCCTCAAAATGTCCAGATTGCTCATTTTGGCTGTCCAATTAATTCTCAGCATTCTTCTTTAAAACTACTCTCCAAGGCTTACTACTTGCCCAGGATTCACAGCCATTTGTTAAACTTATTCTATGTAACATGCAAGAACTCTGTTTCCAACTTCCAATGACAAAGACTTACTGCATATAATGTTCTTAATTTGATAGAATTTGTCCTATTCTGTTGTGTATCTCTGTGATGCAACTTCCATCTGATATCCATGTGCCTATATATCAAAATTTCTGCACTTTACCCCAAAATAACATTATTTACTTTAATTGTACATTTAGGCACAATCTGTTTCTTTGATATCTCCATGACTTCTGCCTTTCTATTATTCAAGCTTAGGTCCATTTGTTTTAAATTTCTTCAACCACTGTATCTACCATTTCATGTAGATCATTCTGTCTTGTTGCTGTCAAGATAGTGTCATCAGACCAACCTCAGAGGAATTAAACGCTATTGGCAGTTTTTAATATGTGGATGCTGGAATTCCATTTGACATGCTCTCAGATGAGACCCTTACACCATATCTGGATTGCATGGACTTCCAAAGGAAGGCAACAGATTCATTTATTTAATCTTTTCCATGTTAAATTATTTCTGGATGTTCTCTAATCATAGCAGAAATTAACATAAGGCATTATCCATTTATATATATTTAAGCATCATAATATTAACCTTGGAGGTCGGTATGAATGAGAGAACTACTTACATTTTCTCTTCTGACAGCGAGGTAGTGACATATTCTACACGCTGGTCAGCTGGACTTCAGTTGTGACTTCTCATTCAGAAAGCAATGGCAAACTACTGAACATAAAATTTTCTTAGTAAATCACAACAGCCGTAAGGGGCTGGATCTGATTGCAACGCCCTGCAAAGGACATGTTACATTTTTTTTAAAACTATATTTATCTTACATTGAGGTGTAATCTTTGTGTGCGTCTTTTTCTTTTTGCTTTCAGATCTTCAGTTCCACCCTTGCTGTCAAGGAGACCGGATACTCGTCTCTCATTCACAAGAAAATAAGCATGTCTACAACGAGCAGACACAGCCCTTCCTTTGAAGATCAACCGGGAATGTCTATTTTATGGGTTCCAGTGATCTTTGTTGCTGCCACCATTAGCCTGTATATGATATCCCTGGGCTTTGGTGGCCAAGCCAGTGATGTTAGGTAAGTGACAGTCACATTTGACCCAGTTAGATTTGTTGAGGATCGTGATGTATGCCTCTGACTGATAAAGACCTGGTTTGTTTCACAATCTGGACTGGATTTTTTAACACCTGTTTAATGCCTTGAGGATAATTGGATTATGGTGCTAGCCCCATATTCTTATAAGTGAATTGACATTCATTGGATGCTGTGATCATTATCCTGCTGGTCGCCTTTACACTCATTGGATGCTGTGATTATTATCCTGCTGGTCGCCTTTACACTCACTGGATGCTGTGATCATTATCCTGCTGGTCGCCTTTACACTCATTGGATGCTGTGATCATTATCATGCTGGTTGCCTTTACACTCTCTGGATGCTGTGATTATTATCCTGCTGGTTGCCTTTACACTCATTGGATGCTGTGATTATTATCCTGCTGGTCGCCTTTACACTTACTGGATGCTGTGATTATTATCCTGCTGGTCGCCTTTACACTCACTGGATGCTGTGATTATTATCCTGCTGGTTGCCTTTACACTCACTGGATGCTGTGATTATCCTGCTGGTCGCCTTTACACTCACTGGATGCTGTGATCATTATCCTGCTGGTCGCCTTTACACTCACTGGATGCTGTGATTATTATCCTGCTGGTTGCCTTTACACTCACTGGATGCTGTATTTATTATCCTGCTGGTTGCCTTTACACTCACTGGATGCTGTGATTATCCTGCTGGTCGCCTTTACACTCACTGGATGCTGTGATTATTATCCTGCTGGTTGCCTTTACACTCACTGGATGCTGTGATTATCCTGCTGGTCGCCTTTACACTCACTGGATGCTGTGATTATTATCCTGCTGGTTGCCTTTACACTCACTGGATGCTGTATTTATTATCCTGCTGGTTGCCTTTACACTCATTGGATGCTGTATTTATTATCCTGCTGGTCGCCTTTACACTCACTGGATGCTGTGATTATTATCCTGCTGGTCGCCTTTACACTCACTGGATGCTGTGATTATTATCCTGCTGGTCGCCTTTACACTTACTGGATGCTGTGATTATTATCCTGCTGGTCGCCTTTACACTCACTGGATGCTGTGATTATTATCCTGCTGGTTGCCTTTACACTCACTGGATGCTGTGATCATTATCCTACTGGTTGCCTTTACACTCACTGGATGCTGTGATTATTATCCTGCTGGTCGCCTTTACACTCACTGGATGCTGTGATTATTATCCTGCTGGTCGCCTTTACACTCACTGGATGCTGTGATTATTATCCTGCTGGTCGCCTTTACACTCACTGGATGCTGTGATTATTATCCTGCTGGTCGCCTTTACACTCACTGGATGCTGTGATTATCCTGCTGGTCGCCTTTACACTCACTGGATGCTGTGATTATTATCCTGCTGGTCGCCTTTACACTCACTGGATGCTGTGATTATTATCCTGCTGGTCGCATTTACACTCACTGGATGCTGTGATTATCCTGCTGGTTGCCTTTACACTCACTGGATGCTGTGATTATTATCCTGCTGGTCGCCTTTACACTCACTGGATGCTGTGATTATTATCCTGCTGGTCGCCTTTACACTCACTGGATGCTGTGATTATTATCCTGCTGGTTGCCTTTACACTCACTGGATGCTGTGATCATTATCCTACTGGTCGCCTTTGCTTCCCATGGCATTTATTGGAACCCAGTTTAGACTGGGTCAACCTGAGAATCCAAGGCAATTTTAAAATAAAAAAACTGCCTTGATGAGGATTCAAACACATATCTATTGGATTAGCACGCAAGCATTCTGGCCACTGTGCTGCCATATCTCACTATCTGCACGTGTTTTATCCTATATTAAAACTAAGAACCCATTTTCATGGCATATTGGGAATATGGTGTTAGGCCCATATTTTCTTGAGCATGCAGAGCTCAATAATGGATGTGGTCTGTACATGTTAACTGCTTACCTCTAGTAAATTTTCTGGTATTCCATTTATTTAGGCCTGGATAATATAAAATAAATGCTGCGTTAAGAGGAATTTGAACTCCGGATGGCTAGGTTTGGAGACAAGTATTAGCCTCTGTGTTACTATGGCTTCGCCATCCTATATTAAGCGAGAAAAAGAAAGTAGAATGACATTTTGTCACAAAAATAAAAGAAATACAGTTTTCATTTTTATATATATGTTTCTTTTGCATTCACTGTCTTTGAACTCAATCGTAGTCCATTCTACTACTTCTCGTACACTGGATTGATTTTTGCATGTGGATTAACTTTCCCTATTACCAGTGTCCCTCACCATCAAGTGAACCCACTCTGACTTCTGATGTACTTGTTATTTATATCCCAAGTCAAGGACAAGAAGTCAGCAGTTTAGTCCAACTGTCTGGTGATGGGGTTGAACCCCCTACCTCAACATCAGCACACAGGAAGTTTAAGATTGAGCGCTGTAATCCATTTGGCCATGCTGGCTGCCAGTAATATATTCAATACATGGGCAGATGGTGGAGGATGTTGAATTTTATCATTTGAGTTCACTCGCTTTGAGCAGGGCGAGACATTCCACCATGTTGACCTCCATTCATGTTGATAAATGTCAATGTTGATGAATGTCATTGTCTTGGAATGTTGATGAATGTCATTGTCTCAGAATGTTGATGAGTGGCATTGTCTTAGAATGTTAATGAATGGCATTGTCTTGGAATGTTGATGAATTTCATTGTCTTGGAATGTTGATGAATGTCATTGTCTCAGAATGTTGATGAGTGGCATTGTCTTAGAATGTTAATGAATGGCATTGTCTTGGAATGTTGATGAATTTCATTGTCTTGGAATGTTGATGAATGTCATTTTCTTAGAATGTTGATGAATGTCATTGTCTCAGAATGTTGATGAGTGGCATTGTCTTAGAATGTTGATGAGTGGCATTGTCTTAGAATTTTGATGAATGGCATTGTCTTAGAATTTTGATGAATTTCATTGTCTTGGAATGTTGATGAATGTCATTGTCTTGGAATGTTGATGAATGTCATTGTCTTGGAATGTTGATGAATGTCATTGTCTTTTAATGTTGATGAATGTCATTGTCTTTTAATGTTGATGAATGTCATTGTCTTTTAATGTTGATGAATGGCATTGTCTTTGAATGTTGATGAATGTCATTGTCTTAGAATGTTGATGAATGGCATTGAAGGAAGCAGGCAGCGTGGTAAATACTTTGTTTGTTTTGAAGTTTTCAGCTGAAGTTTCCTACCAGCAGTAGAAGACATCTCGGAGATGTCAGGATTTCTTCTGCACCTTAAAGACAGACATCTGGGCCATCTTCTGATGTTGTTCTGTGCCGGATATATCTACAAGCAAACATTTGCCATTCCTGGCTCTGTCTTTCTTGTGAGTGTGCATTTTTATAGTCTACTATCTGTGAAAAGAATAGTGAAAATCAAAACTTATATCATATCTACATAGCAAAAACAAAGATAATGCATACAGATAAAACTACTATGGAGACAGAAATATATGTTAATGAGGAAAAATTGGAAGTTGTGGAAAATTTTGAATATCTTGGGTCATTAATTACCAACAGTGGCGACACAATGAAAAAAATTAAAAGACGAATAGCTATTGCTCTTCGAAAACTAAAACTGAATCAATTGTGGCGTGGGACAGATAGACCTACAAAAATTAGATTTTTAAGAGTATGCATCTTTCCCATTGCAACATATGTCTGTGAGACTTGGACACTTACTAGCAAGCTGAACGCAGGTCCGCATAGCCATTTGGGTAAGAACACGTGTTCTTAAACATCCGTTGTTCTGATGCCAAGGTTAGCGGTTCAACCCCTACACAGGACAGCAGGACTAAAATGTTGACCTGTCGTCCTTGACTTGGGGACGTAAATTACAAGTACCTCTGACGTCAGAGTGGGTTTGCCTGATGTCGAGGGACACTGTTAATAGGGAAAGCTAATCCACACGCAAAATTCAGTCCATCACTACTATAAATAGTGTGTGGACTACGCTTGAGTTCAAAGCGAGCAAGCACCAAAAAAAAACCAAGCTGAACAGCGCATAAATAGCTTCTAATATAAATGGATACAGACAAGAAAAAATATAAATAGCTTCAAATATAAATGGATACAGACAAGAAAAAAATATAAATAGCTTCAAATATAAATGGATACAGACAATAACAAATATAAATAGCTTCAAATATAAATGGATACAGACAAGAACAAATATAAATAGCTTCAAATATAAATGGGTACAGACAAGAACAAATGCAGAAGCGAACAAACAAAGAAGAACAACAACAAATGCATCATACAAAAGGATCTGAATATTGAAGAAGGTTGGCTACTAAAGACAATAAAACAAAGAAATTGAAATATCTTGGTCACTTGAAACGTCATGAAAGTTTGGAGAGAACAATAATGGAAGGGTATATGCCTGGGAAGAGAGGAAGAGGAAGGCCAAAGAGAAGATGGGTGCAGGATGTGGCAGATGATCTCCAGATGGGCGTATTAGGTGCAGGGCATCTTGCTTATGACCGAGAAGTTTTCCAGAAAGTTGTTATGGGAGCGAGGTTCTGCAAAGGACATGCTACTGAATGAATGAAATATTAAGATGTAGGCTTTAAGTGCATTGATTGGCCATGGTGGTTAGTTAAGTAAAGCAATTGGCCATGGTGGAATAGTGGTTTGTATGTTTGCGATTAATTTAACTGGGGTCAAATGTATACTTCTCATATAAAACAAAAACTGTTGTCAGATACCTTTAGTATACTTTTGACTAAATGTAAGAAGTTTAGTCCCCCTTAACATGTTGATTAGTACACATGAAGCATAGCCAATCACACGTGACATGTTGATTAGTGCACATGGAGCGTGACCAATCACACGTGACATGTTGATTAATACACACGGAACATGGCCAATCACGTGACATGTTAATTAGTACACATGAATAGCCAATCACACATGGCATATTGATTACTACACATGGAGCGTAGCCAGTCAAATATAATGTATTACTTAAGACATTTCAGACAGTGGACATAATCTATAGAATAAAAAAGACCTAGATGTGTTTGTCAGCCTCTGGGAATTTGTTTAAAGACAATGAAGATGTTATGTTGGTTGCCTGCAAAAATAATGTAAGATATATTGATGGAGTTATATTTGAAAATGTTGGATTTAGCTGGTCGTATACTAAGAACTAAAATGATATGCATAGATTTTAAAACACAGATGCACAGGACAAGGTCACTTCGTGACCTAAACAGAGAGACATATATTCAGGGAAAGAAAATGGTGGACAGAGAGCAGTTGATTTCCTCTTAGCAAAGTTTCTTCAGCACTTCATGGATAAATTCAGTCAGTGATTGACTTCTTACTACCACACACACAAACAAAGGAAAGGAACATCACAATTATACAAGTATGTGCACCAACAACTGCAGCAGAAGCTGATAGTCTGGAATGTTACAGTAGTTTACAAGCGATATTAGAAAAGGTGAAAAAAGATACACTGTGATAACCACGGGGGATTTCAATGCAAACAGTGTAGTTTAAAGAATAGAAGAAGAAAAAGTGTGAGGCTTATTTGGTAATAGAAATAGACCCAGAAAGAGGAAAGAAACTAATCACATTTTGTCTAGAAAGTAATCTTTCAAGCACAAACACCATATATACAAGGGCGAGTCAATAAGTAAGTCGCACAGTTCTGTGGGATGGCAGGTAAATATAGTTAGTGTTTTCTACAGGTATCATTAGGTTATAGCTACATCGAACTTTATATTCCTGTTCGTCAGGTGGCGCTGGGTGTCTCTTGTTCATGCGCAACGCATAAACAAAATGGTGACTGTACTTACGGAGTGTACAACCAAAGAGCAACATGCTGTTGTGCATTTTTTTGTGGGCAAAAGGACTGCCTGCAAAGGACATTAATAAGGAAATGCTTCCTGCTTATGCTGACTACCAGCCTGAATCAAAGCATGCTTCAATGCATAGACACATCCTTCTTTCACCTTGTGTCCAAAAGTTCAAGGTTACACCATCAGCAGGGAAGGTTATGCTGACAGTGTTCTGGGATTGTCAAGGAGTGCTTTTAACCAATTTCAAGAAGAAGGGTGACAATGTGAATTTTGAATCATACTGTGAATTCTATCGATGCTTCATGATGCAATTCGAAGAAAACGTCCAGGACTGCTGACTAGAGGAGTGGTGCTTCTTCATGACAATGCCAGACCACATACAGCTCGATTAACTCAGGAGAAAATTAACCAACTAAGGTGGGAAGTTCTGGAACATCCACCTTACAGCCCCGACTTAGCCCCTAGCGATTTCCACCTTTTTGGTCCACTGAAAACCCACCTTGGCGGGAGACATTTCGCGAATGACTGCCGAAGTTGAATGTGAAGTGAAAACATGGTTTAGAAAACAGAGCACTTCTATGCAGCCGGTTTGGGAGGACTGATAAAACGATTGGATAAGTGCATCAATGTTGGTGGAAATTAAGTTGAGAAATAAAGGGACAATGTATGTATAAAAATAAACTGGTTTCAAGTTATCATATTTAGTTATTTTTCTACAGCCATTTGTGACTACTTATTGACTTCCCCTCATGGACACCATCCTAGAAGGCTCCACACTCAGACAGTACATGATGTTAACCCAGGAACCAAATTGAGTACATTTTAACACAACAAAGATGGGAAACATGTGTAACCTCCACAATTACACTGACAGGAGCAGACTGTGACACCGATCATGGACTGTCTGTGGCATGTTTCAAGATCAAACTGGGGGAAAGTGATAAAAGTGGCAAGACTAATATAATTCAATGTCAACATGGCACCCGATGAGCTTCCTGTGGTTTCTTCTTTGTGTGGATGTTGGGTATTTTTAAGGGGTAACTTTTTTTTTTTAATCTGTGGAAGGAGTGTTATGTTTATATTTAAATGTAAATATTTGCTATGTAATTTTATTATTTACGTTAGTTCATTTGTGCTCATGAGTTATAACCTATCTTTTGAAATTTTACAGAATGTGTTAGCGGGAGCCTTATTTGGACCTTATCTTGGTTTTATGCTCATTTGTTCATTAACAGCCATAGGAGCAACAAATTGCTATCTGTTATCAAAGACTTTTGGAAGGTCTTATGTTGTGAAGTATTTTCCCGACAAAGTCAAGTTATTCCAAGGAAAGGTAACTAACATTGTTTGAACTATTGTGGTTATCCCCCCATAAACATTATGTCTGAAACAGTTATCATTATTCAAGGGGGTCTCGTGGCAAAGTGATTAAACCTCCTGCCTTGTGATACGAAGGTTGTGGGTTCTGCTGTTGTTGAGCTAAGACCAACATCACTGCACTCAGACATTCCCCATACACTCTCCATTCCCCTCATTCAACAGCCAGCGAAGAGTCACACTACTAATCGTTTCCACCGCTATTTGATTGAAAGTTCCTCCTGGTCTTCCCTCTCAGTTTTGAGATTCTACCAGAACCCCTGCCAATCCTTCGCAATCTACCTTCTCCACCTGAACCCACAGGCGCACGACCACCTCTCCCTTGTCCATAGGTAACGACCACCAACAGGTACATTCGCTGCCAACCTATCAGCATGTTCATTTCTCTGCACTCCTGCATGGCCAGGGCAAAAAATCTGTACAATTCTCACAATCTGCGACCTCTGAAGCAAGATGAGCCATTCCACATGAAACATTCCTTTCTCCACCTTACTAAGCATGCTCCTTGAGTCCATGATGAAGACAATGTGTGTGTTGCAGTAGTCTCCTCTAACCAATGGAAAGCCACTGTGACTGCTTCCACCTCCATTCTCATGCTGGAGGTCATAACCTCATATGCCATACTCTCCTTTTCAAGAAGCGTCCATTAGCCTTCGCAATGAAACCCCCACCACTCCATTTCCCACCACTGACCCATCAGTATAGATGACTATGTCACCTTGATGTATGTTTCCCTGAGACTCTTGGGGGTTGTCACTGAAGCTATGGAGTTCATGCTTTGTGCATCGCTTTCACTGAGGAAAGAGACCTAGTCTTTGGGATAAAACCCGCTACAATGAAGTTTTAAATTATCTTTGTCATTATTCCTCGGTTTTATTCCTTCATTATGCCAGAGCTTTAGACATTTTAGATGATGGGAAACTCTTGAGGCTATTGAAATAGCGTGGGAAATAAATACACAGTCATTGATTAGCACTCATAGAAGTAGATATCAGAGGACACTCTAGACAACAACAAACAGTTGAAAGCTATGGGCACACAAAACGTACAAGGAACATAGAAATGAGAGAGGAGAGAAACTAATCAAATTTTGACTAGAAAACAGTCTTGTAATCACAAACACCCTATTAAGACAACATCCCAGAAGGCTGTATATTTGAGCCTCATCCAATGGTAACTTCAGGAACCAGACTGATTACATCTTAACACATCAAAGATGGAAGACATACACAACATTTACAAAGACACTGACAGGATCAGACTGTGACACAGAGCATAAACTACTTGTGGAAGATTTCAAGATAAAATAAGCATGATATACCACCTGCATATAACAATGGAGTGAAAACAAAATCAAGGTGCTGACGGCAGTACAAGACATGAGCTAGCCTCACAAATGAGAAATATTCTCATCTAAGCTTAAACCATGATTCCATCCATCCATTATGTGCCATGCCGATAAGGGTGGGCGGTCATGATTCATATTTTACAAATATGCAAGAACAAAGATGCAAATATTCAGGCAATAGAAAAAAAGAAGAAAATTAAAGCAAATGGGGATATAAATAAATGTTGCGCATAGAAAATCTATATGAGAAAGGTTGAAGTATGATCAGAGATGACAAGAGATTAATATTTGTATTAGAGTATCTCCAGTTGCTAGGAATATGTGGAGACATGTTCAAGGAAATCAAAACATCAACAGGCAAATTCATCATATCTATACATGTAATAACTGATAAAAATAGCAATACATTAATAATTAACAGTATACTAGAAAGATGGAAGGAGTACTGTGGAAGCATTTTTAAAGATAATACAAACAACCCCTATAATTTACCTGAAGACAGGGACGCAGAGGTGTTTCCAAGGCACCAGGGCCGGGTTATATACTGGCCAAGACTTATTGACGCGTCCTCGTTGAGCGTCCTGGGCAACAGGTCCCTTCGGGGTCCGAAGGATCGCCGATTCCTCCGAAGTCAGAGAGTGTCTGCCTGTACGGCGAGGAACCACCAGTTTGCATACCAATAAGCCAGACATGGGACAATGGATACTCACGCAAACCTCAGGTCCTGTATAACATCACACTGATGTTGGACAACAGGATGCCTTCATCCGACATACAGGACTTCGCGTTGGAGCTCAAGCCAACGAACACAAGCAAGCACCTGAAGACAAAGAGAAAGAACCAGAACTTTTATTAGAGGAAGTACGACCAGCACTACAAAGTCCAAAGAAAGGGAAGCCATGAGACTGATGATATACAAGTGGAACTAATCCAGAAAGAAGAAGCCAGTGTTTGTATCAGTCATAATCTATGTGTGAAGATCTGGAACAGCACCGTTTGATCTAAAGTATCAGAAAGAACAGTCTACATTCTCTCCCAAAGAAGAGACATTTAAAATTGTGCACCAACTGTTGTACTGTCATACTAATAAATCATGCTAGCAAAATCCTCCAGCAAATCATCCTCCAGCGAATCATCCTGAAGAGCATCGAAAGTCAGTTAGAATATGAATTACAAGAAGTACAGGCAGGTTTCAGACTGGGCAGAGGAACCAGGGATCGTATCTTCAACATGAGAACCATCTTTGAGAAATGTAGAAAGTACAGAGTTTAATCTTCATATTTGTTTCGTGGACTACTGAAATTACTTTGACTGTGCATTTTTGTGTGTACACTAAAAGTGTGTATGTTTAAAAGAAAAGTTAGTTGCATGTTCTTTACAGGATGCAGCAATCAACCCCAGCATTTTTTGGCTCTGTGATTTGCTAGGCAATTTTTATGTTCAATAGTTTACCATTGCTTTCTGAACAACCAACGCTCATAACATCAAAATCATCACAATGCGATCTACATGCAAATCATCTGCGGCTGATTCAAACCCTTAACATTATATGTCAGGGAGTTGTGAAACATGTTCATTGCCCCAAAGTCACAGCTGTGTGTGAATGTATCGCATACACACATCCAAATTTACATATATACACAGGCACATGCACACATAGAGAGAAAGAAAGACCAAAAGCAGATTTTAGGTTATGTGTTACACATTCCTGTGATATACAAACTGGCTGATTAACACGTTTTTCCCCAAATTTACATTAGCTTAAGTTAAAATTCCCATGTTGCAACATATCTGTTGCTCAAATGTACAATTCATACTATTCGCCTTAACCATTGAGAATAAACAGTCATTACACCAAAAATGAATCATGTTACACCACTTTGATAATGAATAATTTTGCAGGTCCTGACACAACATCCCCATTATGTCTTAATGGCACATCAGTGGCATTTCTTTGCTTTTTAAACCTGTTCAGTAAATGCTAATTGATGTTCTCTATAGTTATATAGTAGACAATAAGCAGTCAAGTTGAAAAACAGCTGATGGCTGTGGAGATGTGGTTTCTGAGGAAAATGCAAAGAATACCATGGACACAGAAAAACCAATGAAAAAGTCCTTCAAGAAACAAACGAAGATCGTAAACTGATTAGAGAAATTAGACGTAGACAGTCAACATTTTTTGGGCATGTTATGAGAAGAAATGACTTAGAGAACTTGGTGATGACTGGCAAGATTGAAGGGAAGAGACCAAGGGGAAGATCGAGAAGTAAATACCTGGATGGCTTGACCATGTGGCATGGTCGAGACAGGAACATGGAGCTGATTCATAACTCTGGTGATCAAATGAGATGGCAGAACATGGAGCTGATTCATGACTCTGGTGATCAAATGAGATGGCAGAACATCGTAAACTGATTAGAGAAATTAGACGTAGACAGTCAACATTTTTTGGGCATGTTATGAGAAGAAATGACTTAGAGAACTTGGTGATGACTGGCAAGATTGAAGGGAAGAGACCAAGGGGAAGATCGAGAAGTAAATACCTGGATGGCTTGACCATGTGGCATGGTCGAGACAGGAACATGGAGCTGATTCATGACTCTGGTGATCAAATGAGATGGCAGAACATGACCGCCCACACCTATCGGCATGGCACACGATGTATGGATAGTTATATGTCACTTTGGATACATTGTTCTCTATAGTTATGTGTCACTTTGGATATCTATTTGCAGGTTGCGAGCAACAGAGATAGCCTGTTCTTTTTCCTGTTGTTTTTGCGGTTCTTTCCAATGTCGCCAAATTGGATGATGAATATAGTTGCCCCAATTGTTGGAATCCCAATACATCTGTTCTTTTTATCAGTTTTAATTGGTAAGTTTGTAAAAACAAAAAATTGGGAGTGATTTGTGTATGTATAAAAATGTAATAAATTAAATGCATTAGTGATTAATAAGGATCAGTATTATCACACTCCAGAAAGTCCGTATGTGCTCTGACCCCTTAAGATGTTCACTGGTGTATATCGACTGATCGCTCCAGTACGGTGTTTATTAATCAAAGGAATTGTGACAATTTGTGCTCTTAACAAAATGTTCATGTCTGATGCTTCACTCCAATCTCTTTCACTCTGGACAAAGAAGCAGATTCTATAGCAACCTTAAGTCATCTGTTTGTCCTGCATCTCTTAATGCATTGATGTTTGCCCAAACCTTTGCCCTTCCCTCCTCGAGCACCGTCATGTCCGCCAAATGATCAGCTAAACAATTAAATAAATGTATTGTGAAATGTCTTGTAATGACATTTTGCATAAACTCAGTATAGATGGGAAAGATCTCTGGATAATAAGGAATGCACAATGAGAGCAAGAATCTGCCATTGGATATGAAGGAGAGCTACATGCTTTCAGGGCAGTTGAAAAAGGAGTTAGGAAAGGATGTGTTTATTACATAATCTTTTTAAACATTTACAGAAAGATTTTACTAAACATTGAACGCTTGCCTGGCTTGGTTATGTCACAAGTTATCACATCCTCTCAGAGGTAATCTTCCAGGGAACTGCATAATATTTCTTGAAGATTTCAGAACCTGGCCATAGCATCCAAATGTTATACATCCTTGAAGATGGACTACGGGGCCTCAAATGTTCCCAGCAGTTAGGGGACAATTGTGGGCAGATGGCCTCCAAGTGTGTGACTGTGGATGCCTAGGTTTATGATAATACATTAGTACAACCACGGTCTACACCTCAGTTTCTTCTAATGCACATTGGAACACAAAGTTATCTGTTGCCTTTTATGCATAAATGGCAGGAGATAACTTTGTGTTCCAATGAGACATATATCTTGTGGAGAGTTAGACATTAACTATTTCATTAGATGATTCCATCTTAATATGTTAGTCCTAGAGTTAGACATTAACTATTTCATTAGATGATTCCATCTTAATATGTTAGTCCTAGAGTTTGACATTCACTATTTCATTAGATGATTCCATCTTAATGTGTTAGTCCTAGAGTTAGACATTAACTATTTCAATAGATGATTCCATCTTAATATGTTAGTCCTAGAGTTAGACATTAACTATTTCATTAGATGATTCCATCTTAATATGTTAGTCCTAGAGTTAGACATTCACTATTTCATTAGATGATTCCATCTTAATATGTTAGTCCTAGAGTTAGACATTAACTATTTCATTAGATGATTCCATCTTAATATGTTAGTCCTAGAGTTAGACATTAACTATTTCATTAGATGATTCTATCTTAATATGTTAGTCCTAGAGTTAGACATTCACTATTTCATTAGATGATTCCATCTTAATATGTTAGTCCTAGAGTTTGACATTCACTATTTCATTAGATGATTCCATCTTAATATGTTAGTCCTAGAGTTAGACATTAACTATTTCATTAGATGATTCTATCTTAATATGTTAGTCCTAGAGTTTGACATTCACTATTTCATTAGATGATTCCATCTTAATATGTTAGTCCTAGAGTTTGACATTCACTATTTCATTAGATGATTCTATCTTAATATGTTAGTCCTAGAGTTAGACATTCACTATTTCATTAGATGATTCTATCTTAATATGTTAGTCCTAGCTCACAGACACCAAATAATGAATGTTTGTAGTTTATTAATAATTGTTGTAGTTGTTTTCCATGTTTCGGATCCATACAATAGTTTACATTTATTACAGGAAACTTAAAAACATGTCACTGTGAAGTAACAGAAACCAATTTCTTGTGAATATTTGCAGGTTTGATGCCCTATAACTTTGTGTGTGCACAGACAGGCAGTGTTTTGTCGCAGATTTCCTCTGTTAGCGATATTTTCACAACATGGACGATGATAAAGATGTTCATGGTGGCATTAGTAGCTTTATTACCTGGTATTCTCGTCAGTCATTTTCGTAATAAAGAGAATAAAGAGAACGAAGATTAGTAATAAAGAGAACTGATGATTCATAATAAAGAGAACCTGTGACGGTTGATTAGTAATAGAAGGAACTTATCATTCAGAATAAAGAGACATGTCTGTTGGATAAGTTATTTATTACCTCAGTTGTGTCAAGGGCAGTGTTAAATAATTTATCTTCTGAGCCAGCAGGATCCGTTACATAAATACTATGTATGTATATAGAATGCATGTATTAAATATTGCATTAGTAAACTTTTACTGGACTCTAATTATGCCAGTGCAGAGAATTGATGCAATATAATATTTGAATAATGATAACAAACAGTATGTTGTACAATTTATATATATACATATATAGCTTGGCATATTTTGCTGTATGTCATCAGGGGCATACTACAGAAAAAAAGTTCAAGATTTAATGAAGTAACATAATAAATCTTTTCGACCGAAATAAATTAAATACATTGTCATGTATTTAAATGAAACCACATTAGTTTTAGCCATCATGTCTTTTAGCTGACACCGTTGTGGTTTAACGGGGTAAATAGTAGATGTCTCAGCATATCTTAGTACTTAGCTTAGTTACTAAGACATGCCAAGGCTTCTTTTCACTCAGGAAAACTACTGTGCTGACATTTCAATATGTGGCAATGTGGTTTGTTTATTTTGGATGAAAGGATTCATTACGCTACTTCATTATATGTTGAACTTTTTTTCTGTAGTAGACACAAAATACTCCAAAATATTGTTTATGTCTTCATTATTCATATTCAAAACAGGGAAAATATTGTTTTCAATTGCTTAAATTTTGCCTCCAGCAATATAATATGTTGGTATGCATGATTGCAGTATTGTATCTTGATGTATTATTTCCATATATATATATATATATATATATTATATATATATATATATATATATATATATATATATATATATATATATATATATATATATATATATATTATATATATATAATTGATGGATTATGTAGTAACCTGTACATTGGATGGAGGGTTTATAGTATTCTGTACATTGGATGGATGGATGAAAGTTTTAGTGCTTGATTACTCAGGATTGATCCCAAGCACTGAAGTAATTCAGGCGCCTTGGATTTTATTCATCTGTGATTTGGTTTGTTGAGTAAAAGACAGTGTTTAAGTAACCGTAACACAAGCCAGGAATGCTATCAGCGGCTTCATTGATGAATGTGTATTATAAGTTAAGTAGTTACAATGGAGATGTTCTGTACCTTACGGTAGATGAATCTCGCTGTAGCTGTCATTTTAAGAATTCTATTTTTTTAAAACTTGGTTTTGCTTTATTAACTAAAACCATCAATACTATGCTTTACTTCAAAGCGAGCGAACACCCAAAAAAAGTTCCCTTTCTCCAGTGATAGGTCGTAAGGGTACAGTGATAGAACATCAAATAGTGGAGGTTAGCCATCCTATCTCCTAGTTTCATCTTAGGCATCTCCTTGTAAATATCTAGGGGTCAATTTTCATTTGAGATTGGGAAATGGATAGAGAATTCAACACTTGCTTTGCGAAGGCATATCAGATACTGGAGCAACAATCGCCGCTTCTGTCAAATAGAAAGATACCTATCAGTACTAAACAGATCTCATAAGTACTATTCTTTGGCCGACATTATGCTACCAGTTTCAAGCTGGATGCTTACTGCAACTAATGAGCACAAAATCTTAACAACAGAGATGAGATGCCTTAGAAGAAACCATGAGAGATAGAATTAGGAATGAGAAAATTAGAAAACTATGTCTGGAAACCAGTCATGGACATCATTAAAGAACAACAGATGAAATGGTTTGGCCAACTCACATGAATGCCCTGGTACCATCTGCCAAAAAGAGCCATATTGAAGAAATATAACAAATACAGAGCAAGGGAAAGACCATATAAAAGATGAAGTGATGGTACCAAGAACAACCTTAGAGAAATGAATATTAACTTACAAAGAGCATCAGGAAGAGAGCATAAAAGATCTTTACATCTCCCCCCAACAGTTCACTGAGGTAAATGGAGGAAGAGGAGTAGAAGCCATCATACTTCAAGAGGAATTCAATCTACTTGCCTGTGTACAAATCTTCTCTTTTATAATGCAAAGAAAACATTTACAGTGTGGGGGATTTTTATCTTGCTTGTGTTACTTTTGTTTAAAACCTCGCTTGCCATGCTGGTAGTTAGAGAGTTTGACCCGCTTTGTGGTAGATTACCTAGGCACCCAGGTCAGATTGGCCTGAACTTGGAATCAGGAAATGTCTTGGGGAAGTACAGACAGCTGTCGTGACACTGACCCCATGACCCACAAGTGCCGACTGGTCTACTGAAATATGTTTCTACCAACATATGCCCACGTGGCCTTGACATATTTTTTTTTCCATCAGAAAGATTTTTACGGTATATTTTTTTTTTTGGTTCTGCATTCCATTGTCAGCTCTATTTTAATTTACTCTGTTTTAAAAAGAAAATTGTACACTTTATTAATCTCTATTTTGATATTGCTTTTAGAAATTCTTGTTCTATTCCTGTTTGTCTTTTTGTTTTATTTTCTGCCCCTTCTTTTTTTTTAATGTGATCTCATGAAATGTACTTTTTCCAGCTGATTAGTTCCATTTCTGTGTGATTATGTGGGGTATTTTTTTTTCTGTGTGTTTCTATTAGTTCTGTTTCTGTTAGTTCTGTTCCTGTGTGGTTATTTCATCTGTTATGTGACATCATAACATGAATTGTGCTGCACTGTTTCGTCATGTCCAACTTCAGCAAGAAATTTTTTTCAGGTTTGCTTTCCCTAGCCTTTGATTATCCCCCAGTCCACTTACAAGGCAGTAGGTTTGTGTTTCTCTTTGTCTAGTTCCTCTCTGACACGGGAGAGACTACCAATAGCTGTACTATAATACCCTTATGGCCTGCACTTTGAATTTCCAACTGCCAAAATCTCTGTCTTTTAAGCCCACACCCACTGATTATTTATATATAATAATAATAATTTTTTATATAATTAAAAAATATATATATATTTAATATATATATATTTTTTTTATTATATAAAATATTATTACTATTGTATATAATTTTATATAATTATTATTAATATATATATATATATATATATATATATATATATATATATATATATATATATATATATATATATATATATATATATTAATATGGAAGATAATAGGGAAACAAAACTCGCTTACACTCAGGAAATAAATGACCGTAGACCCCGAGGTAGACCAAGAAGACGGTGGAGAGATAATACATGTACAGACCTACAAGCACTTGGAATCAACGACTGGCAAGAGAAGGCCCACCAGAGAGACGAATGGAGATGGATTGTATCTGCAGCAAAGAATTCAATGGCTCGGAACGCTGAAGAAGAAGAATATATATTTAATGGGCGTTCATTTGAAATCTGTTCGTGCCGCACCGCGAGTAATTGCGTACGTTGAACATGATGTCATAGTCATGTGATAAGTACTGACCATTGAATAAAAGAGCATGTGCTTATCGTCCCATGATGCACGGGTTCTGTTTCTGACCGTTGAGAAAATGGCCGTGTTGATCTAATATCCGTCCAAAGAAGCTCAAAGTGATGATTCAGTTTCTTTCATTTGAAAGATGTCGACCAGTGGACATTCATCGAAGAATGCAGGCAGCGTATGGTAACAAATGTGTGTCAAAGACAACAGTGATTGACTGGGCACGAATGTTTCAGAAAGGACATCAGTTCACGACAGATATTTGACGGCCAGGTCAAGCGCATATTGTTCCAACAGAAAAAAACCATCACCAAAATTTATGCAGCAGTACAGATGAACCGTTGTCAAAGCATACGTTCGCTAGCTAGTGTGTCTATTGGGACAATTCAAAAGGTCATTCGTAAGAAACTGCAATATCGGAAGGCGTGTTCACAGCGGGTACCACGGATGTTGACCGACCACCAAAAAGAGGAACGCATGGGATGCTGTGTTACAGAGTGGAGGGTGATGCATTTCTCTTCCATACAGTGGTGGGCGATGAATCATGGTGTCACCACTTTGAGCCGAGCAGCAAAAGAGAGAGCATACAATGGGAGCATGCTGGATCACCAAAAGCCAAAAAATTCCAGTTACAGGTTTCTGCTGGTAAGGTTATGCTGAGCGCATTTTTTGACCATGAAGGGCTATTGTTGGACGACTTTAAAGAACCTGGTGTCAACATCAACTCTACCCACTACTTGCAAACACTAGACAAGCTGCAAAAAGCCATTAAGAATAAACGACCCGGCATGCTTTCTCGCAGTGTGATATTGTTGCACGATAATGCTCGTTCGCATGTCGCAAAGGTTGTGCAGGAAGCATTAGCAAGGAAGAAGTGGGAAATTCTGCAACATCCAACCTATAGTCCTGATTTGTCATCATGTGATTTTCATTTGTTTGGACCTCTAAAAAAAGCTCTCAAGGGGCAACGATTTCACACAGATGCAGACATAATGAACGTGGTAAACACTTGGTTCAGTGAGCAGCCACAATCCTTTTTTGCGGACAGCATTCGCCTGTCTACCTAAGCAATGGGATGCTTGCCTGAATGCCTACGGCGACTTCTTCTGACCAACCCATGGTGCATAATTCATTCAAAATGAATGCTTTGTTTAATTCTACCACACCTGTTAATGTTTCTTTCATGCTTTTGTAATAAGCCATTGGAACAGGTTTCAAATGAACTATATATATATATAGCTGTAACAGATAACCGAAGATGACAGATAACAGAAATCTCTTAATACATATGCACAGTGACGTGATTTCACTGCGGTCTTGAGACAAAAATAAAAATAAAATCCTTTAAAAGTGAATAACACATACAGTATTGTATTAAATTTTACAAAACGAGCAATATAAACTTCAATATAAGAGTAGTAATGTACAGAAATGTTTTGTAATACATATTAACTTACGTTGCTTTAAAATAACCTGTCAACTACTTCTGTCTTTGAGGCTCGAGCTTTCTGCACGGCGATGTTCTGTATCTTACGCAGAAGCAGGATCTGTGTTGAATTTGCCTCCTCTTGCATTTAAAACCAGTCGATGCACATTGATAACATTGTTTCTGCTTCTGAATGGCTAGTTGTGGGTTTTTGGTTAAGAACTGATGCTTCATCATCAACAATTTCTTCTTCTTCAGTGGTAGTCACACTAGAAACAATTTCATCATCATTCAAAATTTTCAAAGCCTCCATCCATTTTGTCACATCCCAACCAATCTGTTACTTCTTCTGGCGTCATGTTTTCACTGTTTAGTCCTACATTGCTGCACAGTTGCACAATGTCGTCAACATTAACAGTCTCAGAGAATAGGTTCAGGCAAGAGTTTATTCCATCCATTCTTTAGGCTTAAACACTGTAAGGTCAGCCAAAGCAGTGGCATCATTCAAAATAGCATCCTTTATATATCTCTTTTTTTAAGACTATGACGGATAACAGAAACTGACGGATTAAACGGGTGACGACTCATTAAAGTTTTACTGTATATACCAATAGCTGTACTACAATACCCTTATGGTTTGCACTTATGTAATTTCCAACTGCCAAAACCTCGCAGCCATTTAAGCTCACCCCAACTGATATTATATATATATATATTCTCTCATCCCCCTCTCTGTTGTTTAATATAGAATATTATATAACATATTAACATGTGGTATTTCAGCCTGTTGTCTCTTGATCAACCAGAATTGATGGTTGTATTTTATATATATCTATATATATCTTCCTGCATACTTACTTGCTCTAGTTTATGCACTGTTACAAGACAGAGGTTTCCAACTTTTCCAATTTTTTAAAGAAAAATAAATATTACTAGTTAAAAAGGCAGAGCATATTTGTTGTTTTAAAGTCATGTTTACTATGTCGTCTGTAAGTGTTTCAGCTTAGGTGATCAGTTCTCTACAGTCTCCAGTGCATGCTTTTACAGTCACTCTCAGATCTCATTTTTATTCATGTAAGCTCAACAAGTAAAAAATGTCCTCGAATTCACAGACATGCAATTAGCATGTTGGTGTAACAGGAAGTTGTGCCGACAATGGTCAGACAAAAGTGTGGTTCCTGGGATCACCACACGCTACAGGAGAGACTAGCCACCTATTCCTCCATGCACTCAGGCCTTTAAGAAGTGATCGTCCCATGACATCATGCCCCCACAGCATGCCCCTGCTTCAGAATTTAAAAAAAAAATAAAAACAGAAATGAGGTTTTAAAGGAGAATGCTAAATACTTTCCACAGCCAAATGAGTAATCTATATGGTTTGAAAGTGGCAAAGACATCAAGTTAACTGAACACAAACATTACAACGAGGCATTTGCCAGTTTTGTGTCACATTATGACAGATGGAAAGATATATCCTAAACGAGATAAAGGAAGATAGTCTTGATAGTCTTTCATCACGGCATAGAAAAATTAATTGATACAGTCTTGTGGAGAATGTGAGCTGTAGAGAAGTATGAATGCCCATGCCAGTTGACAAGGCACTTGATGGTGAAACATATCACTGGAGTCAGGGTGGCTGAAAGGTATAACACACCCATGCTGAAACTGTCTCTGGTGACTGTGGGAGGGGGTTCGTTCCGCATGCCGGTCAGTTGGACTTAAATGTTGATGTCTCGTCCTTGATTTGGGGATATACATTATAAGTATCTCATAAGTCAGGGTGGGTTCACCTGATGGCAGCGGACACTGGTAATAGGGAAAGCTAACACACACACAGAGATAAGCTCAGCAGTTCAGTGTACACACTAGTTGCAACTACTATTAATAGTAGACCGTGTGTGGTCTATGCTCAAGTTCAGGGGGGAGTCTTCATGATTTCCCCTGTGTTTGCTACAATGTTGTCTTCATGATTTCCCCTGTATTTGCTACAATGTTGTGTTTTCATGATTTCCCCTGTATTTGCTACAATGTTGTGTCTTTATGATTTCCCCTGTATTTGCTACAATGTTGTGTTTTCATGATTTCCCCTGTATTTGCTACAATGTTGTGTCTTTATGATTTCCCCTGTATTTGCTACAATGTTGTGTCTTTATGATTTCCCCTGTATTTGCTACAATGTTGTGTCTTTATGATTTCCCCTGTATTTGCTACAATGTTGTGTCTTTATGATTTCCCCTGTATTTGCTACAATGTTGTGTCTTTATGATTTCCCCTGTATTTGCTACAATGTTGTGTCTTTATGATTTCCCCTGTATTTGCTACAATGTTGTGTCTTTATGATTTCCCCTGTATTTGCTACAATGTTGTGTCTTTATGATTTCCCCTGTATTTGCTACAATGTTGTGTCTTCATGATTTCCCCTGTGTTCACTATTGTTGTGTCTTCATGATTTCCCCTGTGTTCACTACATTGTTGTGTCTTCATGATTTCCCCTGTGTTCACTACAATGTTGTCTCATCATGATTTCCCCTATGTTCACTACAGTGTTATGTCTTCATGGTTTCCCATGTATTCACTAGTGTTGTGTCTTCGGTGTAACAACAAACGCAACACTTCTTGTGAAAAATATGTCACACTTTATTATAAAAACGCACATGGAAATATCTCCACTTTGGCAAATATCCCACACACTGGAACTTGACTACCAGAATTTCTACTTCAAAGCCAAAACCATAACTTCTTCTACCTCTTATTAGTATATCTCATGACAAGTGCACACATATCAGTTTCTACATAAAGAAATAAAACAGCAGAGACAATGTCAATTTCTACACAAAGAAACAAAACAACAGAGACAATGTCCAGCCCAAATATTCTCAGCTGTTTATGTCACCACACACTTCTCCAATGCCTGTATAATTAATTTCCTTTTGTCCTAGGAACTTCATGTTACACAAGACATATGTACAGCGTTCTCCTTCACTCACTCAACTGACTTCAGAATTGAACTTTACTGCAGAAAATATCTGGCCATAAATGACCAACATCCAACCAGTTTATATAAAACCGTCCCTGTTTTCATGTTTCTTAATCACTTGTAAACAAAAAGTAAATGCATTTTGTAGAATGGTTAACATTCATACCACTGCCTGGGACAGGACTGGTTGTGTTAGGATTCTTAACCACTGATGTATGACAGGATACTAATGTTAAGAAAGAATATTTAAGTACTAAAGTATGACAAGTAGCATGGCAGAATATTTTACTGCTGAAGAAACATAACTAAAGTCATGAAAGGATATGTAACTATTAAATAATGGCTCAGCTACAGTTATAAAAGGATATTTAACCACTAAAATATTACACAACTAAAGTGCTATAGTCTATGCCGTGTGGCGTTGGTGATCATCTCTGTCCACATCCTTCTGTCTCTTGTACTGCCAATCATTTCTGATAAAGATGTTTCTCTAAGCCATGATGTCAAACTGTCCAGCATCTACTCTCTTGGTCTCCCCCTCCAACATTCTTGTTGTGACGACATACTTCAGCTTTCCCCGTCTCATAACATGTTCAAAGAATGTTGTCTTTCTCAGTTAACTGCTCAATAAATTGTGAAAAGATGATGCATGAGGCTCTGAAAAGAAAGTAGTTTTCTATTGCTGTCCTTCTTGGCAGTGACCATACAGGTTGTTGACCACAGTTATTCTTTCTTTAAAGAGATCCTCTGTCTACCGTCATAAAACTTGAGACAATAATCAAAAACTGTTGCCCACTAGCCTACCCAGCTCCATTCACCACCTGCCCCCATGGTTTTGCACGGGACTTAACAGTTCTCCACCTTTAGAAAGTTAGAAAAGGATATTTAACCACTGAAGTATGACATAGCATGGCAGAATATCCCGCTGCTCTTTGGCATAACTAGATCTTGTTAATTAATGAAAGAAAGAAGACAGCAGACGGGTATAAAAGTTGGTACATCACTCTACTATAAATCTTAGCTTTGTGACTGCCCATCAACTTATTCTTGAGAAATTAACGTGGCTGTTTCCATTTACATTCCCCATAAACAAATGAGATTTACACGCTACAGATTTTGTTGTAATTTTTTTTAACATTTATAATTTTAGCAGGTCAGCAGCCTGCTCTTTATGATTTCCAACAGCCATAAATTGTTCACGTGTGCAATCTGTACGTAGGATTTCTTGCATCCTTATCCAAGAAGAGAGGGTGTGTTAGCATAGTTGATAGAGAACTGCGCTGATAATGTCATGAATACTGTCGGTTGAGAGCCATCACCTGCTAACTGAGGAAATGACCGCCCACCCATTCCTCCATACATTCAGACCTACAACATGCGATGGCCCCATCATATTACAGACCCATGGTAGGAAAGTGACTGCTTCAGGACAAAGTTTTTATTTTTTGATTAATCCAAGAAGACTTGGAATTTGATACACTCCCCTGGGATTGAGGGGAAGAATATAACAACTTTAGATTCCTTATTTGATAACAATTCCTTCCAGTCACACATGATTGAGAAGAAATATCCCACCTCTTCTAAGGATTGAACCAAGACTGCTGTGCTGACAAGTCAGTGGGTTATCTGCTACAGAAGTATGGCTGTTATAAATATTCATCTTCCACTGTAAGTAACCAACCTTCATCTGCCCATGGAGCTTAATCCCTGAATCAGCAGTCTTCTTCTTTGCGTTCATCCGGAGTGATTTTTTCAGATGTGATTGCGGTGTGTCTGGTTAGGCACCCTCGGGTCGAAACCCTCAGGCCAACACATCCGACTTTTAGCGTGCATTTTTGACCAGGTTAGCAATCCTGGGAGACTCTCACTTTTGTGGTACCGTCCACATCTCAGCTGGTCTAGTTGGAACAGTCGAAGACTACACGGTCATCCCTCAAGTGAAGGCAGGGACAGTCCATAGCATTTTCCGCCATCCTGGGTGGCTTCCATAATTGCAGAGCCGGCACATAGCGCTCTGGTGCTGGGTTTACCGAGGGAATCGTCACGTCCTGCTCATGGCTGTTTTAATTCCTCACTTCAATATATTGGGCATTTCGCTCGCCCTGGGCCGTTCCTGCACAAACCAGTCAGCTCTGCGGTTGGTTTCCACTAAGCGAGTTTTCGGACATGTGCTTGTCCCTGTACCCATCAGAGCTGTTCCAGGCACGGCGGACATTCGGAAAACTACCTAGTCAGAGCTGTTCCGAACAAGAGCGGCATTCGGAAACTAGGTAGTCAGAGCTGTTCCTAGCACGGGAGACATTCGGACGAGACATTTCACTCGGACGTAAATGCGTAGTGTCAATTTTTAGTTTGCCACCCGTAGGACGACACTTCTGACTTCCGGCGGGCATTTTTTAGTGAGGTTAGCCTTCCTCTGGTTTCGAGACACGTTAGACTGTTGTAATGTCACCCAAATCTCAAGTGGTCAAGATAGAACGATCAACGATATCGTGGTCTGCCCTCAAGGGAAGGCAGGGGCAGACCATGGGCATTATCTCGCTATCCAAGGAGGCTTCCATAATTGCAGAGCCGGCACATATTGCTCTGAGACTGGGCTCACCCAAGGAGTTTCCACATCCTGCTCATGGCTGCTTTAGTTCCTCACTTCCATGTGTTGGGCATCCCACTTGCCACTGATCGCTCAATCACACACCAGGAGCGGTCAGACTGCGAGTGACATCCACTCGGTAAGCTTTTGCTTGTGACTTCAGACCACACAATAGGTTCGCTCGCCGTGCGTTCCATTTCGCGTTGATGAGACATTATTCCACTTTTGTCTACACTCTCTATGAGTTAGATACAGACAGTTTCCGTAACCCTTCGACTGGGGCACTTTTCTGACTTTTTTGTACTCGCTCACGAGGTAGGCTACATGTGCTGCCGGCTCAGCACCTTACCTTCGTGCAGCAGTGAACGGGAAACGGCCAGGCCCCTTCATCCGGGAAACTCTCATATCCCCCAGCTGGGAGCCTTCGAACATTATCAGACCTGAGCATGTAGCTTGCTCAGTATCATGTTTCTATTTTCCGGTAGACGGGTATCAGCCTGGCTCTAAGATCCGAGGGTTTGTGGCTTAGAGGCGTTCAGCCACAGCCCTCGACAGGGAGCCTTAAGAGTTTTGTCCGGACCAAGAAATTCTGCCTTTGTGCACCTCGTTTAAATTTTGACTGCTATCCTCAGTCTATGCCTGCAGAGCAGCAGGTTGTGTCTCTCTTAGTCTGGTCCCTATCCCATAAGCTGTCCGATATGTAATTTTTCACCCATCGGCAAGCAAATGGGGTCTATGGGACACGCAAGCTCCCCCACCACGTCAAGGTGGAGACACATCGGGGGAGAAAAACTCAGTCCTATCCCATCTTGTACAGTTCTCTCCCAAGTCTCTGCAACAACAAACTGCTCTAGGAATCAGTCTCTCTCCAGCCAGTCACATAAAGCTGATATCCATTTCTGTACATAACTTCCAATTGTTTTATTGCCATGCATGTTTTCTGCTTCTTTTCTATGCCTTATACAAGAGCCAATCAATACCAATAACAGTTTTTCTCATGTTATTTTGATTGCCTCAAGGGCTCCTAAAGAAAATCATATTTCACAAAATTTGTTAAAACTGTCATTTACTGCCAATATAGTACCTTGCGGTGTATGGCAGGGGGGTATTAAGCCTGAGGAATTAAGGCCGCCTGACTAGTGAAGTTGCTGCAAATTGTGCAGGTTTTAGTTTTTCTTTTTGCCCCCGACAGAAAAAACTCCACATCTTACCGGAGATCGAACCTGGGCCTCCCAAAGGAGAATCCGGCATTCTAGCCACTCAGCCAGCCGCTCCTCGTTATTTCACAAAATTAAGTCTTTATAAAAGACATTTCCTAGTTTTTCAAAAACTGTAGGTACTTACTAAAATGCTGTTATCAATTAATTTTATGCTGTTTTATTTAAAACTAAGGCTTCTCAAAAAGAGTACATGATCCATGTTGAGTCCTTCTGAGCTCTTTCTATTCCACATAGTTATTAGATTAATCTCTGTCCCAGACAGTTATGTTAATTATGACTTGGGCACTCATGGCTTAATTCCATCTGTTCTGGTCTATTATTTTTACTCTTTCTGTCTCAGGCCGATATTTTAGCTAGTTATATTCAGACTGTTATATTACCCACTATTCCGGACTGTTATATTATTAACCTTTATCCAAGGCAGTTATATTATTAACCTCTATCCCAGACAGTTATTATATTAACTTCTATCCAGGTTATTATATTAACCTCTATCCCAGACAGTTATTATATTAACCTATATCCAGGCTGTTACATTAACCTCTATCCTAGATAGTTATTTCAACTATCTCTGTCGCATAATTGTATAATATTGACCTCATTAATTTTAACTACCCCAGTCCCAGACACTTATTAACTTCTACCATAACTACCCCAGTCCCAGAAAGTTATTAACCTCTACCATAACTACCCCAGTCAGCTATTTTAACTCCTTCTGTATCAGACAGTTATTACTGTACTGTGACACCCACCCGGAGAAGGAGAGTTAAGAAATGTGTGTGACATGTGGAGCGAACAATGAACTTATAATGGTACATAATCTATATGGACTTCAGGGATTTAGGATCACACAATAGTAAGGAGCACACAGAATTATTGTAAACTTCAATATGTGATGTATGACTGTGCAGAGAAACAATCACATCATCAATATGTGATGTATGACTGTGCAGAGAAACAATCAAGTGATCAATTTGTTATGTATGACTGTGCAGAGAAACAATCAAATCATCAATATGTGATGTATGACTGTGCAGAGAAACAGTCACATCATCAATATGTGATGTATGACTGTGCAGAGAAACAATCACATCATCAATATGTGATGTATGACTGTGCAGAGAAACAATCAAATCACCAATATGTGATGTATGACTGTGCAGAGAAACAATCAAGTGATCAATTTGTTATGTATGACTGTGCAGAGAAACAATCAAATCATCAATATGTGATGTATGACTGTGCAGAGAAACAATCAAATCATCAATATGTGATGTATGACTTTGCAGAGAAACAATCAAATCATCAATATGTGATGTATGACTTTGCAGAGAAACAATCAAATCATCAATATGTGATGTATGACTTTGCAGAGAAACAATTCAAACATCAATATGTGACTTATGACATCTGAAAACTTGCTGACAAATGCTGCAAACAGAGACTGTATAATAAATTCCTATATTTTTTATAGCAACTGACAGTTGTGCAGTTAATGTAACAGACAAGGAAGACATGAACAAACAGTAAAAATACTGGAATGAAAGCAGAAAAACTTATTCAAGGAAACCTACTAAAATTGGTCTGGAGTAACTTAAATTTCACGTAAGTTACAATAAAGCAATAGCGCCACTAAATATTTCACACACCACAGCCGATGGCAAAAAAGTAACAAGATGTCATTATTGCAAATATATTCAATTGACATGAAATGTAAGCAAAACATATACATTACATGAAAGCAATCCACAGACAATAATATAACCTTTGTAATAAATAACTGCAGTAACATGCTACATGGTGCCTGTATTCAGTTTACATTCTAACTACATTCATTATATTCAAAGAAGTGGCAGTCAGGCTAAAAGCTTTCAATGTTAATTCAAAATCTAACTGCAATAATTACATTCCAAGATGGGAGTGGCGAGCTGAAAGGTTTTGGTGACCATCAACTGGCTTAGAAGTAATCATGTTCACTTTCAGCCTAAGGATGGGAAGTTTCATTAGAACGTTTGGTTTTGATTGATATCACATGTCTATCTTATGTGGTGAGACTGACATCTAGCCTTCTCAGATAAGGTCAAAAACAAACCCAAGTTGTGCACATACAATAATTCTATGGAAAGAGTAGGTAGTAAGGCCACTGATTTTGGCAAAATTGATAGTAAAAACCTACATTGGGTAGACAGAGCCCATTGCTATGAATGCTTAGAGGAATGAAACACACAAATACATCCTGAAATCAGACATACATTTTGTTCTCGTTTGCTCGCTTAACTCAAGCATAGACCATACACAGTGCTCTGGTGCACTGACTGATATCTGTATGTGGATAAGCTTTCCCTATTACCAGTGTGCTCCTGCCAAGGTAGCAGGTTCAACCTCCACCCCCTGTCAGTTGGTCTAAACTGTTGACTTCTTGTCCTTGACTTGGGGACGTAAATTAGAAGTACCTCAGAAGTCGGAGTGGGTTTGCCTGATGGCGAGGGACGCTGGTAGCAGGGAAGGCTAATACACACGCAAAAATCAGTCCAGTGCACTGGAAGTGGTAACATGTGTTTGGACTACAATTGAGTTCCAAGTGAGCAATCACAAATCAAAAAAGTTAAATGTTGCAAAATGCAGTGGCAGTGGAATCTAGTGAGCACATTTAACATCTCAATTCCTATCTCCTGATCACCCCAATTGAAAGAAATTGCTGTAGCAAAAGTAGCCTTTTTCAAAATGTAAAACATGCTCACCAATATAAAGCTATCAATTCAGTGAGAAAAAGAGTGTTACAGTGTTCTATAGAAATTGTGAAACTGGATAATAGGCAGACAAACTGAAGAAATATACAACAGCGGTAAAAATGAGGTTTGCAAGGAATAATAAAAAGACAGACTGAAAAATCAATGACAAAGTTCTTCAAGAAACAAATTAAAAACTAAATTAATTTGAGAAATTAGGCGGAGGCAGTCAAGATTTTTTTTGCATGATATGAGCAGAAGTAAACTGGAAAATTTAGTTATCTCTGGCAAAACTGACGGGAAAGGAGCAAGGGGAAGACAGAGAGGTAAATGCCTGAATGGCTTGGCCACTTGGCATAAATGGGTCAACAATACAGATCTGTGATGGTATAAGATGGCAGACCTTGACTGCATAGGCTTATCAGCATGGCACATTATGATCATGATGATGAGCATCTAACTCCAGCCTCCATTCAAATCAGAGCATGCACAAACAACCACACATGTCCGTCCATGACATGGACACTCCCCTCAATAATAATACATTCTATAACTCTGTCAGTATTAGATTTTATAGCGGACGCCCAAAAAGAGCAATGACGACAACAAAATCACAAGTATATTACTTTCACAGAAGCCAAATATATACACTTTGTATACAATAAATACGTTGCCAGGTTTATCTAGTATGCTCTGACTAAATTTAAACGTACAAAAGTACAATCACACATAACACATATCATTGATGTACATGAAGGGTAGCCAATCACACATGACACATATCATTGATGTACATGAAGGGTAGCCAATCACACATATCATTGATGTACATGAAGGGTAGATAATCACACATAACACATATCATTGATGTACATGAAGGGTAGATAATCAACACATATCATTGATGTACATGAAGGGTAGCCAATCACACATATCATTGATGTACATGAAGGGTAGCCAATCACACATATCATTGATGTACATGAAGGGTAGCCAATCACACATATCATTGATGTACATGAAGGGTAGCCAATCACACATATCATTGATGTACATGAAGGATAGCCAATCACACATATCATTGATGTACATGAAGGGTAGCCAATCACACATATCATTGATGTACATGAAGGGTAGCTAATCACACATATCATTGATGTACATGAAGGGTAGCCAATCACACATAACACATATCATTGATGTACATGACGGGTAGCCAATCACACATAACACATATCATTGATGTACATGATGGGTAGCCAATCACACATATCATTGATGTACATGAAGGGTAGCCAATCACACATAACACATAGTCACTGATGTACATGAAGGTTAGCCAATCACACATAACACATATCATTGATGTACATGAAGGGTAGCCAATCACACATAACACATATCATTGATGTACATGAAGGTTAGCCAATCACACATAACACATATCATTGATGTACATGACGGGTAGCCAATCACACATATCATTGATGTACATGAAGGGTAGCCAATCACACATAACACATATCATTGATGTACATGAAGGTTAGCCAATCACACATAACACATATCATTGATGTACATGAAGGTTAGCCAATCACACATATCATTGATGTACATGACGGGTAGCCAATCACACATATCATTGATGTACATGAAGGGTAGCCAATCACACATAACACATATAATTGATGTACATGAAGGTTAGCCAATCACACATAATACATATCATTGATGTACATGAAGGTTAGCCAATCACACATAACACATATCATTGATGTACATGAAGGGTAGCCAATCACACATAACACATATCATTGATGTACATGAAGGTTAGCCAATCACACATAACACATATCATTGATGTACATGAAGGGTAGCCAATCACACATAACACATATCATTGATGTACATGAAGGTTAGCCAATCACACATATCATTGATGTACATGACGGGTAGCCAATCACACATATCATTGATGTACATGAAGGGTAGCCAATCACACATAACAAATATCATTTATGTACATGAAGGTTAGCCAATCACACATAACACATATCATTGATGTACATGAAGGGTAGCCAATCACACATAACACATATCATTGATGTACATGACGGGTAGCCAATCACACATAACACATATCATTGATGTATATGAAGGTTAGCCAATCACACATAACACATATTATTGATGTACATGACGGGTAGCCAATCACACATAACACATATCATTGATGTACATGAAGGTTAGCCAATCACACATAACACATATCATTGATGTACATGAAGGGTAGCCAATCACACATAACACATATCGATGTACATGAAGGTTAGCCAATCACACATAACACATATCATTGATGTACATGAAGGTTAGCCAATCACACATAACACATATCATTGATGTACATGAAGGGTAGCCAATCACACATAACACATATCATTGATGTACATGAAGGGTAGCCAATCACACATAACACATATCATTGATGTACATGAAGGTTAGCCAATCACACATAACACATATCATTGATGTACATGAAGGTTAGCCAATCACACATAACACATATCATTGATGTACATGAAGGTTAGCCAATCACACATAACACATATCATTGATGTACATGAAGGGTAGCCAATCACACATGACACATATCATTGATGTACATGAAGGGTAGCCAATCACACATGACACATATCATTGATGTACATGAAGGGTAGCCAATCACACATAACACATATCATTGATGTACATGAAGGGTAGCCAATCACACATAACACATATCATTGATGTACATGAAGGGTAGCCAAACACACATAACACATTTCATTGATGTACATGAAGGGTAGCCAATCACACATAACACATATCATTGATGTACATGAAGGGTAGCCAATCACACATAACACATATCATTGATGTACATGAAGGTTAGCCAATCACACATGCTGCACTGCTTGGGAAGAAAGGGTTAAACATATTATTTCTTCATACATGTACAGACTCACACAAAAAAAAGGGTTAGAAGTCATAATATTTCTTAACACACGTAAGGATACAAAATGTTGCCAAGTTGTATGTGAAGTGTACAACAGTAATAATACAGACAGAAACAAGTCACAAAAATCTGAATAAGTCCTGAGAAGCAATCTAGTGATCTTATTTTTATTTTTGTTAATGTCAAACCTAATTTTTAAACTAGTAACACATCAAAGCAAAATATTTCTAAAGCTATTAACAATTATAAAATTATAAAATATAAAAGTTTTTAACAACATGTAAAATGTCTATATTAGATCTGGAATTCATGAAATGAAAACCAAAAAAAATTATGGCAACTGACAGGAAAGCAAATGATTATTATAGAAATTATGGATAAAAAGACAATCAGCAATAACATCACAATAAAGTAAAATGATTTACAGATAATATAAGATAATAATATAATTGAAAAGGAAAAAAATACTGAACAAAGAAATACACTTAAACTAAATTTAAAAAACAACGTAGCAAAACTACAAATAGTAAACCAGTATAATATGAACAGAAATACAATCATCTTGGACAGATGTAACAAAACCCAATAAGGCAAAGGAAAAAGACAATTTCACAGGAATTGTTTGTGTGCGTGTGAGAGAGAGAGAGAGAGAGAGAGAGAGAGAGAGAGAGAGAGAGAGAGAGAGAGAGAGAGAGAGAGAGAGAGAGAGAGAGAGGAGAGAGAGAGGAGAGAGAGAGAGGGAGACAGACAGACAGACAGACAGACAGACAGACAGAAGACAGAGCGACCCTACAGGTCTGTTACAAATACTAAACCAATGCTTTGAGAGGTCAGATGTATTTCAGCCAAAGTATCAGTCATGTTGTCACATGAACATGATATATACCTCTGCAGTAAGCACCTGACAAGATGCAGTGAAATATGCCATGAAAGAAATCACGCAATTTTTTATTTAAGGCTTATGTTTAAAGACATATTTTGCCTGCCATCTCAAACTGTGCAATATTATAAACATCCATTTTGAGACAGATGCACACCAAAGCAGTCTTGAAGAGCTATCTTCTTCCATGAATTGTTTTTTATGTAATTCACACTAGCTAACGTACAAGCCACAGTAGCGCACAGGCTGCAAGCATTGCTGTCAGCTGGCTGTCATGTGTTTAAATCTCCATCAGCAAAGATTTTGTTTAATTACCCGAGTTTCCAGATCAACCTGGCTTCAAATGGGTAACAGAAAGTATCTTGGGAAGTAAAGATGGCCGTGTGTTAGGGATAACAATACCAATAATGTGCTGATTGGTCTATAAATATATCGGGCTACCCAATACACTTCAAGACATGTATATTGGTTCTTTACTGTTACTGTTTTCTCATGTACACATACAATAAATATCCGATTGTAGGTAGGGTTTTCTCATGTGCACATACTATAAATATCCAATTGTAGGTAGGGTTTTCCCATTTACATAGGCTATAAATATCCAATTGTAGGTAGGGTTTTCTCAGTTTAAAATGTTGCACAGGCAGTGGTTCATATGGCCTACTAGTCATGCTTCCCAACTGGCAGGGGAGTTTCACTGTACACACCGGACCTTCTAATTTTGGCCTTGTTAACAAAGATAAGGCATCCTTCCACTAGGGTGTAGTTTAGGCTAACCTGGATTCAGACGTCAGTTAAACATTCTCTAGTTTCTCATATCTAACACAGCTGGGGTTAGACCAGCACATTTGCACTTTGAGGAGAACACCACACTTCTCATCCTCATCATCCACTTTTACCATCAAGCATCATGGGGAGGAATAGTTGATGCTCTAGTGCCCGATGGATGTCACTGGATAGTGTCATTCCATGTGATTGTACAATGTCTTTGATGTTGTCAATCTATTTTCTTCTCGGGCGTCCTCTTGCTCTCATCGCAGAAGTTCTTTGATCTAGAGCCAGTGCTGGTAGTTGATGGTGTTGTATTTTAACGAGATGACCAAACCATTTGATCTTCTGTCTTTCAGTATACATGGCATGAGGTATAAATCCCATTGTCTGTCTGATAAAATTGTTTATTCGATCTTGGATAGTTAAGTTGGCAGCTCTCCTCAAGCATCTCGCAGGTGTTGATTTTGTGTAAAGTGTGATATGGATAATGTCCAAGTTGGACATTGGTAGCATAGTGTTGGTGTGAAGATGCTATTTATTATCTATCATTTTTCGGACATAGGCATATTTATATGTTTCAGTATGAGAGATAGTTGATATATAAGCGCACTTGCTTTTTGACATTTGATTTCCATTTCTCTGTCTATTCTGTGATCATACTTCCAAGATATGTGAATTCTTTAACTTGTAGCAGAGGAGGTATGCTATTTTTAAGTACATTTAGTGGACCAGGAGATCTGCTAACCTGCCTATACTTCTCAATCCATTCAAAACTACTTTGTCCTGATTCCTAAGTAATATTTAGACGGAACAAAAAACAATAACTTCAAATTATATATTTGTTGTTAGTGAGACAATATGCCACAACTCAGAATAAATAATATACAGCAAGCATAAAATACAACTGAAACTATTACAACTCAAATTACCCAGACAAAATAATGAACAGAAGTAAGCAGTACATAACAAAAGCATAGAATGTCTTTTGAACATATCCTGGCAAATAATAATGTCAAATATCCAGACGTGATCAGGCATGGCAAAGCAGGTCAAAGGCAATGAACAATTATGAAGCAGACGTTGTAAACACAATTACATGTGATAAATTATGACACAGCCTATGATGAACCTATATCTAGATTTACTACATGAATATTTACACTTTTGCAGCAAGGTTGTTTATCAAATAAGGTGGGAAAATACCATAAATAATACAAAAATATAGAACAAAAATACTCCAAATACTGAACCTTTACATGTGAACAGAGAGTACATATATGGTTTTGTGAAACTAAGGTGTGATGGGAATGAACTAAGTAGCCACAAAAGTGATGATTCTGTGATTACTGAAGTGATGTGCTGAGGAGGAGGTGTCTGCATAAGACATCTATAAGTACATTAAAAGTAGCAGACAAGAAAAAGTAGCAACTCAAATTTTACAAGTATGAAAGAAAATCATGTATTCAAACGCATATTTCTTAAATCAAATCTTTGGTATGCTTGTACACTTACAAACAATTTTACTAGGTGTGAAACTAACAACGTAAGCAGGGCATGAGAATCAAGGGGAGCCTCCCACATGAGCCCTCACAGAAGTTCAACAACTTTCATGCTAAAGCATTAAACATACCAAATAACAAAATTGCTGCAGAGATGAGACATTTTTTTTGGGGGGGGGGGGGGGGGGGGGGGGGGGTGTTTACAAATATATGTAGTTTTACAAAAAAGCAAAGAGAAAAAAAAACTATAAACTAAAAAAGGCCAAGACTTCAATGGCAAAACAGGAAATACAATTATAAAATTAATGAAAACTGAATCAGGAATATGTCACCTACATGAAATAGCTGATGTCTGCAACAAACACCCACCACCCAACAGACATACATCTATGATGAAACATTCCACTTGAGAGGAAGATCTATCACACGTTGACATTCCATATTCTACATTATAAATCAACTCCTTGGCCAGAACATGTTTCCTTTCATCGATGACTGCATTTAAGAATCATCTTCATGCACATTATCCAAAAGTGTCCTTATCTCTTCTTCTGTTAGGTCAGACTTTTAGACAATCTCACTCCAGTACATAAAAGCACACAAACAAAGCACCAGTGGGATCTCCACCCTTGTCTATTAGAATCACATCAGCACTCAGCAAATCCTAGTGCAACTTCCTTTTGGGCAATGAGTTGCAGTCTGCAGACAATGAAATACTTCCTTCTGGGCATGGAGTTGAAGTCTGCAGACAATGAAATACTTCCTTCTGGGCATTGAATTGCAGTCTGCAGACAATGAAATACTTATTTACAGGCACTGAGTTGCAGTCTGCAGACAATGAAATACTTTCTTACAGGCATTGAGTTGCAGTCTGAAGACAATGAAATACTTCCTTCTGGGAATTGAGTTGCAGTCTGCAGACAATGAAATACTTCCTTCTGGGAATTGAGTTGCAGTCTGCAGACAATGAAAGACCCAAACTCACAGAGAAAACATGACCGACCTGGGCCTAATCCCAGCCAGTCTATATGTGCTGTGCTGAACCGTGACCTGCTTACATGCTAGTGTGCCTCTCTACAGATGTGTAGCTCCAGCTTCAGTCTTGTACACACCACCGGTTTCTAAGCAAGAAGAAGAGAAGTAGACTGCAACACAGTTCCTGAAAAGATGATGCTTTAGTAATGGGTCTGGAGAAAAGACTTGACACCAATCTGACTCCGATAAATGCAAGCCCATTTCAGGGCTATAGCAGCCTGAATGACAAGTCATCTGTGGTCATGAATGCCCAAGAGCTCACTAGCAAAACAACCTTTGCCCTTAATACAAATGACTGGAAATATTATCAGAAAGATTGTCATCTTGTGCAATTCTCCTTCCTCTTGCATTTTTATGCCCAGAGTGTCTTCTCCTGTTCGTTCAATTGAAATCAGCCTATTTCTGCAATTTGTTTGCAGCATGAACAGCACTGTCTTAATAGAGGTTCACATCAAGGGTGTTCCATCCAGCCATTAATCAACCTTTTTGAGCTAGATTTGGTACAATATAAAATGACACAAAGTAGTGCAGCTTTACATAACAGAGTTACGACACATATAGAACGTTGCGGCGGTTAGCCTTCATCAGCAAACAAACACATTCACAAACACAACATACAGTCAAGGAGAACTCCTGTGACTACATTAGAAGGTGATGACAGGACGAGAGGAACAAATGCATGGAAAAATGGAAGCAATGAAGAGCTGTGGTACAGGTCCGTACGTGAGGTGAGTATACAGTTTTTTTCTCTATAAACAGTTTTTCTATTAAACATTTTCTTCAACTAACATTCTTTTCAATTAACATTTTGTCAATTCTCATTTTCTCTTCATTGCTTCCATTTTCCATGCATTTGTTCCTCTCGTCCTGTCATCACCTTCTAATGTAGTCACAGGAGTTCTCCTTGACTGTATGTTGTGTTTGTGAATGTGTTTGTTTGCTGATGAAGGCTAACCGCTGCAACGTTCTGTATGTGTCGTAACTCTGTTATGTAAAGCTGCACTACTTTGTGTCATTATATATTGTTTAAACTTTCACAGCTTTACCGCAGTTCCACCAAATTTTATGCATAGATTTGGTACAGTGCTGTAGTATATGTTCTGCTGTTTGAGGTGCTTCTCTAGCCCTGTCCAACACACAAGTCATCCTGTGGCTGACCAGGTAAACTGTAATTTTTGAAGATTTTATTTTGGGGAATATATAACTGGAAAGTCTGGCTGTTTTGTCCAAGCATCTTCTTTGGCCAATTAGTCAGCCTTCTCATTGCCTAGTATGAGTATACTGCAAAGGGATGGGATCCTATGCAGACTAGTTTTATATCGTTGACATACTTGGATCAGTCACTCTAGGTGCTTGTTGGATTTGAGTGCTTGGAAAACAGACAAGACATCCATAACAATTAATGCTTAAAATGTACAGCCTTCTGTCATTGGACAGCCAAAATGAGGAATCTGGACATTCTGAGGAAGGCTAAGTCACAAAGACAACTTACCACAAACATCAGAAAGAGGCAGTCATCATATTTTGGCACATGAGAAGACAAAAACTGGAACATGTTGTGACAACTGGAAAAATTTGTGGAAAGAGAGATAGAGGAAGACAGCATGAGAACATTCTTGACAGTCTTGCATCATGTGATGGAAGGGAGTCAACACACGAATTAATCCATGCCGTCGGGGATCGCAATTTGTGGAGAGGCATGATTGCCCACTCCAGCCAGCAAGGCACTTAATGATGATGATTGCCTTCAGATTTTACAAGTTCTTAAGCTGCAACTAATAATGCCTTGTCTTCAGAACTATAGTCGCTGCCGTATTTTACAGCTCCCAGAGTGTCTTCAATGCCTAAAGTCCACTGTCATATTGGATTCTGCCCTATGCTACAGAGCTTGTTCACTGTTCTGAGATTCTCCTTGTGTGATTTATAGGTGGAGACTGGAGCACCTATGGAGTTATCTGTGTGCAATGAAAGTGATCCTTCAAAAATTAAACCATAACAAGCTTAGGCTCTTTATTTTGTAATTGATTGTTCATAACTGGATCCATACCTGGTGTTTCTCCAAGATTGAGTTGGGTGCTGAACATCTTCTTCACTTACAAAGCCTCGCAGACATCACCTTTGTGCACACCTATCAAGAAGATTCACTCTTTTAAGTGCATTCTGTACATCTTTCAAACTTCATAAATATGGAATGACTTTTGATATTCTTTCTTCACCAGCTGCAGTCTAACACATTCATACACACCTCAGCAGCAGCATGCCTGATAACTGCCTGTTTTTCTTTGAGGTGTTACACTGAACTTGATTTGACAGATTAAGGGAGCCAGCGCATTCATGCCACACATACAAGATATCAGGTGTCTAATTTTTCTCTACACCTCAGAGTCAAATACAAGAAACTAGAACAGAAAGAAAGAAAGAAAGAAAGAAAGAAAGAAAGAAAGAAAGAAAGAAAGAAAGAAAGAAAGAAAGAAAGAAAGAAAGAAGAAAGAAAGAAAGAAGTGACACCATTAACCTTCAGATTTTTCAGTTAGTACTTACATGTGTTCCTTCTATATCTTTGTCATACTACTCATGTCTCTAATTCTCTGCTCCATGTTTTTACATTTATCTGTATCCCAGAAAGACTATCCCACACAGCAGTAGTATCTTTTCCTCACAGACACTCACACACCTTCACTGGATAAGTGAATATAAGTAAAGATCACTCACCCACACATCCTCACTCAATAAGTGAAAATAAGTACAGATCACTCGTCCACACACTCTCACTCAATAACTGAACCAAATGTAAGACCATACAAGCACACACACACTCAGTAAATATATACAATACAACTAAACATATGCACACCCACACAGACTCACTCAATAACAAAATATAATGTAAGTAAACATATACACGCACACTTAATAATTCCAAACAATTTAACAAAATATATACATGTCAGCGCATGCTGTTGGTTCATCAGAACTGTTGTCTGTTACACATTTTGTGTTATATTTACTGGTGCAGGAACAGAGCATTATGGGGTGACCCTTTGCTGTTAAGTTGGAACTGCGACTAACAACTAACTTAATTGAAAACTCAATACAATGTGCAAGCATGCACGCACACACACACAAATACACACTTTCAATGGTTAAAAGCGGAGTTACATAATTATCTCAGCAGAATGGTTGGAAGTGCCAACACAGAGATTTCACAATTCTCACTGGTTATTTGTCACGCCCACAGATGTTAATTAACAAAGATAAAATATAACACTAATTTGGTTTTGAACAAAATAACACCTCAAAATTTATGACTTTCTTTTACACAAGATGTTTCCAAATAACTTATGATGAATAATATGATAACTCAAAATTGCTGGGTTTTTTTTATACGAGATGATTCCAAATTCTGAAGCTGAGCAAGTTGCAGATTCTAATTGCACTCATGGTGAATATCACTAGGTTGATTGCATATTGTCGCTTTCATCATAGCCACCAGAAAAACTCTGGATCCCTTGCAGCCAGGGTGTCTTTTGATGTCCTGTATCCATTTTTGTGATGGTTGACCCTAGCGTCTCCTTCTCCCAGGAACCATGCCTTTCACTACTGTGACATTTAAATGGGTTTAAATTTCATTTTCTGCGACATGATGCTGTTTATATGGCAGTTTTCTTCAATGTTCTGAACAATTAAAATGTTGATTCAAAATTACTGATATTGAACAAGATAATTACTAACTTACTAATGTTAAGATTGATACTGATTCTAAATTATCAACGATTTGCAGGATTATGATTCCAAATTGTTGTTATAAAACTAAATACTGATTGTTCTAGAACAAGATACAGATTCATAACTGATACTAATCCCTAATTACTGATATAAAACAAGATACTGATTTCTACCTTATGATGCTCACTGACTGAGATAGTGAATCTCAACTGCTTAACAACAATCACATATTATTTTAAAATTACTTGTAATGCACAAAATAATGATTTTAAAAAAAACTAGATACTATAACATAAGTAAAAAATAAAGTAAATTTCTGAACAGACATGATATATAAATAAAGCTTTACATATTTACAAAGCAAATTCAGCACACACAAGTCTGTCTTTATAGCATTGTAAAGAAAAGCTATTAAGACATTGTTACATTTCTTGACTAACTGACAATGCAGGTTAGAAAATTGACTCTTTCAAAATCTGTTTCAGCAAGGAAAGTAAAATGTGAAGTAATGTAACACTGTTGAAATAATAGGAAATATTTCTGGTGTAGACAGTTACTTCTGTATCATAGGCACTGACTAGGTGTGGTTTTAGAGAAGAATGATGAGAACACCGTGGATGACAGAAAGAGCAATGAAGATATCTTGAAAGAAGTTAACTCACAAAGTGAACTGGTTACTCGTATCAGAAGAAGACAGTTCACATTCTTGGGTATGTTATGAGAAGAGGAAAGCTGTAGAACCTTGTGACAACGGACAAGTTGGAAGGGAGGGAATAAGAGCCTGGGGGAGTACAACAGAGAAGATGCTGGAAGATCTGACATCATGGAATGGAGGATTATCAATATCAGAAATGATTGGCAGTACACAAGACAGAAGGTTGTGGACAGACATGATCACCAACGCCATTGGTGCCCAAAGGGCATTGACTATAAGAAGATGAAGAAGCACTGAGTCACAAGTAAAAGCAATAACTGCCTGGAACATAACAGCATTGACTATAAGAAGATGAAGAAAGCACTAAGTCACAAGTTAAAGCAATAACTGTCTGGAACATAACAGCATTGACTATAAGAAGATGAAGAAAGCACTGAGTCACAAGTTAAAGCAATAACTGCCTGGAACATAACGGCATTGACTATAAGAAGATGAAGAAAGCACTGAGTCACAAGTTAAAGCAATAACTGCCTGGAACATAACAGCATTGACTATAAGAAGATGAAGAAAGCACTGAGTCACAAGTTAAAGCAATAACTGCCTGGAACATAACAGCATTGACTATAAGAAGATGAAGAAAGCACTGAGTCACAAGTTAAAGCAATAACTGTCTTGAACATAACAGCATTGACTATAAGAAGAAAAAGAAAGCACTGCATCACAAAGAATATGGTACTTTGGTACCGGCTCAAAAGAAATGACTAAACCAACGTCATTCTGACACCATCACAACGAAGATGGTACTTTGGTATCGGCTCAAAAGAAAAGACTAAACCAACATCACTCTGACAGATACAGGCCCTGACCAGAATTCAGATGACCTGAGTGATAATGCAGCAGATTGTGAGGATTCTGAACCAACCAACCACAAATGCCTGTGTTGGTGTGGCACTGTGTTTGAAACTATGCTCACCACTATGCTACCACAGCTCCTACAGCACACACAGCCTCGGCTAAATTGCACTAAAGAACATTAAACAAATAAAATGTCATGGTAAAGCCACACACAGTCAGACTAAACAATGTCAATTTACAACCAAATAAATAACATAAAGTACAAATGTCTTATGTACAACATGTCATGTATTCACATTTACAGGGTTACGTACATTAATTACACAATCATGCATCATTACAGAATGTATTCACCATTTCTGATGCCCTCTTATATCTTCTTCATCTCCTTCTTTTTCTCTTCCTTCCTTTTATCCCCTATATCTCTATTCCTTCCATTTCTTTACCATTTAAGCCATCTTTGTCTCTAATTCTCTTAGTCGGGTTTTGGCAAGGCACTGTGCAATGAAGCCTATCTTCTCACTTTTAACCTTTCAAAGGATTACGGACGCAGTTCGTAATACCGCATACCCACGTTCAAATCACAGCTCTGTTGGTTTTTTATGAAATGGTATTGGTGCCGGTCAATCAGAAAGTAATGGAAAACTACTGAACGTAAACTTGCCCAGGAATCACGAACAGCCAAAAAATACTGGGGTTGACTGCTACGTTCTGTAAAGGACAAGCAATTAACTTTTTTTTAAACCTTGTATTAATAATTCATGGAAGATTAAAATGCCACTGTCTTATTATGTTTAGGGCCCTGTAAAACTAGTACATCACTCACCCATTTCATCAGTTACAATATTAGGGTAGTCAGGTCCGCATGGCCGAATGGATAAGAACACATCTTCCTAAATATCCTGTGTGCTGATGCTGAGGTAAGCAGTTCAACCCCTCCACCGGACAGCTGGACTAAAATGTTAACCTGTCGTCCTTGACTTGGGGATGTAAATTACAAGTACCTCTGAAGTCGGAATGGGTTCGCCTGATGGCGAGGGACACTGTTAATAGGGAAAGCTAACCCACACACAAAATTCAGTCCATCAATACTATAAATAGTGTGTATGGACTACGTTTGAGTTCAAAGTGACCGAGCACCCAAAAAAAAAAGTAGGGTAAAATAATTATAATATTAAAACAACATTAACTTTTGTTTAAGTTGTCATATTTTTGTCACATTTCAAAGCTAAAGTGCATTTTAATGTTGCTATTCACTCACCTATTCATACAGTCAACAAATGGTAATGAACTGGTCAATATTTGATGACAGCAGTGTAGATGTAAAATTAAAGAAGGAAGAAGATTTTTTTTGGCTAGTTCTAAAATAAACAGCAGTTAAAAATTATGAATACTGAATTACTCATATTGGCATCTTTTACAGCATGTAACAACATAACAGATACATGAGAACTCCAGATTTCATTAGTATATTGTTTAATATTAATTTACTGTTATTATTATTTCCAGTATGCAATCTCTGTTCACATACTTGTCTTGTATGTCACGTTAATTAATATTACAGAAGGCCAAACTGGCAAATTACTACATCCAGCTGAAACCAGTTATTCAAACACACAGAAAGCATGTTCACAAATGTCTGTGGAATGGAAAAAGATGTCAAAAATGGCAGAACGAATGCAGAAACTAAACACACCAACACTGGTAGTCTAATTAAAATTACACAACATTTTGTGAAAAAATAAAGGGCAGAAGTATGAAACTGTACATGGAATACAATAACAGTTGGTGGTACAAGTGTATAAACCTGGAAAGTAATGATGTAATCTGTTGGAAGATGATGATGAAATCAACTGAAAGGTAATAACTCACCAGTATGTAGTTAATTGTTCACCAGTATGTAGGAAATAATGTGATCGATTGGAAAGTAATAACATAATCAGCTGATAGTTGATGATGCACCCACATGTAGTTTATTATGTATAAGAATGGTGGGAGTATGTAGGTAGTTATGTAACGAACTGGAAAATAATAATGTATTTTGCTGAAAGGTGAAAATGCACCAAATGATTGTGTATAATTATGGCAGATGTATGTAGGTAATGATGTAATCAACTGGAAAGAATAGTGTAATCAGGTGAAAGATGATGACACTCCCATATGTACCTAATTGTACATTAGCATCATCTATCCAGCATCTGTGGCTTAGGGAATAGTGAGACACACAAGAGTCATAATTCCCTCACATACCAAGCCGAGGGTTCACAATCAGCCATGTGCAATTTTGAAGCAGACCGCTTTGCACTGATTTCCACAGAATGAGACGTCAGTTGTACAGAAAGCAGTGGCAAACTACAGACGTAACATTGCCTAGTAAGTTACAAACAGCCAATAAATACTGGGGTTGACTACAATGTCCTGTAAAGGACATGCAACTTTCTATATAATCTAGGTATGTGGGTGATGATGTCATGAACTGGAAAGTAACAGCGTAATAGGTTGAAATGCACCCATATGTAGTTGACTGTATTAGTATGAAGATAATTTTGTATCAATAAGAAGATAATCTTGCATCAATATGAAGATAATGTTGCATCAATATGAAGATAATGATATAATCAGCAGGAAGGTAATGGTGCAATCACCATGATGATAATCATACATTTTGTCACTTCACAGACTCTGACATAATCTGGCACAGTTCACAGAGTTCTGTATATATCACCCCAGCCTACTATATTAGAAGATGCGTCACAAATGTAACACATTAATACTTTCATAGTCTGAATTATGTACATATCTCACAGAAAAGTCCTAACTGCTGAACTTCTGATGCACCCCACCATTTATACCAGTGACAACAAACTTGTTGAGGACAGCATTTTCATCTCAGCTGTACACCTCATGAGAGTTGCCATACAGAAATACCCCAGGGCAGTCTTCTAGAGGTCAATGCAGCTAAAGATCTCCAATGGAAGAAGGCTCAGGGTTATAGGGGATCTTACAAAATGTAAACCATCAATACTGAACACTGGAGAACCAGTCATATCAGGTACTATATTCACAACAAAGGATGGCTGCAATAGATCTCCAATACTTTCTGGCTCTTGCCATGCTTGTACGGAGAGGCATCCTATTTCCAGTCCGTTTTATGTTTTAAAAACAAAAGAGTAAAGGCGAGAAGATTGATTTCATTGCACCAGATTTTACCCTATATGGCTCTATCTGTTTCCACATATTCACAACAAAGGTTCGCTGCAACGGATCTCCAGTACTCTCTGGCTCTTGCTATGCTTGTACAGAGCAGCATCTTATTTCCAGTTTGTCTTTTGTTTAAAAAATGATTAAAGGTGAGAAGATTGACTTCACTGCACCAGGTTTTACCCTATATGGCTCTATCTCTTTCTGCAGAATTGCGTGCTGCCTGTCGAGAGCATCACACAAAGCACAAATTCTGTAGCTCCTGCGATGACCCCCAGGATTCTCTAGAAACATTGCACTTGCGATCTGAATGGCGCAGTCCAAAAATGAAGCCACAACCTTTAGAGCACAAGGCATACGACTTTACTGCTTCACCACAAACAGTCCTTAAAGTCTCTTGTTGTTATGCTCCAATTTAACCACTGTATTTCTCTGGCGAGAGAGAATTCTTGACAGTCTTGTGTTGTGACCCGGAAGTGAGTCAACATGTGAACTGATCCATGCCATTGGAGAACGCAATTTGTGGAGAAGCATGGTCACACATGCAAGTTGGCAAGGCACTTGATGATGATGATTTCTCTTGCATGTTTGCCCTCCACCTTGTGGAACTAGAGAAGCCTTCTAACCCTGTCCCTGTAACTTCTTCATTCCATGAGACTAAACCACTACTTGAAGATGTATTCTGTGGTACTGTAGTCCAGAAGTGAAGTGGTATCACACCGGTAAAGCTGATCACCGTTATCATGTGACCTGCCAAAAGACCTCAGTCGTTGGTGTTCTGAATCAAAGCTATTGATGATATTCCTCCATGACACAGTCTTAGGCTATCCAGCATCAATTCTCTCAGCCTCTGTCTGCCTCTTTGACCACTCATCTTTCCAGTTGTCATGATGTTTTCCAATGCCTATCTTCTCATTACGTCTCCAAAGAGCATTATTTGTTTCTTTAATATAAAGCTGGTCTGTCATCACAAACAAAACCTCCTCACTTTGAGGACTTGCCATAGTCTCCATCAAATGCCCACTGGTCATCATCGAGAATCTCCACATAGTACTGCTTGTCTCTTAAATATCTCTTCACTTTTTCTGGCACTGGTAGTAGATCCAAGTGGTCTTTCCTCACTGTTTGACGCACCACAAACCTGAAACAGAACAAAATATATTTACAAAAGGAAATTTTCACAATATATATATATACAAAATTAATTGTTCACAATGTATTTGCAAAAGGAAATGTTCACAATGTATTTATTATATGAAATGTTCACAATGTATTTAATGTATAACATATTCACAATATGAAATGCTCATAATGTATTCAGTCTTTGTTTCCACAAAATGCATTTTTAAAAACAAATTCCTTTAACTAGAACAGGGGCAAGGAGTAGACTTACATTTATGGCACTTCTAACTAGAAAAATGCTGCTAGTAGATGATTTTTATGAAACCAGTGAACTTGAGGAAGTTATACTCCCCTTCCCCACCAGATTGTAAGATAGTTCTTCACTTTCCTAGTCAGCTTGGAGATTCTATGATAAAGATCCCTTGGCAATTTGAATTTATAAACAGGGCACTGAGATTGTCAGCTGAAACTGTAATGTATCTTTACTTCCATAATTTAAATATTGCTAATTAAATTTATATACATAAGAAAATACAAGAACATGTTAGAAACTTTATCCTAAGGAAAAATAACTCTGTGTACCTAGACAAATGTTTGAGAGTGGCTACCCTGAAGTTTCTCGACACAGGAGTCAGCAATCGAATGGGAAGTGGTGGCATCCCACGGGCACTAGGTCTCAGAAAATACAGGAATCGACCATCTCTGGAATTCTGTATTGACTTTTCTATAAACTCACAGATTCTGGCCTTCCCGTGAGATTCAGGTTGTGACCAAAAACTAAATAGTCCTGCAAAAGAATAAATTTCACATCAGCAAAACACATATAGTTCAATTACACAAAGAAATAACAGCTATGGTAGTGTTTATTTTTTTTTAAAAGTAAAGAACCTTTTTCTACGCATGCCAGCCGCTGCGCTACCAGTTCCAATATGGTGGTGCAGGAAAAAGTAAACTAAAGGACCTCTTTAACATGCCCTAAGTTGTATCAGGCATAATGTGCTAGCCCCATATTTGCATAAACCAATCGGCATTCAGTTGGTGATGTGGTCTATATCTGGTCGGCCATCTTTACTTCCAAAGGCATTTCCTGGTATCCATTTTAGGCTAGGCCAACCTGGCAGCGACCAACTTTTAAAATCTGCCTCGATGGGGATTTGAACTGCTGTCCACCAGGTGTTGTGCACTAGTTACCACACTATCACGGCTCCTATGTTGGTGCAGAGGACCAATAATACTGCAATCTAATTTCAATCCTCAGAAGAAGTAGGACTGTTTTCCTGAAAGAGGAAAGGGGGTGGGGGTGGGGGGGGGGGGGGGGGGGGGGGGGGGTGACCCGGCTTCTTAAAATTGTGACCAGAGATTTCTCTGAGGAAGTATAAGGAGTTGATGTGAGGCTGTCTGTATTATTCCTCTTGTGCACTTTTGATCATTGAAAGTAAGAGGTTAACAACACATTCATGTTATCTTTTCTTTCTTTTTCTTTTTAAACTCTTTCCGCCCCATGTGATGTGTAACTGGCTCTTTCCCGTAAGTCCCAACCATCTCATAATGTGTTCTCTGACTTTTTTACATTTGGTTACAAGCTCTTGCTGCAGATAGGGATCACCCCCTGCATGAAGCCATGGATATGGTCAAGGGTCATAGACTAAGATGAGGCAGGTCCTGGATGGCACAGGCGGAACTATCTATATGTCAGGTGTGTGATCTAGAGGCCATCAACCACGAAAAAGAGTGAGTTGAAGTACTGGAAGACATGACGGACTGGCACAATATAATAGTAACACTGGATCATGGGTGCAGAGAATGGACAGTGGGCCTCACTGAGTTTGAAGTTCAACAACTGATCCAGAGTAACGCACATCAAGGTGACATAGCCATCTATACCGATGGGTCATTGGTGAGAAACAGACGTAGTGGTTGGGGTTTTATTGCAAAGGCTAAAGGATGAGTCTTGAAAAAAGGATTGTCTGGCATATGAGACCACAACCTCCAGCACGAGAATGGAGGTGGAAGCAGTAACAGCGGCATTCTGTTGATTAGAGGAGACTACTGCAACACACATTGTATTCGTTATGGATTCAACGAGTATGCTTAGTAAGGTGGAGAAAGGAATGTTTCGTGTGGAATGGCTATCATCGCTTAAGAGGTCACTGATTGTGAGAACTGTATGGATATTTTGCCCTGGCCATGCTGGGGTGTGGGGGAATGCACCTCTTGTGGTAGATTACCTATGGACAAGGGGGAGGTGGTCGTGCGCTTGTGGGACCAGGTGGAGATGGTGGAGGAACAGACTGACAACCCATATGTGGAAAGGATGAGATTGCGGGGGATCAGCAGGGGTCCTGGAAGAATCTCAAAACTCAGAGGGAAGACCAGGAGAACTTTAAATCAGATAGCGGTGGGAATGTCTAGCAGTATGACTCTTCGCTGGCTGTTGAATGCGGGGATGAAGCACACATGGGAATGTCCTGAGTGCAGTGATGTCGGTTCTTAGCTCAACTCAACTCATTCTAAAAATAAATCTGGCTTCCTCCTGTATTTTTAAGCCTCTTTAAAAGTAATGCTTCATGATTTTTCATGGTGTTTAATTTTCATTCATGAGATTGGCAATCTTATCATGTAGAATAATGTAGCTGCAAAAATTCAACCAACCCTGAATAAGTGTGCAGATATAAAAATAACTCAGCCAACCAAGTCTCTTCTAGAAGAACTATGACACAATGCGGAGAAAGCCACAAGAAGTCTGCGTGGCCAACTTAGCTCCTTTTGCAAAGGATATGAAGAAGAGAATTACAGACAGAGATGAATACTATGGGGAGGACATGGAGGAGCTGTAGACGATACCAAAAGACAGGACAGATAAGTTTATTGTCAGAGCCTATGCTCCAAAAGGAGATAAATGACAGAAGAAGAATACATGTAGACCCATTATGCCACAATGGCATCAAAATATGTTCCATTATTTATTGTTGTTATTATTATCATTGTTATGCTCTGCTCCTTTTTTTCCTATCATCTTTAATGGAGTCAACGGCATTAAACACTGCTACAATCTGGCATTAAACACTGCTTCAATCTGGCATTAAACACTGCTACAATCTGGCATTAAACACTGCTTCAATCTGGCATTAAACACTGCTACAATCTGGCATTAAACACTGCTTCAATCTGGCATTAAACACTGCTACAATCTGGCATTAAACACTGCTTAAATCTGGCATTAAACACTGCTACAATCTGGCATTAAACACTGCTACAATCTGGCATTAAACACTGCTTCAATCTGGCATTACACACTGCTACAATCTGTCATTAAACACTGCTACAATCTGGCATTAAACACTGCTTCAATCTGGCATTACACACTGCTACAATCTGTCATTAAACACTGCTACAATCTGGCATTAAACACTGCTTCAATCTGGCATTAAACACTGCTTCAATCTGGCATTAAACACTGCTACAATCTGGCATTAAACACTGCTACAATCTGGCATTAAACACTGCTACAATCTGTCATTAAACACTGCTACAATCTGGCATTAAACACTGCTTCAATCTGGCATTACACACTGCTACAATCTGGCATTAAACACTGCTTCAATCTGGAATTAAACACTGTTTCAATCTGGCATTAAACACTGCTTCAATCTGTCATTAAACACTGCTACAATCTGGCATTAAACACTGCTTCAATCTGGCATTAAGTACTGCTTCAATCTGGCATTAAACACTGCTTCAATCTGGCATTACACACTGCTACAATCTGGCATTAAACACGGCTTCAATCTGGAATTAAACACCGTTTCAATCTGGCATTAAACACTGCTTCAATCTGGTATCAAATGTCAACCATAACACCCTTCATGTGTCATTCAAACACTGAAAATATATGTAACACCATATGCCCAAAATGTCTTTCTTCTTCAAAGTGATCAGTAAATTCTAAGTGCCATCTTGTAGGGCAGCAATAAACTCCCTCAGCTTTCTAGGCCTGTGAGCACCTGGTATATCAGTCTGCTGAGGGTCACAACTCACCCACAGGCCTGTCCTGAGTGCAATGTTATCAGTTAACACATAATTAAAGTGGTACATAATATTCTAGTGGGATTAGATCAGTGGTTTTCAAAGTTAGCAGTAGTATTGTCTCTCCCTCCTGGCAGTGGCAAAAACCCAAGTGGCAGATAAGGTTCTAGATATAATATATATAGGCCTAATAACAATAAAGAGAAGGTGTGGTTGATGGGGGTGGGTGTGTGTGTGTGGGGGGGAGGCTGGGGGATGTGACCTAGAAGGGCAGTTTGATGAATTTGAGGTCTACAGCACTACACAGACAAATCATGGAACACACTCACAAAGACTGACTAACTGATCTGAAAAGACATCTACACACCTTTTGCATGCTCTATTCGAGTATGGTGGACCTCTCCCAAAGACTTGAAGCTAAGGCTCAGCAAATATTTCTGGTCAGAACTGTCACGGACTAAGAAAGATCCATCCTCCTTGTCCTTGAGAATCAGAGTCGCCTGTTCATAGGAGATCGGTCCCCAGTACCAGTCCTTCTATTAGACAAATAATGTTGAAATGCATGGTCATCCTATAATTGTCATTGAAAATTGTTTCATAATTGTTTGGAAAATTTCAGATTAAAAAATCCTTCTTTCCCCAAAAGAAAGTGTGGGTGGCACGTAATTTACCACCATGCACGTTGTAAGAAGCAACAATGGAAGGTTACTGTAAGTTTAGCAACCTCATCCCATCGCCACAAAATCCAACCAATCATAAACAAGTCCAAAATATGCTTGACATGAGTTGGTTGAAAGTCGTCCTCCATTGGGAGGAAGAAGAAGAAGAATTAAGACACAACTAAAACCTGAAGACACAGCTAGTGAAACCCAGTAAGTCAGAAAAGTAAAGGACACTTTTATAGTAAAGGACACACCCAAATGTGTACTGGGAAATTGTGCTACCACATATATTTAGAGACCAATCAGCACTCGATGGATGATGTGGTCAATATCCTGCCAGCCGCCTTGACTTCCCAAGACATTTCCTAGTACCAATTTTAGGCTGGTTGAACACATGAGCCCAGTTCAATTAGAAAATTCTTACTCAATGAGGATTAGAACACATGACAACCCAACCATCAGGCCAGCATGCTAGGTTATAGTAATAACTCTATTAGTGCTTACATCAGAAACACGCCGAACAAGCAAACAACAACAGCTAAAATATGAAACAGACTGGATATATTTGGGCCCCATGACGCTTCAGGTAAAATGATGATGATACAACATCCAAACTAAAGTGTTTCTTCTATCTAAACCTGCCAGCAATCTATTCCTCAAATAAAAACTCTTAGCACACAAAACAATGAAACATGCAGAAACAATAATTACTGTGTTTTTAATAAAACAAACAACCAGTGAAACTGTTCATGATGTCCTAATGCAGGTAAGAAATTAACAGCACAGATATATAAGAGGCTGGGACGCAAAAACAACTTATCAGACATATCGGAAAGAGGCAGTCAATAATGTATCCCACATTATGAAAAGAAAGAACTGGAAAATGTCACCATTGGAAAGATCAATGGAAGAAGATATAGAAGTAGACAAGGAGAGAATTTTCTGGAAAACTATTCATTATGGTATGGAGAAATAACAGCACAGAAACTGATATATTCTGTTGGAAATGGCAAAATATTGAGAGAGTATGATCATTCACACCAATTTTTTAGGCATCTAACTATGAAACATTGCTAAAACTGCACACACAAAAATAGTCATAATGGCAAAGAAATGTGTTGCTTCTTAAAACAAGATCTGATTTGAATTTTAAAAAAGCAGTCACATCAGGTGCTGTAGACACATTTCACAAGAACAACAAAATGTCCAGTATGTTCAGTCCAAAGACCGGTATATATCTTTTGCTAATGTTACTCCACCATAATCTAGCCTTTGTGTATGTCACTCTATCATAATCTAGCCTGTGGTTGTGACACCATAATCTAGCCTTTGTGTATGTCACTCTATCATAATGTAGCCTTTGTGTATGTCACTCCACCATAATCTAGCCTTTGTACATGTCACTCCACCATAATCTAGCCTTTGTACATGTCATTCCACCATAATCTAGCCTTTGTTCATGTCATTCCACCATAATCTAGCCTTTGTGCATGTCACTCCACCAACAATCTAGCTTTGTGACTGCTCATACAATTCTTGGGAAATCAATGTGGTGGTTTTCTCTGCCCTTCTACATAAAAAAGAAAACATGGCACATTTAATGAACCAAATACAATATGGAATCCATCAACTCACCAACTGCAGCTGCTCCATACTTTCTAGAAAGTCCTGCTGTTCATGAAGTGGTTTTGGCTCTGGAATGTACAAGTACAAGTCTGTTAACACAACATACATATATATATATATATATATATCCACTTGCATTAGATTTGTTTGACATCGGGCAGGGAGTCTAGTGGATCTGGTGCCATCCCCCTGTTTATTTAACCTGTGCTCCTAAAATATGGTGAGAAATGTCGGAGATGATATGAACGGGGAGCTGTGTGATGCCCTGGGTGTCGGTGGTCATGACATACCGGAGATTTTTCGGTATGCTGATGATACTGTGTTGCTGTCTACTGCACAGAATGGTGTGGGAAGACCTGGTAACCTCAATCCAGCTGAATAGTGAAAGTCACAACTTATATCTTAACATAGCGAGAACAGAGATGGTGCATGCAGATAGAGCTGCTGTGGAGAGGAAGATATATGTTGGTGAGGGAGGGTTGGAGGTGGTGGAGAGTTTTGAATATCTTGGGTCATTGATTGCCAACAACCGTGACACAAAGAGAGAAGTTGAAAGACGAATGGCTATCGCTCTTCAAAGACTAAAACAACTGAGCGAATTGTGGAGAGGGACAGATGGAACTGCAAAACTTCAGATTTTTGGGAGCATGTGTCTTGTCTTTCCCGTTGCGGCATGCGCCTGTGAGATCTGAACACTTGCTGAACAAGCTGAACAGCGCACCAACGCTTTTGAATATGCTTGTTGTAGACGAGTTCTGAGGGTGTCTTGGATACGGAGAGGACTGAGTGCATCCATACTTCGAGAGCTGAATGTTGAGGGTTGGCTATTGAAGAGGATGGAGCAAAGAAGTTGAAATAATTTGGTCACTTGGGGAGTCACAAAGGTTTGGAGATAACTTTGATGGAGGGGTGTGTGCCTGGGGAAAGGAGGGGGGCAGAGGAGAAGATGGGTGTGGGGGCAGAGGAGAAGATGGGTGCGGGATCTGGCGGATCTTCAGATGATCGAGAGGTTTTCTTGAAGGTTTTTATGGGAGCGAGGTTCTGCAAAGGACATGCTACTGAATGAATGAATGAACTTTCTTTGAACTCAAGCGTAGTCCATGTATGTGCAGCTACTTCTAGTACACTGGACTGATTTTTGTGTGTGGATTAGCTTTCCCTATTACCAGTGTCCCTCGCCATCAGGCGAACCCACTGACTTCGGAGGTACTTGGAATTTACATCCCCAAGTCAAGGATGAGAAGTCAATATTTTAGTCCAACTACCGGTGTAAGGGTTGAACCCGCTACCTCGGTATCAGCACACTGGAAGTTTAAGAACGAGTGCTCTTATCCATTCAGCCATGCTGAGCTCCACAACATATATAATGAATGAAAGCGTATCCTGGCCGAGGGAGCTGCAGTAACACAGTGGCCAGCGCACTGGCCTGACAGCCTGGTGGTCACGAGTTTGAATCCCCAACAAGGTGAATTTAACCAGCGACCTCAGCTCCCAGGTTGACCCGGCCTAAAATTGATACCAGAGTATGTCCTGGGAAGTGAAGGCAGCCGGCGTGATAGTGACCACACCATCCGTTGAGTGAGATATTGACCACACCATCCGTTGAATGAGATATTGATTACATCATCCGTTGAGTGAGATATTGACCACATCATCCGTTGAGTGAGATATTGATTACATCATCCGTTGAGTGAGATATTGACCACATCATCCGTTGAGTGAGATATTGACCACATCATCTGTTGAGTGAGATATTGACCACATCATCGGTCGAGTGCCGATTGGTCTACACAAATATGAGGTTAGCACCTTGTAGACAATTTATCACAATTTGTACTGAATATTTACATACATCCAGGTTGGAGCAGTAGTATTTTAACAACAGTGCAAATGTCCAGAGTCCCATGCTACATTGACTGCCGGTCAGGCGTCCGGACAAACAATCAGGATCAGAGTCTGTCTGAGACATTATTATCTTTATTTTTACTTTTAATCTGAGGCTCTTTCATTTACATATTTAACACTTTTATTTTATTATATTTTTAAACATTCTTTCTGTGTGTGTCTTTTTTCACTTCAATTTCATTTAAAATTAATAAATGTTTGGTTAAATAACTCTTAAAGGACATATTTTAGCGAAGGAGGTTTTCAAAGTTGCAACTAACTGTTACATATTTGGGGTTGAATGGTGAAGGACTTTTTCAAAGTTGCAACTAACTGTTACATATTTAGGGTTCATTATTTCCATTGGTCTCAAATCCAGGTTATCATCATAACATGGGTGCATTTTTAAAATCACTAGAGGACCACTAAGTAAACAGCACATCTCGGAAACAAGTTAAAGATTTCAAATACTTAGAAGTAAGATCACAGAAGATGGCAGATTTGGCAGAGAAATTGAAATCAGATGTCAAAAAGCAAGTACGCTTATATATCAACTATCACCCATACTGAAACATCCAAATATACATATGCCCGCAAATCGACAAATAACAAATAGCATATTCACATCAACCCGTTGCTACTAAAGTTAAACTCGAACATTATCCAAATCATACTTACACAAAATCAACACCTGTGAGATTAGATGCTTGAGAAGAGCTGCCAACTTAACTGAGACCGAGTAAGAAATGATGTTATCAGACAGACAGTGGGATCAACACCTTGTGCCCAATTTATTGAAAGGCAGAAGATCAAATGGTCTGGCCATCTAGTTAAAATGCATCACCATCAACTACCAGCACTGGCCCTACATCAAAGAACATCTGCTAGAAGAGCAAGATGACGCCCTAGAAGAAAATGGATTGACGACATCAAAGACATTCTACAATCACACGGAATGACACTATCCAGTGCCCCCTATCCGGCCCTAGAACGCCTATCACCCCATCCTCCCAAACCACGACGCTTGACCCGCAAAAGTGGAAGATGATAATCATCATAATGACTGGGGAGAGGGGGGGGGGGGGGGAGGGGGAGGGGGTGAAACAAAAAGTTAGTAGTTTTCTTGAACTCTTGTAATTATCATTCCCCAAATACTGACCTCTCAACCAGTCCATGTTTCAGCTGTGTAACTTGTTTTTCCTTCCTGTTGATGTCTTTATTATGAATTTTTTCATCTTAAGTCCACTTAGTGAAGGATTTTTCAAAGTTTTAACTTACGGTTACATGTGTAGGTCAGCATGGCTGAATGGATAAGAACAAATGTTCTTAAACATCCGTTGTTCTGATGCCGAGGTAGCAGGTTCAAACCCTACATCGGAAAGTTGGACTAAAATGGTGACCTGTCGTCCTTGATTTGGGAAGGTTAATTACAAGTACCTCTGAAGTTGGAGTGGGTTCGCCTGATAGCGAGGAACACTGTTAATTGGTAAAGCTAATCCACACGCAAAATTCAGTCCAGCACTACTAGACATTGTGTGCAAGGACTGTGCTTGAGTTGAAAGCGAGTGAGCGCACAAGAAAAAGAAAACTGTAACATGTTTAGAGTTCATTATTTCCATGGGTTTTTATTCAGTGGCCCAAAAAAAACAACTGCCCCGGAGCAACCAAGACAGGAGGCTGCTGATCATCAAAAGACGTCCCCCTTAACCGAATGTTTCGGCCCCTTTAGCTTCTTAACACTCTCTGGTAGCGTTCATTATTTCCATGGGTGTTTAATTCATACTTCGTGGCTTAGAGGTTATGACTTTTCTCCGTAATCTCGTATACTCTCGTGGGTTAACGTGATGACGGTAAGAATCAGCGGTGGTTCGAATCGCATCGATAACTTACGGGGTATGTGAGCCGGCCGCTCAGAAAGCAATGGCAAACTACTGAGCGTAATCTTGCCAAGAAATCAACATACAGCTGAAAGATGCTGATGATGACAGCAATGTTCTGTAAAGGATATGCAAAAAAAAAAAAAAAAATAGTCATTACAGGGGTCTTTTAAAATAACTACTTCAGAAAAAAAAATGAAACAAAGGATTAAGAGTAGTTCTCATTTACTTAATGTTTATAACCCGGGAAGGTTAACCCGGTCAACAAATGCCCGCAGAAGTCGGATGTGTCGGCCTAACGGCGCAAGAACGCAGCTCTGCTGTAAACAGGCACAACGCAATCACGTCCGGAAAAAAAAACTCCGGATGAACGAAGAAGAAGAATGTTTATAAATATCCACTGCAAATATTGACCTCTCCACCTACCTATAAATTTTAAAGCTAGGTTAACTTGTTTTCCCCTTCGTTTGATGCTGTTGTTATTTATTTTATTTTTTTTCACTTGAAGCCTACTTGAACTGAATACTTCCCACTATTCATGTCAGAATGTCAAGTGTTAATTATGCTCCACCCTTCACGTTGAGATGTGCAGTGTTCTGTAATATTCTGATCTCACATGACACAGTTCCCTCTCAGCCTCACTTGGCAAGCACGGGGTTAACCCGTCACCTGGTTTCTTTATGGAAGATCAGTTCCGGGACAACTTCATGGGCTCCTGCTGTGATGTTATGAGCAGCACTTTCCCATGATAAGATTTTTAACGGCTTGCATAGGTCTACATTTGCTGCCTCGTGAGGAGATAGGTCATCGTTCTTTCTTAGTTTAATAAATTTCTTTAGCTTCTACTTCTTCTTCTTTATCTTCTGGTGCTGCCCTTTATCTCCAAAATGGAGCAAAGGTCTCAACCAACACACCAAACCATCTTATCTTCTAGTATCTCCTGCAGCAATGTATCTCCCAACCAGCACACCAAACCATCTTATCTTCTACTATCTCCTGCATCAATGTATCTCCCATTACAGCACACGTGAAGCCATCCTATCTTCTACTATCTCCTGCAGCAATGTATCTCCCATTACAGCACACGTGAAGCCATCCTATCTTCTACTATCTCCTGCAGCAATGTATCTCCCATTACAGCACACGTGAAGCCATCCTATCTTCTATTTCCTGCAGCAATGTATCTCCCATTACACCACACGTGAAGCCATCCTATCTTCTACTATCTCCTGCATCCCCCTTCCCCCTTTTCATGCCGCCCCATATTATTTATCTCTGGCTCATATTCACTTCTCCATGTATTTCTATATCTCTCTCTATTTCGTTTTCCCTGTGGGTTTCCTCAAAGTGTGTCCTACCCAGCATCAGTGTCTCTTACTCACCTCTTCATTGGCCGGAATCTATTAAGCTCTTTCCCTAAGCTCCCCATGAGTGATTCTGTCATCTCCTTTTTGTCCTTCTATTCCGAGCAGGCGTCATTTAATGAATGTTAGTAGTTTATTAGTAAATGTTTAAATTAGTAAATGTTTAAATTAGCTAACATTAATAGTTAGATGTCTTTTGTGGGTGTATTTTGTCCTGCGTTGACTTTTGGCTGGTTCCTTGAGTGTCATTGGCTGTCTTCAATGCAGTCTCTAATTTCCAGGCCATGAAGATGGTGGTATATTGTCAAATGAAGGCATATCCAGTATATACCACCATCACAATTTATCATCATTACCCTATGCCTCTATCAGAATGTCTCACCATCACAATATACCACCATCATGAAATGCATGTACTTCCATCAACATGGAAATGAAAAGACTGATTGGTTGGCCTCCCGAGCACCTCCATGGGCAACAAATCCATCTCTACTAATCTTTTAATACGACGAAATTGAAACTGTTCCAAAAGGTCAGATATCAAAGCCTAGATTGTTTTACCACTCATCAAAAACGTCCACGTAATATAAATTAATTTGTAATTAAATTGTGAATTACTCGTTGGTGCCGTGTCGTCAGATTGTGGAAGTCATCCTATTTTCCTGTTTTGTGGAATTATGTGGCTATCCGACACTATAAGCCGCGTTGCCTTCAGTTATTATTTTTTAAACAACTCTATTAATTTCAACCCCACCCCACCTCACCACACTACTTAAAATAAAAACTAGAACTTTAGTCGTCTCGAGAACGAGCTGTGGCGGTTGGGTGAGGGATATCTCTTAAATGAAAACATAAAATGTGGTAACACTTTAAAATTAAAAGGGGGAAAAGACATGTCAGAGTTCTGCTCTACTTTGCTATGTGCATGAGTACGTACTTGTCAAGCTGCTCTCTTAATTTCCTCCTCCATTCTCCCCCCCCCCCTTTTTCATTCAGAGAAATTGGCGGACACCAACCCTAGTCCCTTATAACTAGGGTTGCCAGACGTCCGGCAAAGCGGACATGTCCTCCTTTTAGCCTCGTGTCCTCCGTCCGGCAGGCAAAGCTAAAAACCTTTAAAATGTCCGGCTTTTCTTATATTTTATGTTATCATTTTTTATGTATTGTTGTTACAACTTACAATGTATATACACTCTACCGTGTGTTTACATTCTTTATTAAAACCCATTGCTTAATAATAATTCTTCTTCAGCGTTCCGAGCCATTGAGGTTCTTTGCTGCAAATACAATCCGTCTCCATTCGTCTCTCTGGTTGACCTTCTCTTGCCAGTCGTTTCCTATTTATACCAAATGTGAAACACAAATTATTTGTATAATTTGAATCTTCTACTTCTTCGTTCATCCGGAGGTTTTTTTTTCGGATGTGATTGCGTTGTGCCTGTTTACAGCAGAGCTGCGTTCTTGCGCCGTTAGACCGACACATCCGACTTCTGCGGGCATTTGTTGACCGGGTTAACCTTCCCAGTAATTTGAATCTAACTGTTACTCTATTCGGCAACACTAACAATGCTGTAGTTGCCCAAATGCATGTTGCTTTTCAGAGTTACTTAAAATTTGTGAAGTATTCTTCTGTATCCCTGGACACAATGGCAATGTTGAAAGCGTGTTCTCCTTGATTAATGCTCGATGGACAAAGGAAAGGAACAGACTCTTACTCGACTCTGTAAAGGGCATCATTCTCTCAAGGTACAATTTGAAGAATCTTACCTGTGAACAGTTTATGCATATGTGATTGCTAACGAGAATCTTCTAAGAAAAGTTGGCTCCTCCGAGAAATATGTTGCGTAATTAATAAAGATTATCAGGTAATAATTTACAATCAGCTTTTTAAATGTTTTTTAGCATTTTGAAAAAAGTCTCCATTGAATTTATATTTATTTTTTAACATGATTGTTTTTTGGTCGATTCACTAACAGTAAGATACTCTTATTGGCAGCTATTGTAATAAAATTGTACTGATTGTGGGTTTAATCTGGAGCGATTTAAATGAAACATTCAATATGTCCTCCTTTGTCCTCCTTTTTTGTTTTATTATGTCCTCCTTTGTCTCTTTTTTGTCTTATTATGTCCTCCTTTTGGTGCCCACGTATCTGGCAACCCTACTTATAACTGACACACGGTCAAACAAGGCTCACTTATGTGCGTGTAACCAAACACCAAGAATTCTGCAATATTTTTGTGAAGTCGGCCCGCGTCCCCTCAATGCATTCTAACGTAAAACTTAAAACCACACGTCCCCTATGTAGCAACACGAAGACCAAAAGGGCTCAGACCATCGAACAAGTACTATCTGCGTGCAGGGCGGCCCTTGGACAAGCCCGATTCGCGTAGCGCCATAACAAGGTTCTCACCGAACTGGCAGCCATAGTGTGGACGTAGTTGAAAGGGGGACTTGAAAGTCCAAGCAAAAAGGGGGACTGTTGTCAAAGCCGTGTGGATAGGCTTCGTAAAAGCTGGACAAACGCCGAACAGAGAGTCGACTGCCCCGACAGCCTGCCATCCATCCTCAGGGGCGCCGAAGACGGAGCTGGCAATAGACTTGCAGGGCCGTGGCAAATTTTTTTTTTTTTTTTTAGCATATCCTTTACAGGACTTAGCTGTCAACACCAGCATCTTTCAGCTGTATGTTGATCTCTTGGCAAGATTACGCTCAGTAGTTTGCCATTGCTTTCTGAGCGGCCGGCTCACATACCCCGTAAGTTACCGATGCGATTCGAACCACTGCTGATTTGAACCGTCATCACGTTACCGACGAGAGTATACGAGATTACGGAGAAAAGTCATAATCTCTAAGCCACTAAGCGGAAATCCTAAATGTTCAGTTGCGACCAGACATTGTAGTGTGCTCTCCACCGACTCAACAGTTAGTATTAATCGAGCTGACTGTTCCGTTCGAATCAAGAGTCGGGGAGCAGTATACCTTATAAGATGGAGAGGTACAATGACATGGCCACAAGTCTGAGACAAGAAGGATATACAATCAGGCTAATCGCCATTGAGATAGGCACAAGAGGCATTGTTACCAACTCCGCACATAACGTGCTGAAACAACTAGATGTGAAAGGACAAGCAAGAAGACAGACACTTAAAAGTCTGGGCGAGACAGCGGAGAAGGCCTCGTGCTGGCTATGGAGCAAGCGTAATGAGCGGTAGGACAAGGATACGCAATAAATGGTTCAACTTTGCCTGCAATGTGAGAGAACAAACTCGGCAACACAAAAACCTCTCCAAAAGATTGCAACCTCACAATGAGACCGAAACAACAGCTACGGTCTCGTGCCAGACCTGGGAGCCATCCACCAGGGAAGAACAGGGCACCCAAGCTGGATGTGGCGATCACCCGGATTGGAGATGTCAGTCAAAGTTGAATCTCTGTAGCCAAGCGCTGGCAACGATCGCTTGTGATGGAATAGTACGTCTTGCAAGGACCACGCCCCGCAGCGATAGAGAGGATCTGGGGTGAGGCCCAAGCCTTAAAAGAATGAGCCCGGAGGAAGAGCTGGCTTCCTCTGGGAGCGTGCAGGAGGCTGGATCCGCAAGCCTTGAACGGGACACGAAGAAGGCAACGCGGCAGTAATGACGTCTACTGAAAGGGTCGAAACTAGCCACCTTTTCAGAGGCGAAGACTGGGGGGGAAACTGCCGGGGGAAGAAGATGACTTTCCCATGGCCAGTCATGGTGTAGTGCCGACGTTGGTAGATGCACCAGGTGTCAAATGTTCGCTCTCTGGGGGTGGGATGGCCTCTGGGCAGTCACACTTAGCGATGTGACAAGGGAAAGTCTCGATGAATACACACGACAGGAGAAAAACGCCCGAGAATCATGATCCAGACGTGTACGCCCTCTGAAAGTGTACAGAAGGTAAAAGGGGGTGGGGGAGGGGGCGAGGGGTCCTCTTCTGATGGTGAGAAGCCTACTGACGTGCTTGCCCGCCCCCACCCCCTTTACGATGGAGTTTTTACCACCGTTCTTGGTTCTTGATTTTATAAACGGCATGGTTGCACTCTAGGTAACCCCACAGATCCCTAGTCTCACTTGGCAAACGTACAGGATATATATGTTGACCGTTCCAGTAAAACACTGTACATCCGATTTTGTAAGCCTGAGAGCAGAGAGGAATATGTGGCCAGTCTTTTTTTTTCTCACTTTGGCAAGCGATGAGTCCAGGCTTTCAACACGCATACAATCGTGCTCACGTCATTACCAGCGCTGTCACGACATGTCGAATACGTCCTTTCATAGGTCCCTCTTTGCTGGAGTCACATATACATACAAATTCAAGCATCCTTAAACATATTTGTGCAGCTAAGTCTTAGTTTCCAAGTGATGTCCGTGTTCACCATGTTTTCGCTTTTCCTCCCTCGACACTTGGTTGGAGTCTTTAGTCTATGAAATATGGGACAGGCATAAATTACCATTGAATGAGATAGAAAAACATGTCTCATGGCCAAGCTTGCCAGGCTTGGCCATGGGAATGTTACTCCCATGGGAAAGTCCCATGGCACGGGATGGGATGGGACATGCATAAATTACCACGCAATGTAAATTATGTCCCATGGACAACCCTGCCTAAAACCCGTGGAGGAAGAAACCCGTGGAGGTAAGGCAAGTGGAGGTAAGACCCGTGGAGGTAAGTCCCGTGGAGGTAAAACCCGTAGAGGTAAGACCCGCGGAGATAAGCCCCGGAGGTAAGACTTGTGAAGATAAGCCCCAAAGGTAGGATCCGTGGAGGTAAGCCCGTGGAGGAAACACGACCAACCCAGACCTCACGCTGTCAGTCCGCAGGCGCTGTGCTGAATCACGACCTCAATCATTTGTGTGGAAACAGCTTCCCGCGATGGGTCTATGATGTGACAGCGCCATCCCGTTATGTAGACCTGAGAGCAGAGAGGAGCAAGTCTGTCCCTCACTTTGGCAAGTGAAGAGCCCAGGCGTTGAACTCGCCTACGACCGTGTTCATGACATTACCAACGCAGTCGCGAGCTGATGACATCTTAATATGCATCTCAGCACATGTCAATTTCCAACACTGATCTTGCACAACCCACTGGTTTCTGGGCTTGGGGAGGGGGAAGGAGCGCTCTGCCACACCCCCCTGGAGGTGATACATTGGCGCTGGATCGGGAGAAAAGTCTCTACGCCAACCACATTCTGATCAATGCAGACCTTTTCCATGGCCCACACGACCAGAGTGTCAGAGCGCGGGGCTGGAGAGTTCACACTCAATCTCCTGCAATACTCGCCACCAAACAACCAATCAACGTCCTCTCTGTTCGTCCCGTCCCTGGTGAGGATTTATATAATCGAAACGTCGTTTGTTGTGTCTTAGAATACTTATTTTTATTTTATTATAATATATTTTTTATTGTCTCTTGTTTTGGTGGATGTTCACTCTGTGATTTATGTTCACCTTTATGGGTAAGATATACGCAGTAAGATATGTGCACTGTCTCCGTGTTTAGTATGTCTCCTCAGTTCGCAGGAGCTACATATATATGCCTAGCAGTTTGTATTTCCTGTTGTTATATCCTGCTGCCGCCGTTGCTTCACTTAACAAGGAATACCTTGAGCAGGTCCTATACCAAGACGCCCACAATACGCACCCTAAGTTACTACAAACACCACACTCTGTTCTTTACCAAAAATACTTCTTCTGACAGTCCATTCCGTGCGGCGTTGATGATCATATACGTCCACATCCCTGTTTTATGTGCCGCCAATCATTTCTGATCGTGAGAATGTATGGCTTTTTTTGGCCTCTGGCCATGATGCGTGTGTACGGGTGGGGGGGGGGGGGGGGAGGGGTGCGATGAACAGGCTGATAGGTGTCAAGGCATGCACCCTCCTTGGTGGTAGATTATACATGGACAAGGAGGAGGTGGTCGTGCGCTGTGGGACCAGGTGGAAGAAAACGGGAGAAACAGATTGAGAACCCGTATGTGGACAGAATGATATTGCGGCGTGATCGGCAAGGGTCTGGAAGAATCTCAAAATGAGGGAAGACCAGGAGAACTTTAATAAGATAACGGTGGGAACGTATTAGTATAGTATGACTCTTCGCTGGCTGTTGAACGAGTGGACGGAGCGCGTATGGGAATGTCCTGAGTGTAGTGATGTCGGTTCTTAACTCAACTCAACTCTGATACAGATGTTCCTCTATACCAGTGGTTCTCAACCCAGGGGGGAATTTTTGGGTTTCCGGGGGGGGGGGGGGGGGTTGGGGGGGGGGGGGGGGGAATTAAGATTATTTCAAGATCGCGTTAATACAAGAACCGATTACTTGATACTGTTTTTCCCTCCATAATTTACGGTTCTGTACTTCTCGCCTCTCTGAAATTCGTTTTATAACGTAAGTAGACCCGCAAATCACGTTTTATATAGACGTCTAGACTTGTTCTAGTATGTGTTATTAAATTTAGCTTCTATTTTTACGTATACTGTGTAGGGAGAAAAAGAGGGGGGATTTATAGGGATGAAATAAGAAAGGGGGAATGACATTCCGAACATATGGTGAAGGGGTGCATGGACAAAAAATGCTGAGAACCCCCGCTATATACCATGATGTTAAACTGTCCAGCATATTTTCTCTAGGTCCCCCTACCTTCCCCACCCCCCCCCCCCCCCCCCCCCCCCAGCTTGCCCGTCGTGACGACATACCCAGCTTTCCCCGTCCTCATGACACGTCCAACGAATATGGACTGTCTTCTTCCTCCGATGCGGGTAGACAGTTCTCCTAGTGAGGTAACGTCTGTCAAGATATCTTCATTGATCTTTTGATCCGTCCGTGAAGTTCTCATAATTTGACATAAAACAAATCTCGCACAATTCCCCACTTGTCAGTTAATTGTCCATGATTTGCTATCATACATCAGGGTTGCCTCAATATAGCTCTTAAGAAGAACCCCTTTCCTCATATGGACTTGACAAAGATAAATTGGCAGAGAATATCCCACATGTTGTGAAATGTTGCCTTATAAGAAATACTAACACATAACATAACTAATTAACTCGATTCACTGTGTACCAAGCGACTCACCATAAGCTGATTCCTTATCCGAACATCACTACTTGTCTAACAAAAGACGAACTGAAAACGTTTGCTCATATGAGAGCAACTGATCAACTCGCAATGATATACTTATATATATAAATCAACTAAATATACACGTTTACAGCGGACCTCTGCTGGCTTCAGAATATACAGAACACAGATGATGACGATGATGCAACAATGAAAAAATGCGCCTCACATGAAACGCTGGAATCAATTCCTCCCCTGGCCTCTCAGAAAAAACCCCCAACCCCAAAAAAGACAAATGCGTTTCACCAAGATCTGGGTTTTTAAAAGAACGGGATTTTCCCTTCTGGGGGAATGCAGTAACACAGGCCCAGGAACCAGCGCAAAAAACTATGTAGAAAGGGAGGAAAGAACTAATTCCTCGAAGAACCCCCCCCCCCCCCGGGAATGGGGGCTACGGTGACTGACTTACGCTGTAAGTTGCTCGACGAGAGTGATTGTTTTACGTCGTACTTGGATACATAAGCAAGGAACAGCTTTAATTCAAGTCCCCCTCGCTGTTTCCCTTGGGTTTACCCGAACCAAAGTCAAAAACAGATGCCGGGGTTGCGTGGGATTTCCATCCGCACAATCCCCCGCCCGTCCCAGTGCTCCGTTCCCTACCCATACAGTCACGCATAATGCCAGCTGGGGAACTAATTTCAAACATCTGTAAGTCCGGGCACAGAAGGAGAGGTAGCACCGGTGTTGTGTGAGCGTCAGCGGACATTTGCTTTTACAGATTTATTTCAGATTCCTTAGTTAAAAATAGGATTACTTGAAACCAGAATATCTTACCGTTACGTTGGGGGCACATGCGTGTTTTCACACGCTTATTATAACACGTGTACCAGTGACAAAGGTATAGAGGTGGAGGTGACCAACATACACAGATGTGTGGATGTCCTCCATACAGATGTGTGAATGACCAGCATACATAGATGTGTGGATGTCCTCCATACAGATGTGTGAATGACCAGCATACATAGATGTGTGGATGCCCGCCATACAGATGTGTGAATGACCAGCATACATAGATGTGTGGATGTCCACCATACAGATGTGTGAATGACCAGCATACATAGATGTGTGGATGTCCACCATACAGATGTGTGAATGACCAGCATACATAGAATGTGTGGATGTCCACCATACAGATGTGTGAATGACCAGCATACATAGATGTGTGGATGTCCACCATACAGATGTGTGAATGACCAGCATACATAAATTGTGGATTTCCACCATACAGATGTGTGAATGACCAGCATACATAGATGTGTGGATGTCCACCATACAGATGTGTGAATGACCAGCATACATAGATGTGTGGATGTCCACCATACAGATGTGTGAATGACCAGCATACATAGATGTGTGGATGTCCACCATACAGATGTGTGAATGACCAGCATATATAGATGTGTGGATGTCCACCATACAGATGTGTGAATGACCAGCATACATAGATGTGTGGATGTCCACCATACAGATGTGTGAATGACCAGCATACATAAATTGTGGATTTCCACCATACAGATGTGTGAATGACCAGCATATATAGATGTGTGGATGTCCACCATACAGATGTGTGAATGACCAGCATACATAAATTGTGGATTTCCACCATACAGATGTGTGAATGACCAGCATACATAGATGTGTGGATGTCCAGCCATACAGATGTGTGAATGACCAGCATACATAGATGTGTGGATGTCCAGCTTACAGATGTGTGAATGACCAGCATACATAGATGTGTGGATGTCCAGCTTACAGATGTGTGAATGACCAGCATACATAGATGTGTGGATGTCCAGCTTACAGATGTGTGAATGACCAGCATATAAAAGCGTGGAAGGCCATCACACAGATGTGTGGGTGTCTAATATACAGATGTGTGGGTGCTCAGGATTTTAAAGTGTGGGTGCTCAGGATTTTAAAGTGTGGGTGCACAGGATTTTAAAGTGTGGGTTACGGGCATAAATGTGTGGGTGACCGGCAGTTTAAAATGAGGCTGACCAGCATTCGGATGTGTGGGCGACCACTAAATAGGTGCATGGGTGACCAACATACAAATGTGGTGTGGATGACCAGCATACAGATGTGGTGTGGATGACCAGCATATAAAAGTGACGATGACCAACATACAGAAGTGTGGCTGACCAGATCACAGATCTAGGGTGTCTAGCATACAGATGAGTGGGTGATCAGCTTTTTAGTGTTAACAGTTAGTTGCATACCCTTTACAGGACGCCGCAGTCAACGCCATGATGCAGGTCAGCATGGCCGAATGGATCAGAACGGTGTTCTTAAACATCCGGTGTGCTGATGCCGAGGTTAGCGGTTCATCCCTACACCGGACAGCTGGACTAAAATGACCTGTCGTCCTTGACTTGGGGACGTAAATTACAAGTACATCTGAAGTCGGAGTGGGTTCGCCTGATGGCGATGGACACTATTAATAGGTAAAGCTAACCCACACGCAAAATTCAGTCCATCACTACTATAAAAATAGTGTATGGACTACGCTTGAGTTCAAAGCGAGCGAGAGCAAAAAAAAAAGCCAGGATTTTGTAGATTTAAGATCTGTATCCCTGGAAAAGCGCACAGAAAAGGTAGGTTAAGACATCCCCCTAGATTTTTAGTCAGAAAAGTTACAAGTACAAAAGCCCAACCGTGTTAGAAAAAAGAAAAAGAAATGCCGTGTGTTACGCGCCACTAAAAAAAGTCTTGTAGAGTGCTCAGCAAACAGTGGAGTTAAGACAGTAAACTAAATCATCAAAACACCACAATAAAAGTCAATATAAGTAGCGGGTTTTGTCATGATTTTCAATTTGAGTATTACTCATGAGACAACCACAGAAGATAGACCTTGAAAGCCAAATAATGGTACCTCAAAGATGCCCGTATGTCAAGTCCTTATATTATAAGGGAATAGTATTATTACAGAGGCCGTGAGGAAAACAAAAAACTGTAACACTGTAAACCACCATGCAGTCGTAAGAGGAGACGTGAGACTGGCCCCCTCTGCCCTAAAAAAAAAAAATTTTCTGCAAAATCCAACCAATCATGAATAAAACTTAAAAAGGGGTTTGGGTGAGTTTGTCGATGACCTATGCTCCGTTGGGAGATGCAAGGTAGAAGAAGAAGAGGAGGAGGACGACGACGAGGAGAATATGTCATAAGTTATTTTACTCCTGACAGCATCAGCGACAATTATTTGGTTTACGCCACAAATTTCGAAAGACTGTTATAGGAATGAAGTTGTGTATAGGGCAGCCTGTGCTTTTTCACTCGTCTGAAAGGGAAGTAACTGCTTCTCTCTGTGGCCATCACAGTTTATGATTATCTCCCTCTCGTAACGCATCAATCGGCGTGAGCAATCGTATCTCTCTACATCTGTCTTTCTCTTCAGCTATTTACCCATTCACGCGCTGACATCTTTCTGTGCCATCATACAAAATCAGTCCAGTATCTTTTCATTCTGTCATTTTCTATTTTTTTTTTCTTTTGCACTCGCTCGCTCTGAACTCAAGCGCAGTCCATACACCCTACTTCTAGTAGCACTGAACTGAACCTTACGAGTGGATTAGCTTTCCCTATTATCAGTGTCCCTCGCCATCAGGCGAACCCACCCCGACTTCGGACATACTTATAATTTACGTCCCCAAGTCAAGAGCGAGAAGTCAACACTTTAGTCCAACTGCCCGGTTAGTTAGTTAGTTAGTTAGTCGCGGTTCCAACTTCACGGCAACGGGTCGTCCCCATATTGCTCCTTTCCTGTGCCAGTGAATATCACACAAAATGCTCCTCACTGCCCTGTGTGAACAATGGAATAGACAGGAGTGTCGGCAAGCCAACAGCCCGCACAGGTACACTGTGCATAATGCCGCCGCCAGAATGCCAACACAAAAGTCCTCCACGAAATATACAGTACATCGTCGATGGAAACGGCAGTCACCAGAAAGACTTCATTGACCCGGGTTTTATCTCATATGGCTCGGTCTCTTTCAGCAGGGCAACCCACCGAAAGCGCTGCAAAAAGCACGAACTCCGTAGCTACAGCGCCGACTCCCAGGAGTCTCCTTAAAAAAGTACCCGTGATCCGAAAAGGCAAACCAGTCAATCCAGCAACAGCAGGCTGCCATCGTTCCGAACACGCAGTTCACGCTAAAAACAACCGCGGACCGATGCAAAAGCATTCCACGCGAAATTCACAGCTCACAGTGTCGCGCCATGCACTCACTTATGACGTGCATGGTAGGCAACAGTGTTACTATTCTTTGCTCCCCCGTATGGGCCCCGGCAACACACGGGCGAACTGCCCAGTATAGGGGTTGAATGCCCTACCTCAGCATCAGCACAGCGAATGTTTAAGAACGAGCGCTATTATCGGCTAACCTCCTAATTTCCTTATAATTTCCCCCATAAATATTAACAGTTGTTGGTAAGTAAAGTATAAGACCCTTTTTACACATCTTGAGAAGCACTGGACAAACGGTGCTAGAGACCACTCGGCACACTGGATGTAATATGATTAATATCATGTCAGCCGCCCTAATTTCCAAGATATTCCTTGGTAACCATTTCAGGCTGCATCGACCTGGGAGCCAAGGTCCATTGTTACAATTTGAATCCGCACTGATGCAGATCGAACCCATGACCATTGGGTCGGCAGGCGAGCGTCTGGCCACCACTGCGCTACGGCGGCTCCCTTTGCAGCTGTTAAATATACAGGGCTTTTGTAATGTCTCACTACACTTTGTATGTAGATCAATTCTGACAAATTAAGTACATAAAGTCCTGTCGCGAAATAAATTTGTTAGTTCGATCGATGACAAACAAGACCCGACATTTGTCTGCAAAAACACCAGCAACCCTTTGATGTTGTACAGACGGAGAAAAATACGTCGTTAAAACTGTCTGCACACGGTCGGCATTTCTAACTGAGAAACAAAATACGTCGCGTCAAAATGTCTACACCGTCGGCGATTTGTTATGATGTGGGTTGTTCGAGAAAACGAATAACAACGCCAAACGTCTGCCACGGCGGTAGTAGCCTTTGAAGTGGAGACGAAATGTCTGAATGCAAGTCGGGATGGATTCTGTGATGTGGGGAATTCTCAGGTTGAACTATTGATGTACGGGACAAAGAATTTCCCCAAATGAAAGCAAATTTGACCGCAGATTGACTCCAGTTAGTCTAGAATAGGAGGACAAAACCAGACTCTGGACTGATTGGCGTCTAGACTTTTTGGTGACGTCACTCAAGCACCGCTATAAAACCCAGTTGCGGTAAACAAGTGGAGTGAGTCGGCCAAAAATTCTGAAGTGTTAAGATCGGTGCATTATTCCGAGTTGTGTTACATGAGAGAGACTATAATGTCTAAGTGGTGATAGTTATCCGCGGACATAGATCCAGTCTGTGATTGCATAGTTTTGATTAGCAACTGGAATAGTCATATGGTAGGCTATTAATCATATCTAACTTAGAGTATGATTAGGAATAGAGTACAGTACTGTGCGGTGATATAATGTATTATAGGTGCGGTGATATAATGTATTATAGGTGTGGTGATATAATGTATTATGATTAGTGATAGAATGTTCTATAAGTGCGGTGCTAGAAAGTATCATAGGAGCGTCGGCACTAGTGTTCTATTGTGTGGCTTCAACTACCTTCTGTGATATATCATTTTACTCAGGGAGTTGAGGACAATGTAGTGGAATAATAATTAGAGAGATTAAGGATGGTTGAGAGGGAGGAGAGGAATGTGATATGGTAGGATCTTCCAGTAGGGCATCTGCTGGGTTTCCACCCGTTCCTTTATTCTTTCCTGGTGTTGCCATGTCTCAGATCATATGATGAGTTATTTGGCCGTATGACAGAGATCGGATCTCTGTTATAGATCTGAGCGCTGCTATTGGCCTACAATCACCTAATTCCGGCCAGGATTGAGTTGCCCTCACCATAGTATTCTCTACTCTACAGGTTCCATTTACAGGTCCACGTATGTGTGCTATGATTTTCAACAGTGAAGCTAACACATTTTAGAAGATGATGGCTCAGAATTTGAAGACAGAAGTTGCTGAGAGGCCGCTACATTGGGCTTATACCCAAGTTGGTTTGCAGGAACCTGGCTTCTGCTGAGCAGGACATGCTGATGAGATTTATGTTTTAGCAAGTGATAAGTGTATCACTGAACAGTCAGAACATTGTAGATATACACTACTGATACCAGGAACAGTCATACAACTTTATACTGATACCTAGAACAGTCAGAGTGTGGTGTTGTTATGGGGAATCTTTAAAACCAGTAACACTAGATACATTAAGATTTCCCCAGTAACAGTGACAATAGTCTTAGAATTCTCTGATTAACACTCATTTAAATAACAGAGGAAATTCATAGTGTTAAGCAGATTGAAGACTCTCATTAGACAGTGTTTGTCATGAGTGTCCAAGCATCCTAGTGGTTCAAGAGACAACGGAGGAAGTCTTCACGTGACCAGAGGAGCATCACCTTGGTGAGGTTGCTTGTCTGGAATACATGGTGCTAGTGTGTTCTCAGCACAGTGATGAGAATGACTATACTCCTGAACACTGATCTGAGTCTATAGACACTTTAGAGTACACGTCACACATTCTACACCTTATACACACACACACTTCTCCTACATATATTCTTTGCTTTAATAAATTTCTTGGTTTTATTTGTTGAAGCTAGAGTTGTCACGTATGTTATGTTGGGGGGGGAAGGGGGAATGAGGGGGAAGGGCCAAAAATTTTTTGGGGG
>JACEFZ010015508.1:0-78969 GCA_014155875.1 Cepaea nemoralis
TTCTCGGTAGAGCGTCGAGTCGAAGATTACAGGTTTCCGAGACGTAGCTACATTTATACGTTTCATTGTAACCAGGCCAGCAACGCTAATGACATAATTAGGCAGTACCCTGCTCATATCTTCATGTTCTCGAGATCAAGCGCTGCCGCCATCGTTTCCTGTCTACTCTGGAACCCCTCATAAACGTCAAAGGCAAAAGTGGCTGCATTTGACCAGGTATCTTTTCATGGCCTGTAGCTCCCCAGGCCTCTTGGAAGAAGCTTCCCCCTTAACAGAAAATCCTGTAACTTAACAGCGACTATCTTCTCTAAAACCTTCCCAAATGTATTTTGAAGGGTGGTGATACTGAAGCCGCTAAGCTTTGAATGATCCTTGAATGGTTTTGGGAGAGAGATGAGATAGCTATGTAACCAATCCTGAGGTACTGATGCTGTCCTAATGCTCTGATTAAAGCAGTTGGCCATCTCCGTCAGATCTACATCGCTCAAAGCTTTCATGTGGCCATACCTAACACCATCGGGCCCTAGTGCCGTGTCTTTTGCCTTTTTCAAAATATGGTTAACATCTTCAACCCGTATGATGTCTCCATAATGCATATTCTCCATTGTGCCAGATAATTCCTCTCTAACTGCATTTGATTGGTCTGATCTAAAAAAATCTCTGGAGAAACGCCTCCCCCTTCTCTTTGTCTGTTGTCACGCGTACACCATCCTATTTATAAATTGTTCCCACTGTCATAGGCCGATCTTTTCTTTGCATTTGTCTGTGCAGTTTTCAGAATTTTAGCAGTGTTTTATCACCACCAATCTCCTTCATAAAACATTCCCATGTTACGTTCTTGGCCTCTGCAGCACATCGCTTGAAAGCCTCCACCTTGTCTTTCTTGTCATTTTCCGCTGTGTCCACTTCCTCTCGTGAGCTTCGAGGTGTGTGTCGCACTTTCCTTAGCTGCTTCACTGAAGCTCTCTTTGCTTTCCAAGCATGGTCTACTTCTGGGGTCCACTGATGGAGAAGGGAGTCAATCCCTGGTTGCTGAACTGATAGCAGCCGTCCTGCATTCTCGTCAGCTTGCTCTCCGTCTGGGTGCATGGACCTCAGAGCCATATATTTAACCCTAGGACTGCCACAGAGATCTGCAATCTCACCGGTGCTCTTTAACGTGTATATGAGCAAGGTTACAAACCTATAGTCTGTCCAGAAATGAATGCCGTCATTCACGATCAATTATTTTGAAAACTGTCTGTTGCATGGTTATGAAATTTTTCCTGCCGTCTTATATTTACCCCCACCCAAGGAATATGTCTTTGATAGGTCCAAAAGCAACTTAAATCATGGAAAGCGGCTACATTTCTTTGATGTTTTGGTGAACAGCTAGTGATTTCTCGCTAACAAACTTGTTTTACAGTAATGCCAATGCCCCCGCCAGTTCGGATGACAAACACAAGGCGTATCCAGATTCGTATGGGAGTGGGTGCATTGTCTGCTCTGCTGAGACAGAACATGATTACCTGTTTTGCACGACGAATATAGATGTGAATGTCTCTGTAGTGGGCTTCCTTCTTAACGGTCAAGATGTTGGTCTTCTTTTCATTGAAGTTTATAGAATGATTCGTATGTTCGTGTGTTGTCCCCTCATTTGACAACGTGTTTCTACGCATGTTTCTTGTTATGCCACAATATTTTAGTTCCCACCGCAATATTAGTATTACTCTTCGATTGGTATTCAATGCGTCTAGAGCTTTTTGTTTTTTCAATGTTAGTACACTGTGCATAATGCAGCCGCCAGAATGCCAACACAAAAGTCCTCCACGAAAAATACAGTTCATCGTCGATGAAATCGGCAGTCACCAGAAAGACTTCATTAACCCAAATTTTATCCTACAATGCTCGGCCTCTTTCCGCAGGGCGACCCGCCGAAAGTGCCGCACAAAGCACGAACTCCGTAGTTCCAGCGACGACTTCGAGGAGTCTCCTGAAAAATGCACTCGTGAACCGAAAAGGCAAACTAGTCAATTCAGCGTCAGCCGGCCTTTGTTCCGAAATTGCAGTTCACTGTGCAAACAACAGCAGACAGATGTAAAAGCATTCCACACGTATCTCACAGCTCACAGTGTCGCGCCACGCACTCGCCACAAGCATAAACACGCCAGAGGACTTAACGGTCCAATGCCTAACCGCCATGCTGGGGACAGGAAGTGTGGATAGAAATGCATGCTTTATATTATTGAATTATTTCAGTGGTTCCCTGGGCACGGCGACCTCTTGGAAAACGTGAAGACCGATATGATTGTTAAAATAGAAACCACGACATAGAGAAGGGACGTACCCTGCATTATGTCAAACACTCAACATATTCTCAGAAACAACGCAACAGAAGACTAGCGGCACAGATGGACAAAGGAAACAAAGAGCCGAACTCTTTTTAATGAAATGCCCCGACTAAAAGCCAATGTCAACATAAATTACGATAGCAGAAGAAACCAACCAGAGTCCAGTTTTTCAGTCTCGAACAGGAAATGCTAGAATCAATTATATTGCTCTAATCAATTATATTGCTAGAATCAATCATATTACTAGAATCAATCACATTGCTAGAATCAATCATATTGCTAGAATCAATTATATTGCTAGAATCAATCATATTGCTAGAATCAATCATATTGCTGGATTCAATCATATTGTTGGATTCAATCATATTGCTAGAATCAATAATATTGCTAGAATCAATCATATTGCTAGAATCAATCATATTGCTAGAATCAAAAGTCACATTGCTAGAATCAATCATATTGCTGGAATCAATCATATTGCTAGAATCAATCACATTGCTAGAATCAATTTTATTGCTAGAAACAATAGTCACATTGCTAGAATCAATCATATTGCTAGAGTCAATTATATTGCTAGAATCAATTATATTGCTAGAATCAATTATATTGCTAGAATCAATTATATTGCTAGAATCAATCATATTGCTAGGATCAATAGTCACATTGCTAGAATCAATCATATTGCTAGAATCAATCATATTGCTAGAATCAATTATATGGCCAGAATCAATCATATTGCTAGAATCAATAGTCACATTGCTAGAATCAATCATATTGCTAGAATCAATTATATTGCTAAAATCAATCATATTGCCAGAATCAATTATATTGCTAGAATCAATCATATTAATAGAATCAATAGTTACATTGCTAAAATCAATCATATTGCTAGAATCAATCATATTGCTAGAATCAATCATATTGCTAGAATCAATCATATTGCTAGAATCAATAATATTGCTAGAATCAATAGTCACATTGCTAGAATCAATCATATTGCTAGAATCAATCATATTACTAAAATCAATATATTGCTAGAATCAATCATATTGCTAGAATCAATAGTCATATTGCTAGAATCAATCATATTGCTAGAATCAATCATATTGCTAGAATCAAGTATATTGCTAGAATCAATCATATTGCTAGAATCAATTATATTGCTAGAATCAATTATATTGCTAGAATCAATCATATTCCTAGAATCAATAGTCACGTTGCTAGAATCAATAGTCAGTCATATTGCTAGAATCAATCATATTGCTTGAATCAATTATATTTCTAGAATCAATCATATTGCTAGAATCAATAGTTACATTGCTAGAATCAATCATATTGCTAGAATAAATTATATTGCTAGAATCAATCATATTGCTAGAATCAATTATATTGCTAGAATCAACCATATTGCTAGAATCAATAGTCACATTGCTAGAATCAATCATATTGATAGAATACATTATATTGCTAGAATCAATCATATTGCTAGAATCAATTATATTGCTAGAATCAATCATATTGCTAGAATCAATAGTCACATTGCTAGAAACAATCATATTGCTAGAATCAATAGTCATATTGCTAGAATCAATCATATTGCTAGAATCAATCATATTGCTAGAATCAATCATATTGCTAGAATCAATTATGTTGCTAGAATCAATCATATTGCTATAACCAATAGTCATATTGCTAGAATCAATCATATTGCTAGAATCAATTATATTGCCAGAATCCATCGTATTCCTAGAATCAATTATATTGCTAGAATCAATCATATTGTTAGAATCAATAGTCACATTGCTAGAATCAATAGTCAGTCATATTGCTAGAATCAATCATATTGCTAGAATCAATCATGTTGCTAGAACCAATAGTCACATTGCTAGAACCAATGGTCACATTGCTAGAATCAATCATATTGCTAGAATCAATCATATTGCTAGAATCAATTATATTGCTAGAACCAATAGTCATATTGCTAGAACCAATAGTCATATTGCTTTAATCAATCATATTGCTAGAATCAATCATATTGCTGGAATCACTCATATTGCTAGAATCAATCATATTGCTAGAATCAATTTTATTGCTAGAATCAATCATATTGCTAGAATCAATTATATTGCTAGAATCAATTATATTGCTAGAATCAATTATATTGCTATAATCAATTATATTGCTAGAATTAATTATATTGCTAGAATGAATCATATTGCTAGGATCAATAGTCACATTGCTAGAATCAATCATATTGCTAGAATCAATCATATTGCTAAAATCAATTATATGGCCAGAATCAATCATATCGCTAGAATAAATAGTCACATTGCTAGAATCAATTATATTGCTAAAATCAATCATATTGCCAGAATCAATTATATTGCTAGTATCAATCATATTGCTTGAATTAATAGTCACATTGCTAAAATCAATCACATTGCTAGAATCAATCATATTGCTAGAATCAATCATATTGCTAGAATCAATTATATTGCTAGAATCAATAATATTGCTAGAATCAATAGTCACATTGCTAGAATCAATCATATTGCTGGAATCAATCATATTGCTAGAATCAATTATATTGCTAGAATCAATCATATTGCTAGAATCAATAGTCATATTGCTAGAATCAATCATATTGCTAGAATCAATCATATTGCTAGAATCAATTATATTGCTAGAATCAATCATATTGCTAGAATCAATCATATTGCTAGAATCAATCATATTGCTAGAATCAATAGTCACATTGCTAGAATCAATCATATTGCTAGAATCAATTATATTGCTAGAATCAATCATATTGCTAGAATCAATAGTCACATTGCTAGAATCAATCATATTGCTAAAATCAATCATATTGCTAGAATCAATCATATTGCTAGAATCAATCATATTGCTAGAATCAATAGTCACATTGCTAGAATCAATAGTCATATTGCTAGAATCAATCATATTGCTAGAATCAATTATATTGCTAGAATCAATCATATTGCTAGAATCAATAGTCACATTGCTAGAATCAATCATATTGCTAGAATCAATCATATTGCTAGAATCAATTATATTGCTAGAATCAATCGTATTGCTAGAATCAACTATATTGCTAGAATCAATCATATTGCTAGAATCAATAGTCACATTGCTAGAATCAATCATATTGCTAGAATCAATTATATTGCTAGAATCAATCATATTGCTAGAATCAATTATATTGCTAGAATCAATCATATTGCTAGAATGAATAGTCACATTGCTAGAATCAATCATATTGCTAGAATCAATCATATTGCTAGAATCAATCATATTGCTAGAATCAATTATATTGCTAGAATCAATCTTATTGCTAGAATCAACTATATTGGTAGAATCAATCATATTGCTAGAATCAATAGTCACATTGCAAGTATTAATAGTCAGTGATATTGCTAGAATCAATCATATTGCTAGAATCAATTTTATTGCTAAAATCAATCATATTGTTAGAATCAATTATATTGCTAGAATCATTCATATTGCTAGAATCAATATTCACATTGCTAGGATCAATCATATTGCTAGAATCAATCATATTGCTAGAATCAATCATATTGCTAGAATCAATCATATTGCTAGAATCAATCATATTGCTAGAATCAATCATATTGCTAGAATCAATCATATTGCTAGAATCAATTATATTGCTAGAATCAATCATATTGCTAGAATCAATTATATTGCTAGAATCAATTATATTGCTAGAATCAATAGTCACATTGCTAGAATCAATCATATTGCTAGAATCAATCATATTGCTAGAATTAATAGTCATATTGTTAGAATCAATCATATTGCTAGAATCAATAGTCAGTCATTTTGCTAGAATCAATAGTCATATTGCCAGAATGTATAGTCATATTACTAGAATCAAAAGTCATATTGCCAGAATCAATAGTCTTATTACCAGAATCAATAGTCATATTCCCAGAATCAATAGTCATATTGCTAGAATCAATCAATCGCCGATATACACCGCTGTACGGACATTGTTCCCACTCCTGTGACACCCTTGACAATCTCCTCTTCAAATGTCCTACGCTTTCAAAGTTTATGGAGAAGCTGCTAGAACTGTCTCCAACAGTTACAAGCTCGCTCTCTGGGTTCCTGGAACGACCTCAGTGAATGCCCAAGTTTTAAGAATGACATCTGCCGCAACTTCTGAAGCAACAACAATAATAACATCCACATCATCAACAACAACAACAACGTATTAATTGTTGAATGTGCATTTATCAATTAGGATTCCCTCCACCCCTTTCTATCCTAATTATGTCCGTTTACATTGATGTGTTTTGTAAACGGATGCCTTACTCTTTATTAAAGTCGGTTGCATATCCTTCACAGGACGTCGCAGTCACCCCAAGTTTGTTTTTTTTTTTTTTTTCGTTTTTTTTTTTTTTTTGCTGCCATTGATTTCTTAGCCATTTTACGTACAGCAATTTGCTATTGCTTTCTGAGCGACCGACACTCATACCATTGTATGAAACCCAACGCAAATCGCCCGCAGCTGTGTTTAGAACGCGGTATGCGGGATTACGAATTGCACCCGTAACACCTTTGCCACTTTGCCAACTCTCTATAACGAAGTAATGTAATAATGAAAGAGATTAAGAAGAGACCAAGAATACGACTTGGAGGTTATGTTATAGGCAATCTGTGCCGCACAGACGACACAGTTTTGATATCAAAGTACCCCGAAAAATCTGTAACAACTGTTGGACATTGTACGAGGGAGCTCAGATGGAAACCTTACAAGTGTGACAGAAATTACAATAACCATACCATTGTCTTGTAATCTGTCAATATTGTTTGTAAGGATGTCAAGAAGATTCAGTATGTGGCATCACGGTGCAGACGAATACGGTGATCATACAGATCGTGTAATGATGACCGCCCCACTTTTGACATACACCAAAGAGGAGCAGCCTTCTGTTATCCGTAGTTTTTGTTTAATCAGTGAAGGGGTGAAACCTTAAGAAATTCATCGGCAAATGAAGGTCTAGTATGGTGATGCATGTCTGTCAGTCCAGCAAGTGTGTGAGTGGAGCAGGAAATTTCAAAACGGCTGACTTCTGTGACCGACTGTTCACGACCGGGTCAGGCACCACGAGTAGTGACCCCTGTTATTGTTTTTTTTTTCTCTACTGGAATTTAAGCACTTTATCAGCACTGGAGGACTTGGATTGGACGCAGTGGTGACTACATCGAAAAATGATACATTTGTTCTTTACTTTTTCAGAATATATTACACCAAAACAAAACTAAGGTTTTCGTGTGAAGCTGTTTCGTATTAATAGAGAGTGCAAAAGAATGTAAGTCTTTACGTTTCATGAAAACAGAATCAATGGTTCTTTCCAAGAAAAAAATATGACGTCAGATTTGCCAGAGTAACTAACAACGACTGCGTGGAAGAGATTAATGAAGCTAGAACATTTGTTAATACTATAAGAATACGGCAACTTGCGTTCTTTAGTTATGTAATGAGAAGAGAGCCACGGGAAAACATCATGGCGACTGGAGAGACAAAAACACGGAGCGGATCCACGACTCTGGTGATCGAGTGAAATGGCAAAACATGACCGCCCACGCTTATCGGCATGGCACATGATGGATGGACTGGAGAGATCAGCTGCAATCCGAGAGAAATGATGCTGTGTGAACTGAGATGGCAGTTTGGAGGAATATATCATCAGCTGAGTTGATCCAGAACATCAAAGATCGAGACCTGCGGAGAGACACAAAGTCCTACGCTAGTTGACAGGGTGCATGATGATGTTGATTATTTCTGTTTATTTGCTGCAATGTCGCCTCTTGGATGAATAGGGTGTTTTATTTTCCTAAATTTGTCTTATTTGTTCTTTCGCTGGTTAGCTGTTGTTTTGGAGTGTTATCTCACATGAGATTCTGCCCTTTTAAGTGTTGGACACTGTCCCTACCTGGTGAGTATTCATATGGACAGCACAACGAACATACGCTGCAGACATAGACCGTTCACCTGTGATATTGCCTTCTATACTGGTTTTCCTAGGCATTTATTGTGTTGAATGCCTCCAACATGCTAGAGTGGACTTGGGAACAACCCGAGTGTTTATCTTATGGATGTGTAGGGTTCTACAGAATGTAGTTGCTGGTCTCTGTAGGCTGGTCTTAATTCACATCTCTAGGTGGAGGAGTGGGAGCTGCGGTAAGGCAGTGGCTAGACACTGGACTCTGTAGGTTGACCTTAGTTCACATCTCAAGGTCCAGGAATGGGGATGTGGTAAAGTAGTGGCTAGACGCTGGTCTCTATAGGCTGGTCTTAATTCTCATCTCTAGGTGGTGGAGTGGGGGATGCGGTAAAGTAGTGACTAGACACTGGACTCTGTAGGCTGGCCTTAATTCACATTTCTAGGTCGAGGAGTGGGGGATGTGGTAAGGTAGTGGTTAGACGCTAGACTTTTTTTTTTTTTGTTGCATATCCTTTACAGGACATCGCTGTCAACACCAGCATATTTCAGCTGGATGTTGATTTCTTGGCAAGATTACGCTCAGTAGTTTGCCATTACTTTCTGAGCGGCCGGCTCACATACCCCGTAAGTTACCGATGCGATTCGAACCACTGCTGATTCTAACCGTCATCACGTTACCGACGAGAGTATACGAGATTACGGAGAAAAGTCATAACCTCTAAGCCACGAAGCCGGCTTAGACTTTGTTGGCCGGTCTTAATTTACATCTCCGCGTGTAGGAGTGGAAGCTGCGGCATGGTGGTGGCTAGACGCTCGTCTAATAGCCCTGTGGGCATGAGTTTGAGTCGGCATCGGGAAAGATTTTTAATATTGATCTGGACCCCCAGGTCGACCAAACTTTAAATGAGTACCATGAAATACTAAAGCAAGTCAATAAGTAAGTCACACAGTTCTGTGGGATGGCAGGTAAATGTAATTGGTGTTTTCTACAGTTGTCATTAAGTGACAGCAACATCGAACTTTATATTCCTGTTCGTCGGGTGGCGCTAGGTGTCTCATGTGCATGCGCCGCGCATAAACAAAATGGCGACTGTACTTACAGAGTGTACAACCAAAGCGCAACGTGCGTTTTTTTTTTTTTTGCGGGCAAAAGGACTGCCTGCAAAGGACATTCATAAGGAAATGCTTCCTGTTTATGCTTACAAATGTTTGTAAACAACGCGCATAAACAAAATGGCGACTGTACTTACAGAGTGTACAACCAAAGAGCAACGTGCTGTTGTGCGTTTTTTTTTTTTTTTTGCGGGCAAAAGGACTGCCTGCAAAGGACATTCATAAGGAAATGCTTCCTGTTTATGCTTACAAATGTTTGTCCCGTAAAGCAGTGCATCGCTGGGTAGGAAAATGTTCACAGGACGCTCTAAAATTGTTGATTAAATCCCATCTGGTCCTGTTGAGATTGCAACACAAGCATCCGTGCCGCGCGTGGAGGAGATGATTAGAGGTTCTCATAGACATGGAGGGTATATAGGCATGTCACGGAAGAAGCATAAACAGGGCTGATATAACCAATAGATTGAGAACTACGTTGTAGGACACTGAAGGGATTACATGAACACGGGGTGAAACCTGGTTAGACACGCCAATGCCGCCTATGAGGGAAAGAGAGGAGATACACAGAAGTGAGCAGAAATAGTCAGGGATGGCTGCTGCATCGGAGGACTGAGCACGCAGCGGAATATCCATTGTGCAATGGCGTCTCTCGGTATAATATAACATAATAACATGGCTGTGACGTCGGAGATTACTCATAAATTCTGATTACTCATAAATTCTGACAAACTTTCATTTGTAAGAAATGTATTTTCTACACATTGACTGGTTTAATTATAGCAGCGAACAATCAACACTGATTAGCTTAATTCAACCCGGCTTCTATTTTCTAACATGGCAATCAGATTCTCTGTTCTATGGAAAAACTGTGAAAACGATTGGCTTAGTTCTGCCTCGTTTCTACTTCCCATCATGGGAATGAGCTTTCTTGCCGGTAAAGCGGGGTGGTTTTGGAATTGTAGCGACTGGGTAGAAATACCTCTGGCCAAATCTTCTCTCCCATTGCTTGAAGGCGCCGGTGTAGACATAGTTGTCCTCTTTCCAATGATCTGTCAATGGTAAACGACAAGTGGGGGTCATTATGGTGTACGTGATCATTTCAACTTGTTGTTTCAAGTGTTTTAAATCTGCATAAGTTGTAGCATTTCGCATTCTTCCCATGCGTTAACTCTCTACATGTTTTAATTCATCCCCTGTGTTAACTCTCTACATGTTTTAACCACCCCCTCCCCCATGTGTTAACTCTCTACATGTTTTAACTCTCCCCATGCGTTAACTCTCTACATGTTTTAATTCTCCCCATGGGTTAACTTTCTGTTTGGTTTAACTCTCCACATGCTTGAACTCTTCGCGTTTTTTTAATGTTTCATATGTTTTCATATCCACATATTTTAGACGAATCCATATTCCCCATAATTTAGTCCTCTACATATTTTAGACCTTCGCATGTTCTAACATACTACATGGTTTTTGCCTGACCTCCAAATATTTAACAACTACTCTAACCCCACCATCCCTTCCCCGACATATTTGAATAATTCTACACATATATTTAAACCATCAGGTGTTTAACTCTTCACTTGTTTACCTCGCCAAAGGCCAGTTATAAAAACACTCTGCAAGGACAGTCTGACAATACAAACACTGCACCTTAACAATCTGACAATACAAACACTCCAAATGAACAGGCTGACAATACAAACACTCACGTGAACAGTCTGACAATACAAACACTCCACCTTAACAATCTGACAATACAAAGACTCCACGTGAATAGTCTGACAATTCCTCCGAAGTCGGAGAGTGTCTGCCTGCACGGCGAGGGACCACCAGTCTGCACACCAATAAGCCAGACATGGGACAACGGATACTCACGCAAACCTCAGGTCCTGTATGACATCACACTGATGTTGGACAACAGAATGTCTTCATCTGACATACAGGACTTCACGCGTGAGTTCACAGCCAGCGAACACAAGCAAGCAGTCTGACAATACAAACACTCCACATGAACAGTCTGACAATACAAACACTCCACATGAACAGTCTGACAATACAAACACTCCACATGAACAGGCTGACAATACAAACACTCCACATGAACAGTCTAACAATACAAACACTCCACATGAACAGTCTGACAATACAAACACTCCACATGAAAAAGCTGACAATACAAACACTCCATATGAACAAGCTGACAATACAAACACTCCACATGAACAGTCTGACAATACAAACACTCCACATGAACAAGATGACAATACAAACACTCACATGAACAAGCTGACAATACCAACACTCACGTGAACAAGCTGACAATACAAACACTGTACATGAACAGGCTGACAATACAAACACTCCACATGAACAGTTTGACAATACAAACACTCCACATGAACAAGCTGACAATACAAAAACTCCACATGAACAGTCTGACAATACAAACACTCACGTGAACAAGCTGACAATACAAACACTCCGCATGAAAAGTCTAACAATACAAACACTCCACATGAGCAGGCTGACAATACAAACACTCACGTGAACAGTCTAACAATAAAAACACTCCACATGAACAGTCTAACAATACAAACACTCCACATGAACAGTCTGACAATACAAACACTCCACATGAACAGTCTGACAAGACAAACACTCACGTGAACAAGCTGACAATACAAACACTTCACATGAACAGTCTAACAATACAAACACTCCACATGAACAGTCTAACAATACAAACACCCCACATGAACAGGTTGACAATACAAATACTCACGTGAACAAGCTAACAATATAAACACTCCACATGAACAGTCTGACAATACAAACACTCACGTGAACAAGCGTACAATACAAATACTCCACATGAACAGTCTGACAATACAAACACTCACGTGAACAAGCTGACAATACAAACACTCCACATGAACAGTCTGACAAGACAAACACTCACGTGAACAAGCTGACAATACAAACACTCCACATGAACAGTCTGACAATACAAACACTCACGTGAACAAGCTGACAATACAAACACGCCACATGAACAGTCTAACAATACAAACACTCCACATGAACAAGCTGACAATACAAACACTCCACATGAACAGGCTGACAATACAAACACTCCACATGAACGGGCTGACAATACAAACACTCCACATGAGCAAGCTGACAATACAAACACTCCACATAACAATACAAACACTCCACATGAGCAGACTGACAAAACAAACACTCATGTGAACAGTCTAACAATAAAACCACTCCATATGAACAGTCTAACAATACAAACACTCCACATGAACAGTCTGACAATACAAACACTCCACATGAACAGGCTGACAATACAAACACTCCACATGAACAGTCTAACAATACAAAAACTCCACATGAACAGTCTAACAATAGAAACACTCCACATGAACAGTCTAACAATACAAACACTCCACATGAACAAGCTGACAATACAAACACTCCACATGAACAAGCTGACAATACAAACACTCCACATGAACAGGCTGACAATACAAACACTCCACATGAACAGTCTGACAATACAAACACTCCACCTTAACAATCTGACAATACAAAGACTCCACGTGAATAGTCTGACACTTCCTCCGAGGTCGGAGAGTGTCTGCCTGCACGGCGAGGGACCACCAGTCTGCACACCAATAAGCCAGACATGGGACAACGGATACTCACGCAAACCTCAGGTCCTGTATGACATCACACTGATGTTGGACAACAGAATGTCTTCATCTGACATACAGGACTTCACGCGGGAGTTCACAGCCAGCGAACACAAGCAAGCAAGCAAGCAGTCTGACAATACAAACACTCCACATGAACAGGCTGACAATACAAACACTCCACATGAACAGTCTGACAATACAAACACTCCACATGAACAGTCTGACAATACAAACACTCCACGTGAACATGCTGACAATACAAACACTCCACATGAACAGGCTGACAATACAAACACTCACGTGAACAAGCTGACAATACAAACACTCCACATGAACAGTCTGACAATACAAACACTCCACATGAACAGTCTGACAATACAAACACTCCACATGAACAGGCTGACAATACAAAAGCTCCACATGAACAGTCTGACAATACAAGCACTCCACATGAACAGTCTGACAATACAAACACTCCACGTGAACAAGCTGACAATACAAACACTCCACATGAACAGGCTGACAATACAAACACTCACGTGAACAAGCTGACAATACAAACACTCCACATGAACAGTCTGACAATACAAACACTCCACATGAACAGTCTAACAATACAAACACTCCACATGAACAGTCTAACAATACAAACACTCCACATGAATAAGCTGACAATACAAACACTCCACATGAACAAGCTGACAATACAAACACTCCACATGAACAAGCTGACAATACAAACACTCCATATGAACAAGCTGACAATACAAACATTCCATATGAACAAGCTGACAATACAAACACTCCACATGAACATTCTGACAATACAAACACTCCACATGAACAGGTTGACAATACAAACACTCCACATGAACAGGTTGACAATACAAACACTCCACATGAACAAGCTGACAATACAAACACTCCATATGAACAAGCTGACAATACAAACACTCCACATGAACATGCTGACAATACAAACACTCCACATGAACAGTCTGACAATACAAACACTCCACATGAACAAGATGACAATACAAACACTCAAATGAACAAGCTGACAATACAAACACTCACGTGAACAAGCTGACAATACAAACACTGTACATGAACAGGCTGACAATACAAACACTCCACATGAACAGTTTGACAATACAAACACTCCACATGATCAAGCTGACAATACAAACACTCCACATGAACAGTCTGACAATACAAACACTCACGTGAACAAGCTGACAATACAAACACTCCGCATGAACAGTCTAACAATACAAACACTCCACATGAGCAGGCTGACAATACAAACACTCAAGTGAACAGTCTAACAATAAAAACACTCCACATGAACAGTCTAACAATACAAACACTCCACATGAACAGTCTGACAATACAAACACTCCACATGAACAGGCTGACAATACAAACATTCACGTGAACAGTCTACAATACAACATTCACATGAACAGTCCTAACAATACAAACACTTCACATGAACAGTCTAACAATACAAACACTCCACATGAACAGTCTAACAATACAAACACTCCACATGAACAGTCTGACAATACAAACACTCCACGTGAACAGTCTAACAATAAAAACACTCACGTGAACAGTCTAACAATAAAAACACTCCACATGAACAGTCTAACAATACAAACACTCCACATGAACAGTCTGACAATACAAACACTCCACATGAACAGTCTGACAAGACAAACACTCAGGTGAACAAGCTGACAATACAAACACTTCACATGAACAGTCTAACAATACAAACACTCCACATGAACAGTCTAACAATACAAACACTCCACATGAACAGTCTGACAATACAAACACTCCACATGAAAAAGCTGACAATACAAACACTCCATATGAACAAGCTGACAATACAAACACTCCACATGAACAGTCTGACAATACAAACACTCCACATGAACAAGATGACAATACAAACACTCACATGAACAAGCTGACAATACCAACACTCACGTGAACAAGCTGACAATACAAACACTGTACATGAACAGGCTGACAATACAAACACTCCACATGAACAGTTTGACAATACAAACACTCCACATGAACAAGCTGAAAATACAAAAACTCCACATGAACAGTCTGACAATACAAACACTCACGTGAACAAGCTGACAATACAAACACTCCTCATGAAAAGTCTAACAATACAAACACTCCACATGAGCAGGCTGACAATACAAACACTCACGTGAACAGTCTAACAATAAAAACACTCCACATGAACAGTCTAACAATACAAACACTCCACATGAACAGTCTGACAATACAAACACTCCACATGAACAGTCTGACAAGACAAACACTCACGTGAACAAGCTGACAATACAACCACTTCACATGAACAGTCTAACAATACAAACACTCCACATGAACAGTCTAACAATACAAACACCCCACATGAACAGGTTGACAATACAAATACTCACGTGAACAAGCTAACAATACAAACACTCCACATGAACAGTCTGACAATACAAACACTCACGTGAACAAGCGTACAATACAAATACTCCACATGAACAGTCTGACAATACAAACACTCACGTGAACAAGCTGACAATACAAACACTCCACATGAACAGTCTGACAAGACAAACACTCACGTGAACAAGCTGACAATACAAACACTCCACATGAACAGTCTGACAATACAAACACTCACGTGAACAAGCTGACAATACAAACACGCCACATGAATAGTCTAACAATACAAAAACTCCACATGAACAAGCTGACAATACAAACACTCCACATGAACAGGCTGACAATACAAACACTCCACATGAACGGGCTGACAATACAAACACTCCACATGAGCAAGCTGACAATACAAACACTCCACATGAACAGTCTAACAATACAAACACTCCACATGAGCAGGCTGACAAAACAAACACTCATGTGAACAGTCTAACAATAAAACCACTCCATATGAACAGTCTAACAATACAAACACTCCACATGAACAGTCTGACAATACAAACACTCCACATGAACAGGCTGACAATACAAACACTCCACATGAACAGTCTAACAATACAAAAACTCCACATGAACAGTCTAACAATAGAAACACTCCACATGAACAGTCTAACAATACAAACACTCCACATGAACAAGCTGACAATACAAACACACCACATGAACAAGCTGACAATACAAACACTCCACATGAACAGGCTGACAATACAAACACTCCACATGAACAGTCTGACAATACAAACACTCCACCTTAACAATCTGACAATACAAAGACTCCACGTGAATAGTCTGACACTTCCTCCGAGGTCGGAGAGTGTCTGCCTGCACGGCGAGGGACCACCAGTCTGCACACCAATAAGCCAGACATGGGACAACGGATACTCACGCAAACCTCAGGTCCTGTATGACATCACACTGATGTTGGACAACAGAATGTCTTCATCTGACATACAGGACTTCACGCGGGAGTTCACAGCCAGCGAACACAAGCAAGCAAGCAAGCAGTCTGACAATACAAACAATCCACATGAACAGGCTGACAATACAAACACTCCACATGAACAGTCTGACAATACAAACACTCCACATGAACAGTCTGACAATACAAACACTCCACGTGAACAAGCTGACAATACAAACACTCCACATGAACAGGCTGACAATACAAACACTCACGTGAACAAGCTGACAATACAAACACTCCACATGAACAGTCTGACAATACAAACACTCCACATGAACAGTCTGACAATACAAACACTCCACATGAACAGGCTGACAATACAAAAGCTCCACATGAACAGTCTGCCAATACAAACACTCCACATGAACAGTCTGAATATACAAACACTCCACGTGAACAAGCTGACAATACAAACACTCCACATGAACAGGCTGACAATACAAACACTCACGTGAACAAGCTGACAATACAAACACTCCGCATGAACAGTCTGACAATACAAACACTCCACATGAACAGTCTAACAATACAAACACTCCACATGAACAGTCTAACAATACAAACACTCCACATTAACAAGCTGACAATACAAACACTCCACATGAACAAGCTGACAATACAAACACTCCACATGAACAAGCTGACAATACAAACACTCCATATGAACAAGCTGACAATACAAACATTCCATATGAACAAGCTGACAATACAAACACTCCACATGAACATTCTGACAATACAAACACTCCACATGAACAGGTTGACAATACAAACACTCCACATGAACAGGTTGACAATACAAAAACTCCACATGAACAAGCTGACAATACAAACACTCCATATGAACAAGCTGACAATACAAACACTCCACATGAACATGCTGACAATACAAACACTCCACATGACCAGTCTGACAATACAACCACTCCACATGAACAAGATGACAATACAAACACTCACATGAACAAGCTGACAATACAAACACTCACGTGAACAAGCTGACAATACAAACACTGCACATGAACAGGCTGACAATACAAACACTCCACATGAACAGTCTGACAATACAAACACTCCACATGAACAAGCTGACAATACAAACACTCCACATGAACAGTCTGACAATACAAACACTCACGTGAACAAGCTGACAATACAAACACTCCACATGAACAGTCTAACAATACAAACACTCCACATGAACAGGCTGACAATACAAACACTCACGTGAACAGTCTAACAATAAAAACACTCCACATGAACAGTCTAACAATACAAACACTCACGTGAACAGCTGACAATATAAACACTTCACATGAACAGTCTAACAATACAAACACTCCACATGAACAGTCTAACAATACAAACACCCCACATGAACAGGTTGACAATACAAATACTCACGTGAACAAGCTAACAATACAAACAATCCACATGAACAGTCTGACAATACAAACACTCACGTGAACAAGCGTACAATACAAATACTCCACATGAACAGTCTGACAATACAAACACTCACGTGAACAAGCTGACAATACAAACACTCCACATGAACAGTCTGACAAGACAAACACTCACGTGAACAAGCTGACAATACAAACAGTCCACATGAACAGTCTAACAATACAAACACTCCACATGAACAGTCTGACAATACAAACACTCCACATGAAAAAGCTGACAATACAAACACTCCATATGAACAAGCTGACAATACAAACACTCCACATGAACAGTCTGACAATACAAACACTCCACATGAACAAGATGACAATACAAACACTCACATGAACAAGCTGACAATACCAACACTCACGTGAACAAGCTGACAATACAAACACTGTACATGAACAGGCTGACAATACAAACACTCCACATGAACAGTTTGACAATACAAACACTCCACATGAACAAGCTGACAATACAAAAACTCCACATGAACAGTCTGACAATACAAACACTCACGTGAACAAGCTGACAATACAAACACTCCGCATGAAAAGTCTAACAATACAAACACTCCACATGAACAGGCTGACAATACAAACACTCACGTGAACAGTCTAACAATAAAAACACTCCACATGAACAGTCTAACAATACAAACACTCCACATGAACAGTCTGACAATACAAACACTCCACATGAACAGTCTGACAAGACAAACACTCACGTGAACAAGCTGACAATACAAACATGAACAGTCTAACAATACAAACACTCCACATGAACAGTCTAACAATACAAACACCCCACATGAACAGGTTGACAATACAAATACTCACGTGAACAAGCTAACAATACAAACACTCCACATGAACAGTCTGACAATACAAACACTCACGTGAACAAGCGTACAATACAAATACTCCACATGAACAGTCTGACAATACAAACACTCACGTGAACAAGCTGACATTACAAACACTCCACATGAACAGTCTGACAAGACAAACACTCACGTGAACAAGCTGACAATACAAACACTCCACATGAACAGTCTGACAATACAAACACTCACGTGAACAAGCTGACAATACAAACACGCCACATGAACAGTCTAACAATACAAACACTCCACATGAACAAGTTGACAATACAAACACTCCACATGAACAGGCTGACAATACAAACACTCCACATGAACGGGCTGACAATACAAACACTCCACATGAGCAAGCTGACAATACAAACACTCCACATGAACAGTCTAACAATACAAACACTCCACATGAGCAGGCTGACAAAACAAACACTCATGTGAACAGTCTAACAATAAAACCACTCCATATGAACAGTCTAACAATACAAACACTCCACATGAACAGTCTGACAATACAAACACTCCACATGAACAGGCTGATAATACAAACACTCCACATGAACAGTCTAACAATACAAAAACTCCACATGAACAGTCTAACAATAGAAACACTCCACATGAACAGTCTAACAATACAAACACTCCACATGAACAAGCTGACAATACAAACACTCCACATGAACAAGCTGACAATACAAACACTCCACATGAACAGGCTGACAATACAAACACTCCACATGAACAGTCTGACAATACAAACACTCCACCTTAACAATCTGACAATACAAAGACTCCACGTGAATAGTCTGACACTTCCTCCGAGGTCGGAGAGTGTCTGCCTGCACGGCGAGGGACCACCAGTCTGCACACCAATAAGCCAGACATGGGACAAAGGATACTCACGCAAACCTCAGGTCCTGTATGACATCACACTGATGTTGGACAACAGAATGTCTTCATCTGATATACAGGACTTCACGCGGGAGTTCACAGCCAGCGAACACAAGCAAGCAAGCAAGCAGTCTGACAATACAAACACTCCACATGAACAGGCTGACAATACAAACACTCCACATGAACAGTCTGACAATACAAACACTCCACATGAACAGTCTGACAATACAAACACTCCACGTGAACAAGCTGACAATACAAACACTCCACATGAACAGGCTGACAATACAAACACTCACGTGAACAAGCTGACAATACAAACACTCCACATGAACAGTCTGACAATACAAACACTCCACATGAACAGTCTGACAATACAAACACTCCACATGAACAGGCTGACAATACAAAAGCTCCACATGAACAGTCTGACAATACAAACACTCCACATGAACAGTCTGACAATACAAACACTCCACGTGAACAAGCTGACAATACAAACACTCCACATGAACAGGCTGACAATACAAACACTCACGTGAACAAGCTGACAATACAAACACTCCACATGAACAGTCTGACAATACAAACACTCCACATGAACAGTCTAACAATACAAACACTCCACATGAACAGTCTAACAATACAAACACTCCACATGAACAAGCTGACAATACAAACACTCCACATGAACAAGCTGACAATACAAACACTCCACATGAACAAGCTGACAATACAAACACTCCATATGAACAAGCTGACAATACAAACACTCCACATGAACAAGCTGACAATACAAACACTCCACATGAACATTCTGACAATACAAACACTCTACATGAACAGGTTGACAATACAAACACTCCACATGAACAGTCTGACAATACAAACACTCACGTGAACAAGCTGACAATACAAACACTCCGCATGAACAGTCTAACAATACAAACACTCCACATGAGCAGGCTGACAATACAAACACTCACGTGAACAGTCTAACAATAAAAACACTCCACATGAACAGTCTAACAATACAAACACTCCACATGAACAGTCTGACAATACAAACACTCCACATGAACAGGCTGACAATACAAACATTCACGTGAACAGTCTAACAATACAAACACTTCACATGAACAGTCTAACAATACAAACACTCCACATGAACAGTCTAACAATACAAACACTCCACATGAACAGTCTGACAATACAAACACTCCACATGAACAGGTTGACAATACAAACACTCCACATGAACAAGCTGACAATACAAACACTCCACATGAACAAGCTGACAATACAAACACTCCATATGAACAAGCTGACAATACAAACACTCCACATGAACATGCTGACAATACAAACACTCCACATGAACAGTCTGACAATACAAACACTCCACATGAACAAGATGACAATACAAACACTCACATGAACAAGCTGACAATACAAACACTCACGTGAACAAGCTGACAATACAAACACTGTACATGAACAGGCTGACAATACAAACACTCCACATGAACAGTTTGACAATACAAACACTCCACATGAACAAGCTGACAATACAAACACTCCACATGAACAGTCTGACAATACAAACACTCACGTGAACAAGCTTACAATACAAACACTCCGCATGAACAGTCTAACAATACAAACACTCCACATGAGCAGGCTGACAATACAAACACTCACGTGAACAGTCTAACAATAAAAACACTCCACATGAACAGTCTAACAATACAAACACTCCACATGAACAGTCTGACAATACAAACACTCCACATGAACAGGCTGACAATACAAACATTCACGTGAACAGTCTAACAATACAAACACTTCACATGAACAGTCTAACAATACAAACACTCCACATGAACAATCTAACAATACAAACACTAAACATGAACAGTCTGACAATACAAACACTCCAAATGAACAGGTTGACAATACAAACACTCCACATGAACAAGCTAACAATACAAACACTCCACATGAACAAGCTGACAATACAAACACTCCATATGAACAAGCTGACAATACAAACACTCCACATGAACATGCTGACAATACAAACACTCCACATGAACAGTCTGACAATACAAACACTCCACATGAACAAGATGACAATACAAACACTCACATGAACAAGCTGACAATACAAACACTCACGTGAACAAGCTGACAATACAAACACTGTACATGAACAGGCTGACAATACAAACACTCCACATGAACAGTTTGACAATACAAACACTCCACATGAACAAGCTGACAATACAAACACTCCACATGAACAGTCTGACAATACAAACACTCACGTGAACAAGCTGACAATACAAACACTCCGCATGAACAGTCTAACAATACAAACACTCCACATGAGCAGGCTGACAATACAAACACTCACGTGAACAGTCTAACAATAAAAACACTCCACATGAACAGTCTAACAATACAAACACTCCACATGAACAGTCTGACAATACAAACACTCCACATGAACAGGCTGACAATACAAACATTCACGTGAACAGTCTAACAATACAAACACTTCACATGAACAGTCTAACAATACAAACACTCCACATGAACAGTCTAACAATACAAACACTCCACATGAACAGTCTGACAATACAAACACTCCACATGAACAGGCTGACAATACAATCACTCACGTGAACAGTCTAACAATAAAAACACTCCACATGAACAGTCTAACAATACAAACACTCCACATGAACAGTCTGACAATACAAACACTCCACATGAACAGTCTGACAAGACAAACACTCACGTGAACAAGCTGACAATACAAACACTTCACATGAACAGTCTAACAATACAAACACTCCACATGAACAGTCTAACAATACAAACACTCCACATGAACAATCTGACAATACAAACACTCCACATGAAAAAGCTGACAATACAAACACTCCATATGAACAAGCTGACAATACATACACTCCACATGAACAGTCTGACAATACAAACACTCCACATGAACAAGATGACAATACAAACACTCACATGAACAAGCTGACAATACCAACACTCACGTGAACAAGCTGACAATACAAACACTGTACATGAACAGGCTGACAATACAAACACTCCACATGAACAGTTTGACAATACAAACACTCCACATGAACAAGCTGACAATACAAAAACTCCACATGAACAGTCTGACAATACAAACACTCACGTGAACAAGCTGACAATACAAACACTCCGCATGAAAAGTCTAACAATACAAACACTCCACATGAGCAGGCTGACAATACAAACACTCACGTGAACAGTCTAACAATAAAAACACTCCACATGAACAGTCTAACAATACAAACACTCCACATGAACAGTCTGACAATACAAACACTCCACATGAACAGTCTGACAAGACAAACACTCACGTGAACAAGCTGACAATACAAACACTTCACATGAACAGTCTAACAATGCAAACACTCCACATGAACAGTCTAACAATACAAACACCCCACATGAACAGGTTGACAATACAAATACTCACGTGAACAAGCTATCAATACAAACACTCCACATGAACAGTCTGACAATACAAACACTCACGTGAACAAGCGTACAATACAAATACTCCACATGAACAGTCTGACAATACAAACACTCACGTGAACAAGCTGACAATACAAACACTCCACATGAACAGTCTGACAAGACAAACACTCACGTGAACAAGCTGACAATACAAACACTCCACATGAACAGTCTGACAATACAAACACTCACGTGAACAAGCTGACAATACAAACACGCCACATGAACAGTCTAACAATACAAACACTCCACATGAACAAGCTGACAATACAAACACTCCACATGAACAGGCTGACAATACAAACACTCCACATGAACGGGCTGACAATACAAACACTCCACATGAGCAAGCTGACAATACAAACACTCCACATGAACAGTCTAACAATACAAACACTCCACATGAGCAGGCTGACAAAACAAACACTCATGTGAACAGTCTAACAATAAAACCACTCCATATGAACAGTCTAACAATACAAACACTCCACATGAACAGTCTGACAATACAAACACTCCACATGAACAGGCTGACAATACAAACACTCCACATGAACAGTCTAACAATACAAAAACTCCACATGAACAGTCTAACAATAGAAACACTCCACATGAACAGTCTGACAATACAAACACTCCACATGAACAGGCTGACAATACAAACACTCACGTGAACAGTCTAACAATACAAAAACTCCACATGTACAGTCTAACAATACAAACACTCCACATGAACAGTCTAACAATACAAACACTCCACATGAACAAGCTGACAATACAAACACTCCACATGAACAGGCTGACAATACAAACACTCCACGAGAACAAGCTGACAATACAAACACTCCAAATGAACAGGCTGACAATACAAACATTCCACATGAACAGGCTGACAATACAAACACTCCACATGAACAGGCTGACAATACAAATACTCCACATGAACAGGCTGACAATACAAACACTCCACATGAACAAGCTGACAATACAAACACTCCACATGAACAGGCTGACAATATAAACACTTCACGTGAACAAGCTGACAATACAAACACTCCACATGAAGAGGCTGACAATACAAACACTCCACATGAACAGGTTGACAATACAAACACTGTACATGAACAGGCTGACAATACGAACACTCCTCATGAACAGGTTGACAATACAAACACTCCACATGAATAGGTCGACAATACAAACACTCCACATGAACAGGCTGACAATACAAACACTCCACATGAACAAGCTGACAATACAAACACTCCACATGAACAGGCTGACAATACAAACACTCCACATGGGCAGCCCGGAAATGACAGGGCTCGACCGGCGTGTACGGTGATTAAAACCTCCGCCACGGAGCAAGCGCAACAAGCGTCTTCTGTTCGTCAGAAGTAGTCCCCCTTCCTAGAATATTTCATCCCATTACCCTTTTGACACTCTCTGGGGGCGTGCCCACTCAAGTCATGTTTCCGAGTGACTTTCTCCTGCGTGCGTTAGAACCATGTTTCGAGACGTTCGTATTTGCGTTGTCCGTGCGTTGTCGCGCGTTGTTTCCATATCTGTCCCATATCTGCGAAACATGCCTGCTCTCAAGTCACTCATCCCTCTGGGAGGAGAGCCTCGAGCATCCGGTGTTTCGTGCCCTCACACAAGTTGTAGCACCTGTCCTGTGGCCGTGAGGAGCCAGCTTCTTCCCTGGCCATTGCTTCTGTCGCCTCCGCAACAACGCTTCGCTATGCGTCGGCATTCGTCGTCGTTGCTATGTTCCGTTCATGGCTCGTGGCGCCGCACAATGTGAAGCCGGCTCTTCCTCTAGCTTACTTGGCTGTGGATTGGGTTCCTCGGCTCCTCTCCTGGTCTCTGCTTCGGAGTGCAGTCCTCGCAAGACGACTACCACCACCGAATGGGGGTTGGACTTCGGCGGACATTTACCTGACTTTGGCAACTGCTATCGCGTGGCGTTTCGTCCATACCGAACAGTCCCGTTCTCAGACGCACTGCCATCGCTGGGAGGGTTGGCCACAGAGTCGACACGAGACAGTACAAGTTCTAGATCTTCGAGGAGAGATTTGTTCCGATGTTAGTTGCCCTGTAGTTACAGATAGAAATGAACCATATTACTGTAGAGACTTGTCCCACTCCAGGTTCCGGTTGTTCCACAGGCAGCGGGAAGCCATTTTGGCTGCTTCACCAAGTTGTTTCTGTACCCGCGTTCTTGAATTTCCTTTGATGCCTAGCTATTTGAGTACGTCGTACACGGAGTGGGAGATTATACCTCTTGGCCTACCTCTACGGCGAATAGCCTGACAGTGTACCCTTCCTGTCGTAGACTTGCGACCATGTCGCTGTATGTCTCCATCTTGTTCGTGTGCTACACCTCGACTCTCAACTTGTGTGGACTCGTGTACATATCTAAACAATCTATTATACAAAAGTGTGACTGTACCAAACCAGTTTGCCCTAATCTTCACGTCAAAGGTCTCCGGGTGTAGGCCGTAAGGCAATCTTCGCAGATCTGGCTGTCCGACCATGCAGTCTGCCCTTGTGTCATAGGATTTGTACTTGTAGGTCGGCGTGCCCATACAGAAGGGCCTCGTGGGATTCGTATCTGAATGACTGGAGGAAAAAGTATGAGATTAAATGCCCAAACATATATGTCTGTCTGCCTTTCTGTCTGTCTGCTTGTCTGTCCTTCAATTCGCCCGCTCGCCCATCTCTCTGTCTGTATGTCTGCTTGTCTGTCCGTCAATTCGCCCGCTCGCCCGTCCGTCCTTCTGTCAGTCTGTATGTATTCCTTTGCATCTGTTCGTCCTCGCGTTTGTCTGGTCGTCTGGCTGTCTGTCTGTCCGTCTGCTCTTCCCTCCGATTGTCTGCCTGTCTGTCCCTTCCTCGCCTCTTATCTAACAGTTTTTTTCGCCTGGTCGTCTGTCTGTCTAGTTGTCTAGTTGTTTGTCTAACTGTCTTTCCGTCTGCTCACACCTCGGTCTGGCCATCTGTGTCTTTTTTCTGTCTGTCTTTCTGTGCCTCTGTCCTTCTGTCTGACTATCTACCTGTAACAGGGCGGCTGTTCTCAGCGAAGTAGTGACAGGATCAGTACGTTGTTGTAATAGATGTGGAGACAGTCCGTAACAGTGGAGTAGTGACAGGATCAGTACATAGTTGTAATAGATGTGGAGACAATCCGTAACAGTGGAGTAATGACAGGATCAGTAAATAGTTGTAATAGATGTGGAGACAGTCCGTAACAGTGACAGGATCAGTAAATAGTTGTAATAGATGTGGAGACAGTCCGTAACAGTGACCGGATCAGTAAATAGTTGTAATAGATGTGGAGACAGTCCGTAACAGTGACAGGATCAGTACATAGTTGTAATAGATGTGGAGACAGTCCGTAACAGTGGAGTAGTGACAGGATCAGTACGTTGTTGTAATAGATGTGGAGACAGTTCGTAACAGTGGAGGAAGTAGTGACAGGATCAGTACGTTGTTGCCGTAGATGTAGAGACAGTCTGTAACAGACTACCCCGCCCTATCCCAGGTTATCTGACTACCGTCTGACCGTGTTGATCGAAAATATTGGGGCATAATTAATGCCTTTAGTCCTTCACGTGATCTGACGAATGGACACCTCATCTCGGGACTGATATTGCCTGTTTGCACTTCTACATTCTGAGGACTGATATTTAGTGGTTACTATGTTTCACAAATGATGTTGTCCCTCCGTCCAGGCGAAGAGTCAGTACCGGTATCACATAACCACATGACCGCTACTTGAAATAGTGCGATTTGTTTGAATTCACTGAGTGGTGGCTCCTGGCGTACCTTCCGATGTTACTACCTCAGTTCACGTGTACCAAATACTGACGCTCATTCGTCGACATCATCGTCTCTGGTGGATAACAACCTGCTGATGATCTTCATCTCAACTTTAACAAGCAGGGCAACAAAACTCAAGCTACATAAAGATCAAACATACTCCACCGTGAAGAATTCGTTCCGACAGTTTATTTGGTAATTCTCAAGGAAATACGCATGATTAACAAATGACATGGAGTGTCAAATCGCCTGAAAATATCCATAAAACATATACTGCCAGCCATCTGGCAACATCTAACAACCTTCACCACATAAAAATATACGAGAAGACATCTCTCGGTTTTGAACAACCTTCATTGTATAAAAATATGCGAATTGGATATCTCGAGATCTTAACCAACCTTTACTGAACAGAAATATGCGAACTGACATCTAGAACTTCATTAAACAATCTTCACTGTTCCTCCGGGTATGATTCTTGTGAACTTAAAAGGGATTGATAGCAAATAACATTCCTCTTTCTCCCAGTGGATACAACTCCATTTATCCAGCCTAAGGACCAAAGGCATCATGAAAATATGAAGCGACGGTACATAACAGCTTTTATCATCGAAGGCTTGCTTCTTACATCCGATGATGCCATGGCTGTCAAAGAATATTGGAAGAGATACAACATACAGGACGCTATTATCAATGTCGCCACTGCCTGGGCTGACCTTACAGTGTCTAACCTAAAGAATGAGTGGAATAAACTCTTGCCGTGAACCTATTGCCGAAACTGAAGAACTGAGACTGTTAGTGTTGATGAAAGTGTGCAGCTTTGCAACAATTAGCTAGTTAGTTAGTCTTTCCTCTTGAGCCTAAAGCGGCGCACAGGGCAGAAGTCATGGCTCTCCATGTCTGGCGGTTCGCTGCTACCTTTTGTAGATCTTGGATATTCACTTGGCCGTTGAATGAGCCTTCTCTGATGATGTTCTACGCAGGGTCTCTCTTGGACTTCCCCGTTTTCTTTTCCCTACTGGTGACCATATGAGGGCTTGGTAGGGGAGTCTTGTCTTGTCCATTCTGAGTACATGGCCGATGTAGTTCCAACGGCGTTTTCTTATAAAATTGGATACAATATCTTGCTTAGTCTCTTGTCTTATTTGCGCATTGGTTTTGAAATCTGTCCACTGGATGTTTAAATTCTTCTAAGACATTTGTTCTCAAAATTGTCTAATTTTTTATCTAAAGCTACCTTTGATTTCCAACTCTCACATCCATACGTTAGCACTGGAATCACACAAGAATTGAAGATTTTAAGTTTCGTTTTGCAACAATGTAGCGAAAACCCTTCGTGTACCCTTTTTTTATCTTAAATTATCAAATTATACAAAAGTGTGACTGTACCAAACCAGTTTGCCCTAATCTTCACGTCAAAGGTCTCCGGTGTAGGCCGTAAGGCAATCTTCGCAGATCTGGCTGTCCGACCATGCAGTCTGCCCTTGTGTCATAGGATTTGTACTTGTAGGTCGGCGTGCCCATACAGAAGGGCCTCGTGGGATTCGTATCTGAATGACTGGAGGAAAAAGTATGAGATTAAATGCCCAAACATATATGTCTGTCTGCCTTTCTGTCTGTCTGCTTGTCTGTCCTTCAATTCGCCCGCTCGCCCATCTCTCTGTCTGTATGTCTGCTTGCCTGTCCGTCAATTCGCCCGCTCACCCGTCCATCCTTCTGTCAGTCTGTATGTATTCCTTTGCATCTGCTCGTCCTCACGTTTGTCTGGTCGTCTGGCTGTCTGTCTGTCCGTCTGCTCTTCCTTCCGATTGTCTGCCTGTCTGTCCCTTCCTCGCCTCTTATCTAACAGTTTTTTTCGCCTGGCCGTCTGTCTGTCTAGTTGTCTAGTTGTTTGTCTAACTGTCTTTCCATCTGCTCACACCTCGGTCTGGCTATCTGTGTCTTTTTTCTGTCTGTCTTTCTGTGCCTCTGTCCTTCTGTCTGACTATCTACCTGTAGCAGGGCGGCTGTTCTCAGCGAAGTAGTGACAGGATCAGTACATAGTTGTAATAGATGTGGAGACAGTCCGTAACAGTGGAGTAGTGGCAGGATCAGTACGTAGTTGTAATAGATGTGGAGACAGTCCGTAACAGTGGAGTAGTGACAGGATCAGTACGTTGTTGTAATAGATGTGGAGACAGTCCGTAACAGTGGAGTAGTGACAGGATCAGTACGTTGTTGTAATAGATGTGGAGACAGTCCGTAACAGTGGAGTAGTGACAGGATCAGTACGTAGTTGTAATAGATGTGGAGACAGTCCGTAACAGTGGAGTAGTGACAGGATCAGTACGTTGTTGCCGTAGATGTGGAGACAGTCCGTAACAGTGGAGTAGTGGCAGGATCAGTACGTTGTTGCCGTAGATGTGGAGACAGTCTGTAACAGACTACCCGCCCTATCCCAGGTGGTCTGACTACCGTCTGACCGTGTTGATCGAAAATATTGGGGCGTAATTAATGCCTTTAGTCCTTCACGTGATCCGACGAATGGACATCTCATCTCGGGACTGATATTGGCCTTTTTGCACTTCTACACTCTGAGGACTGATATTTAGTGGTTACTATGTTTCACAAATGATGTTGTCCCTCCGTCCAAGCGAAGAGTCAGAACGGTATCACATAACCACATGACCGCTACTTGAAATAGTACGATTTGTTTGAATTCACTGAGTGGCGGCTCCTGGCGTAGCTTCCGATGTTACTACCTCAGTTCACGTGTACCAAACATTGACGCTCATTCGTCGACACCATCGTCTCTGGTGGATAACAACCTGCTGATGATCTTCATCTCAACTTTAACAAGCAGGGCAGCAAAACTCAAGCTACATAAAGATCAAACATACTCCACCGTGAAGAATTCATTCCGACAGTTTATTGGGTAATTCTCAAGGAAATACGCAAGATTAACAAATGACATGGAGTGTCAAATCGCCTGAAAATATCCATGAAACATATGCTACCAGCCATCTGGCAACATCTAACAACCTTCACCAAATAAAAATATACGAGAAGACATCTCTCGGTTTTGAACAACCTTCATTGTATAAAAATATGCGAACGGATATCTCGAGATCTTAACCAACCTTTACTGAACAGAAATATGCGAACTGACATCTCGAACTATTAAACAATCTTCACTATTCCCTCCGGGTATGATTCTTGTGAACTTAAAAGGGATGATGGCAAAATAACATTCCTCTTTCTCCCAGTGGATACAACTCCATTTATCCAGCCTAAGGACCAAAGCATCATAGAAAATATGAAGCGACGGTACATAACAGCTTTTATCATCGAAGGCTTGCTTCTTACATCCGATGATGTCCATGGCTGTCAAAGAATAATGGAAGAGATACAACATTCAGGACGCTATTATCAATGTCGCCACTGCCTGGGCTGACCTTACAGTGTCTAACCTAAAGAATGAGTGGAATAAACTCTTGCCTGAACCTATTGCCGAAACTGACGGAACTGAGACTGTTAGTGTTGATGAAAGTGTGCAGCTTTGCAACAATTAGCTAGTTAGTTAGTCTTTCCTCTTGAGCCTAAGTCGGCGCATAGGGCAGAAGTCATGGCTCTCCATGTCTGGCGGTTCGCTGCTACTCTGTTGTAGATCTTGGATATTCACTTGGCCGTTGAATGAGCCTTCTCTGATGATGGTTCTACGCAGGGTCTCTCTTGGACTTCCCCGTTTTCTTTTCCCTACTGGTGACCATATGAGGGCTTGGTAGGGGAGTCTTGTCTTGTCCATTCTGAGTACATGGCCGATGTAGTTCCAACGGCGTTTTCTTATAAAATTGGATACAATATCTTGCTTAGTCTCTTAGTCTTATTTGCGCATTGGTTTTGAAATCTGTCCACTGGATGTTTAAAATTCTTCTAAGAATTTGTTCTCAAAATTGTCTAATTTTTTATATCTAAAGCTCCTTTGATTTCCTACTCTCACATCCATACGTTAGCACTGGAATCACACAAGAATTGAAGATTTTAAGTTTCGTTTTGCAACAATGTAGCGAAAACATTACGCCAGAAGAAGTAACAGGATTCGTTGGAATGTGACAAAAGGGAAGGAAGGTTTGAAAATTTTAAACGATGATGAAATTTGAATAACGAAGACACAAACAATAGATTGCACGATTTATTGCCTGGCATATTTCGCTGCATCTCGTCAGTTACATACTGCAGAAATCACACAACGTAAAGTGAAATAACTAGATAAATCTTTCAATCTTAAATATACACATGTTCGCAGAGTAATGTCAATTGTCTACCACGGTAATTTTAAACTGACTATCAAACAAAGAGACATGTTAGTCAGTTTAACAATACCGTGGTAGACAATTGACATTACTGTGGAAATGTGGTTTCTGTGGAGAATCCAAAGAATGCCATGGACAAACAGAAAAACCAATGACCAAGTCCTACAAGAAACAAATTAAAATCATAAACGTTTTTTTTTTCCGCGTTTCCATCCTGTTTCAGGATATTGCGGTCAACACCAGCATCTTTCATCTGTAATGTTGATTCCTAGGCTAGATTACGCTCATCAGCACGCCACGACTTTCTGAGCGACCGGCTCCATACTCTCATAAGTCACTGGCTCGACTCGAACCGCTTCCAATTCTCGTGCGCTCACGTCAACCACGAGAGTATTCGGGGTTACGGGAGAAAGCAAAATCATAAACTGATTAGAGAAATTTGACGTAGACAGTCCAAATTCTTGGACATGTTATGAGAAGAAATAAATTAGATAACTTGATGACAACTGGCAAGATCGAGGGAAAGAGAACAGGGGGAAGAAGGAGGAGTAAATACCTGGATAGCCTGACCACATGGCATGGTCGAAACAAGAACACTGAGCAGGTCGACGACTTGTGATCGAGTGAAATGGCGAATCATGACCACCCACGCTTACCCGCATGACACATGATGGATGGATGGATTATTCACTTTCAAATGATTTTGTGTTCAAAACAATGTTTCCCCGTAGTAATTCTGAATAACGAAGACACGAACAATATCATCATCATGTGCCATGCCGGTAAAGCGTGGACGGTCATGTGTTGCCATCTCACGCGATCACCAGAGTCGTGGATCAGCTCAGCGTTCTTGTCTCGACCACGCAACGTGGCCAAACCATCCAGGTATTTACTTCTCTGTCCTCCCCTTGTTCTCTTCCCCTCGATCTTGCCAGTTGTCACAAAGTTCTCCAATTTATTTCTTCTCATTACCTGACCAAAACACTTTGTCTACGTCTAATAACTCTAATCGGTTTACGGTTTTCATTTGCTTCTTGTAGGACTTGGTCAGTGTGTGTGTGTGTGTGTGTGTGTGTGTGTGTGTGTGTGTGCGTGCGTGCGTGCGTGCGTGTGTGTGTGCGTGTGTGTGTTTGTGTGTTGTCCATGGTTTTCTTTGCATTCTTCTCAGAAACCACATTTCCACAGCCATCAGATGTTTTTCAGCTTGTCTGCTTAATGTCCACGCCTCACATCCATACAAAAGTACAGGTTCTATGTTTAAGAGCATTCTGAACTTCTATCTTCAGAATTGATGGTCATTCATTATTACTCCGAATATCATAATGTGCTTCTCTTGTAACATCATAAAGGTTTTTCACATAATCTGACCATGTATGTAAAATCTCATGTTTTTCTGTTATGATGTTTCTATCTTTTGTTTTCAGGCAGCCTGTTGGTGTAGGTGTTCTTTTGTTAGTAAGCACCTGAGTTCTTTTGTGCGTTAATTTGGTATTTTTACTGTTGTGTTGTTTTTCAAATTCTATGCAATTATTTTCAAGCCATGCTTCTTTTAATTCTTTAAATAATTTTCTGATTTTTCTGTGAATCTCTTCATATTTGTCAGGATTATTTTTGTTGTGTCTTCTTGTTTCCATTAGTCTTAAAATTTCTTCAGTCATCCACTTCTTCCGCCTTACTTTCTTTAATTTTGGGATAGTTGTTTTTGCAGCCAAATTGATTTAATTCTTCAACATTTCCCATTGAATATCCCCATAGTGAAATAAGATCAATGCACACATATCATATTTAGTATTTTCCTGGTGTATACTTGACTTTTTAAAACTTTACCTTCAATATACATATAATCAATTTGTGATCACTGCTACAATACTACAGTCTGCATTTGGAACTGTTTTTGCAACTGTGAACGCATTTCGAAACCTTCTGTTAATCAGGATTTAATCGATTTGATTTCTAATCCTGCTGTCATTTCTTCTCCATGTCCATAATCTTATGTTATGTTGATTAAATCAAGTGTTTCCGACAATAAGTTCATGTTCTTTTGCCCATTATACTGTATCCTCTCTCGTTTCATCTTCTAACCCATATTTACCTATTGTGCATCCATCACCTTGATCTCCTACTTTCCCACTGAAGTCCCCCATTATGATGTTTATTTCTGAATTTTTATATTTCTTCAAAGCATTCTCCATGTCATTATAAAATTCCTCTACACTATCTTCACTGCTTTCTCCCGTTGGGGCATATATTTGAATGACGTTTATGTTGAAAGGTCTGCTGGTTAATTTTACCACTAGAACCCTGTCTGACATAGCCCAATATCCTTTAACAGATTTTTCTGTTTTCAGATCTAAGATAATTGCTACACCACTTACAATATATTGCACGATTTATTGCCTGGCATATTTCACCGCATATCGTCAGTTACATACTGCATAAATCACGCAATATAAAGTAAACTAACTAAAGATAAATCTTTCAAGCTGAAATATGTACATGTTTGCACAGTAATGTCAATTTACTACGGTAATTTTCAGCTAACTATCATGTCTTTCTGTTTGCATAAAACTGGCCTGTGCAAATTAATCGTGATGGCTTCTGCGATCTTTATCAAGCGACTATTTTGTGTGTTAAACAACACGCGAAACGCATTGTCTTTTTCAGTCCCAAGCCCGCAGTGAAATCACGTCACTGTACATATTATTATGTATTAAGAGATTTCTGTTATCCGTTCATTCTGTTATCTGTCACAGCCCTGGTCCGGACGATGACGGCTAATCGAAGTTTTACCGTACCTAACATGTTAAAGCTCCGTGGCGAAGGTGTTACGGAAGCGATTCGTGATTCCCTATACCCAGTGTTCGAAACACATCTGCGCGCGACTTGGCAGCAGACCGCGTTGCGTTGGTTTTTTTACGAAATGGTATGGGTGCCGATCGTTCAAAAAACAATAGCAAACATTTTTTCTTTCGCATTATCCTCCCACAGGACATCGCTGTCAACACCAGCATCCTATCGCTGTTGTTGATCTCTTGGCAAGAAGACCACGCTCAGTAGTGCCATTGCTTTCTGAGCGGCAGGCTCACTTATCCTGTAAGTCACCAACGCGGCGAGAACCGCTATCCAATTCTCGCGCGCTGCGTTACTCTACACGTGGATAAACGTAATTACGGAGAAAGTCGTTAAACCTCTAGGCCAGAGAGACCGGCAATGGCAAACTACTGAACGTAAACTTGCTAAGACATCACAACAGCAAAAATGCTAGTGTTGACTGCAACGTCCTGTAAAAGAAATGCAACTAACTTACCTTAAAATGTTAATCTTCGGTCGTCTCACTTCTTTCATAACTGTTACCAAATTTTGAGCTGAGATGGGTGTTACTAAATTTTGGGATGGGTGTGGTTAATATTTTCTTACAATTATGTGTGGCCTTAGGAGGCCAGTAAAAATATTAATGACAAACAAAATGTTATATAATTATAGGTTGAAGGATACTAAATAAGACATTAGAAATAGAAGTAAAAAGTCAATTTTACAATTTAATTAATTAAAGATTTTATAAAATTCTTATGTAAGTAAACTAGAAATAATAGTGATGAGATTATAAAATCTGACCTTCTTTTTGACTATTTTATTAATAAGAGAATAGTAGAGAGATTGGTAAGTTAACTGATAATGTTATAGCTAAGTATATGATTTCTTTATTTTTATTCTAGTAATTTCCCTTGTAGCAATATTATATGTTTATGACCCCTATTTATTGCTTTGTCTAGATGCTTTCCTTTTAGCTATCAGGTAATTCCGCAGAATTGCTTGAAAAGAATTATTAATAAGTGCAGTGATCAATCAAAGCATTATTATTATGTTATTATGATATTTTAAACATGTTCTAAGCAACTAAGGTATAGGAGGTATTTATTTTAAAGAAATAGAAGGGACGGTCAGAAAATAATAAGACGGCAGGTGAATAAGGAAGCTATTGATGGCTGTAGAAAAATAACTAAATATGATAACAACTTGAAACCAGTTTATTTTTATGCATACATTGTCCCTTTATTTCTCAACATAATTTCCACCAACATTGATGCACTTATCTCATCGTTTTATCAGTCCTCCCAGACCTGCTGCATAGAACTGCGTGATATGTTTTGTAAACCACGTTTTCACTTCACATTCAATTTCCGCGTCATTCGCGAAATGTCTCCCGCCAAGGTGTATTTTCAGTGATTATGCTGACAAATATTTGTTCCGTAAAGCGGTGCATAGCTGGGTAGAAAAAAGTTACGAGGGTGAGTCAATAAGTAAGTCACACAGTTCTGTGGGACGGCGAGTATTTGAGAACATTGCACGCTTTTCTATGCAGCGGGTTTGGGATACTGATAAAACGATGGGATAAGTGCATCAGTGTTGGTTGAGAAATAAAGGGACAATGTATGTATAAAAGTAAACTGGTTTCAAGTTGTTATAATATTTAGTTTTTTTTTTCTGCAGCCATTTGTGACTTACTTATTAACTTGCCCTCGTACAATGCACCATTATGCAGAGCGAGCGAGAGAGAGAGAGAGAGAGAGAGAGAGAGAGAGAGAGAGAGAGAGAGAGAGAGAGAGAGCTGGGTGGAGGGAGAATTATTTGTTAAAAATGAATGAAATTTACAAACAATATACATGACATTTCCTCTGAACATAATATTTTTTTACATAATCCCCATAAGCTTGTGCGGCCATTCGCCAGCTCGAAAAAAATGAACATGCAGGCCTTGTCTGTACCAGACCAGGTTTTGTCCTGCTCACTAACCCGCTAAATGGGCATCAGCACACCGGAAGTTAAAGAGCCAGTTCTCTGATTCATTCGACCATGCTTACCTCCACTATTTGTGATTTAGTTGGCCATTTTAAGTTCAGTACTTTGCCATAGTTTTCTGAACGAGGATAGGATCTCTCCTCCTTATACAGTGAAGTAATAATGAGAGAGATCAAAGGGAAGCCGGGAATACTAATCGGAGGTTATAATATAAATAATATACGCTATGAATATGACTCAGTATTGGTGGCGGATAAAGCAATCGGTCTACACAAATTGCTGGAAATTGTAGTAACGGAGAGTGCAAAGAAAGGCCTCTCCGTGAATATCAAGAAAACAGTAACAATGGTGATATCAAAGAAAAAGGCGACACCAAAATGTCACATAGAAATAGAATGGAACATTCTTTACCAAGCGGATAATTTTAAATACATAGGGGCATTTACAACGTCAGGCGGAACGTGCACAACAGAGATTAAGAGCAGAATTTTTTTTTCACCTATCCTATTACAGGACATCGCTGTCAACACCAGAATTTATCGCTGTTGTTGATTTCTTGGCAAGATTACGCTCAGTAGTTTGCCATTGCTTTCTGAGCGGCCGGCTCACATATCCCGTAAGTAACGGGCGCGGCGAGAACCGCTATCAATTCTCTCGCAGCTGCGTTTGCTCATGTGGATAAACGGGATTACGGAAAAAGTCGCTAACCTCTAGGCTAGGGAGACCGGCAAGATCAGAATAGGGCAAGCAAAGGCCGCATTTCAGACAATGAAGAGTATCTTATACAATACATCAATACATCTCTAACATTGAATTAAGAAAAAGAGTGCTGAAATGCTATATAGTGAACCATGGATTTAAATGAATAAATTAGGAAGAACTTGGAAGCAATAGAGATGTGATACTTCCTAAGAAAATGGTGCGAATTCCTTGGACTGCCAGAGTAACTAACGACGATTGTCTGAAAGAGTCTAATGAAAATAGATCATTATATACAACAATAAGAAAGAGACAATCGGCTTTCTTTGGCCGTGTGGTAAAAAGAGGGGCATTGAAGAAACCTCATGACGACTTGAAAGATTGAGGAGAAAGGAGGAAGAGGCCGACAAGAGAAATGATGCTGCGTGGATTGAGACGGTGACATGGAGGAATATCAGCAGCAGAGTTGATCTAGAACACTAAAGATTGAGATATGTGGAGAGTTATGAACGCCTACGCCTGCTGGCTTGGCATTTGATGATGATGATCGGAACGAACCCACGAAGCCACCTTTAGATTTAAAAGTTATGCCAATTAAACCTCTCAGCTGCGCATACCTCTTATGACCCCATAGTGTGCCCTGTATTGAAAACATCAATGGCCCATCACTGAACGAGCTAACCTGCTGTTGTGTGCTGTTTCTGGTAAGATGATAAGTTCTATTTTAAAGACAAATGAAGAACTTACTCACAACTCTGGATATTTCCTGCCCGGTTTAAAGCTGATCTCGCCCGAATAAGATATTTTGTCGGATATAACCGTGTCCTTCGACTTCTGCGCGGCATTTTTCTTGATCGCAGCCAGCATCTTCTCTGTGTAGGCGGGGTTTGTTATTTCCGACATGGTCGGCAGAAAGGACAGCTTGCTGTCTGTCAAACAGCGCTTGCCTGCAGGCGGGAGGTAGGCCATGGTCAACCAGACTAACAAAAGGCGAGATTTGCAAGTTCTGAACAAAAATGTACTTATCTGAATGGAAATTCACCACAACTGTCTGTGATATCTCTGGAGTATAGTTATTTGTGTGTTTTTTTAACAATGTTTTATAAATTGTGAAGGATATGCGAAAGTTGCTTCCTAAACCAAATGGCTGAACTGTTGGCTTCGGCGACATAACATAATGCATTATGGTTTGCTTTCACTGAAGTCGGGGATTTCCGATTTAGAACTCGTTCATACTTCATCATTATTATGTGTCCCGTTAACTGGCGTATGCGTTCTTGTATCTCTGCAAATCTTGGTCCTTGGTGTTCTGGTTAAATTATGTTGCTGTTATTCCTTTGTGGCGGTACTCACCAAAGTCAAACCCGACACCCCACATTGAGCCAACTGCTTCGGGCAGAGGAGCGCAGTTGTGAGGTTACAAGCCTTACCAAGAAATCACAAACAGCCAACAAATGTTGGGGTTGACTGCGACGTCCTGTAAAGGATATGCTACTAACTAACAAACTAACCAACCGGGAAAGACTGTTTAAAAATAAGATAATAATGGCTGATGGTCGGCGTCTATGGCCTAGGGTAGTGAACAGTTTCACAATCTCTACATATAAGATTCGAAGTCAGCCACATGCGATTTGAGAGCAAACTGCTTTGTATTTATTTTGAGTTTGGGGTGCGGCAGCTGATCCAGAGCAACACACATCAAGGTGACATAGTCATCTACACTGATGGGTCAGTGGTGAGAAACATACGTAGTGGCTGGGCTTTATTGCAAAGGCTAATGGAGGAGTCTTGAAAAAGGAGAGCCTGGTATATGAGACTACGACCTCCAGTATGAGAATGGAGGTGGAAGCAGTAACAGCGGCATTCCGATGGCTAGAGGAGACTACTGCAACACACGTTGTGTTCATTACGGATTCAAAGAATATGCTTGGCAAGGTGGAGAAAGGAATGTTTCGTGTGGAATGGCTCTCGTCGCTTCAGATGTCACAGATTGTGAGAATTGTATGGATATTTTGCCCTGGCCATGCGAGTGTACGAGGGAATGAACAGACTGATAGGCTAGCAGGGAATGCACCTCTTGGTGGTATCTTGCCTATGGACAAGGGGGAGGTGGTCGTGCGCTTGTGGGACCAGGTGGAGAACAGATTGAGAACCCATATGTGGAAAGAATGAGATTGCAGGGGATCGGCAGGGGTTCTGAAAGAATCTCAAAACTGAGAGGGAAGACCAGGAGAACTTTTAATCAGATAGCGGTAGGAACGATTAGTAGTATGGCTCTTCGCTGGCTGTTGAACAGATGACTGAGCACGTATGGGAATGTCCTGAGTGCAGTGATGTCGGTTCTTAACTCAACTCAACTCAACTCAACTCAACTCAACTCAAGCCTTATCCTGGCACGAGGACATGCAACCTTAAGGCAACACTGTCATGGCAGGGCAGACCAGGCCCTAACCCATGGTGGGCAACTGGTCTATGATCAAAGCCCCGAGAAGCGGACAGTTAGAGCATTGCTTTGCTGATCCGGCATGGTGGGCAACTGGTCTATGATCAAAGCCCCGAGAAGCGGACAGTTAGAGCATTGCTTTGCTGATCCGGCATGGTGGGCAACTGGTCTATGATCAAAGCCCCGAGAAGCGGACAGTTAGAGCATTGCTTTGCTGATCCGGCATGGTGGGCAACTGGTCTATGATCAAAGCTCCCAGAAGCGGACAGTTAGAGCATTGCTTTGCTGATCCGGCATGGTGGGCAACTGGTCTATGATCAAAGCTCCAGAAGCGGACAGTTAGAGCATTGCTTTGCTGATCCGGCATGGTGGGCAACTGGTCTATGATCAAAGCTCCCAGAAGCGGACAGTTAAAGCATTGCTTTGCTGATCCGGCATGGTGGGCAACTGGTCTATGATCAAAGCTCCCAGAAGCGGAACAGTTAGAGCATTGCTTTGCTGATCCGGCATGGTGGGCAACTGGTCTATGATCAAAGCCCCGAGAAGCGGACAGTTAGAGCATTGCTTTGCTGATCCGGCATGGTGGGCAACTGGTCTATGATCAAAGCTCCGAGAAGCGGACAGTTAGAGCATTGCTTTGCTGATCCGGCATGGTGGGCAACTGGTCTATGATCAAAGCTCCGAGAAGCGGACAGTTAAAGCATTGCTTTGCTGATCCGGCATGGTGGGCAACTGGTCTATGATCAAAGCTCCGAGAAGCGGACAGTTAGAGCATTGCTTTGCTGATCCGGCATGGTGGGCAACTGGTCTATGATCAAAGCTCCGAGAAGCGGACAGTTAGAGCATTGCTTTGCTGATCCGGCATGGTGGGCAACTGGTCTATGATCAAAGCTCCGAGAAGCGGACAGTTAGAGCATTGCTTTGCTGATCCGGCATGGTGGGCAACTGGTCTATGATCAAAGCTCCCAGAAGCGGACAGTTAGAGCATTGCTTTGCTGATCCGGCATGGTGGGCAACTGGTCTATGATCAAAGCTCCCAGAAGCGGACAGTTAGAGCATTGCTTTGCTGATCCGGCAGCTCCTGCAGTATGTCTTGTTTCAGATGTACTCAGTTGAGTTGAGTTGAGTTGAGAACCGACATCACTGCACTCGGGCGATTCCGATAAGCGCTCAGTTCCAGATGTATTGATGTTACCTTCTTCTGGAGTAAACTAGACACGACGAGCATGGGCAAGGGCAGCACATGGTCTCTGCAATTAAGACCAGACTGTGCTATGGAGGTGTAATTATCCACATATTAAGACTGGCTGACTGTCTTTTTCAAAAAGAGGTTTGCACCCACTACAATCTTCATTGTTCAGCGTCTCAATTACTTGTGCTGCATTTGAGTGCTCTGTTTCTCTCATCCTACATTGATGACTGACATGCCCGTTCCTTCCACATTTGAAACAAGTGATCTCCCTTTTACTGTTGTTCGTTGGTCCATCTGATGGTTGTGCATCACAATCTGCCATTTTGTGTCTCCAGCTCCCACAATTCCAACATCCGGCATAACTTGGACGTCTCTGGAAGTTCCCTCTTCTATATGGGTACCGTCCTACTCTACCAACATTGTTTCCTCGGAAACCATTATCTTGAAGTTCTTGCTGCTCACCTTTCTGTGCTGAATCCACACTTTTCGCCCTTGGTCTGATAACTGGATTCTGGTTCTGTTTAGTGTACGCTGCACAGACTATTTCCTCACTCATTAGTTTCCCAATAGATACGTTAGGATGTGCAGTCATGTAGTTTTGCCCTAACTGAGACATTGTGTCTATGTCCTTTGGCTTCCGTTCCTCAAAGAACGCCACTAAATTAGAATTGCATGCAGATACTACCTTGTCTCTTAACATTAGATCTACTAATTTATTAAAATCTTTCCCTACTTCTGCAAGCTCCATCCATTTGTTAAATGCATTCTTTACAGTGTTAACAAAGTCTGTGAAATCTTGATTTGTCTCTGGCACTAACTGTCTAAACTTTGTCCTATATCCATGCTCAGTGAGTTGGAACTTAGTCAGCAAACGTTGACGTAAGATAGTGTAGTTGTTTCTTTCTTCTACAGGTAAATTGAACATGGTGTCTAGTGCCTTGCCCGTAAGCAGCTCCCCTAGTCTAATCGCATACTGGTCTTCGGGGATGCCTAACACTTTCGCACTTGCTTGAAATCTGTCCAAATAAGATTCAAGGTTGTCTCGGTCCGTAAAGTATGGCAGTTTTAATCTCTGTGACGACTGCGACGTTCTTCTGCTTTCCTCACTTTGACCTTTCGAAGATAGTTCTAGTTTTCTTAACTCGATTTCAGCTAGTTTTACTTGTGTCTCTTCCTGTAGACGCTTGTTTTCTATTTCAGCTAATTTTACTTGTGTCTCTTCCTGTAGACGCTTGTTTTCTATTTCAGCTAATTTTACTTGTGTCGCTTCCTGTAGACGCTTGTTTTCTATTTCAGCTAGTTTTACTTGTGTCGCTTCCTGTAGACGCTTGTTTTCTATTTCAGCTAGTTTTACTTCCTGTAGACGTTTGTTTTCTATTTCAGCTAGTTTTTGTTCTCTCTCAGCTAACTTTTCTTCCTGTAGGCGGTTGGCCTCGAGTTCTGCCTGTCTCTGTTCTCTTTCGGCTTGTCTCAGGTCTCTTTCAATCTGTTGTTGTTCTTTTGTTTCGGCATACTCCTGTAACTCTTTACCTTTCAGACCTATTCTTTCACCTGCTTCAATATAATCCATTAAAGTAGGCATCTTGTACTTGTGGACACGTTGCTGTCTGTCAGCCAACTATAAATGTAAAGACTCTGCTGTTAGTCTTTGTGTCACTTCCCTAAGTACACCCGCACTCCCTGTGTACGTAAATCCGTAGTGCTCCAATATCACTCTGTACTCACCCAGTCACTCTATAAGCACTAGGTAGTGGGGTGGGAAGTATCACCTATACTCCCTATATCTATGACCAAAAGTTCATGAAGTCCCTGGAAATATTGTTAAACATACATATAAAAACATATACACACAAATGGATGATAACACTAAGTGATGACTATCCAACGCTAGACTTCACAAGCTGAGTACACGGAGACGATGATGACACAGAAATAAACCACAGTAACAACCACAAGCTTGTGTAGAGACACCCACAGTGCGCGTAAAATAAAAATATAAATTGACCAAGACCACTAGACAGCAGAAATGACGAAAGATCACAATAAAAACATATATCCGAACACAACAAATATTATATGTAAATATAACGAAAAGAAAGAGAGAAAGAAAAAGAATATATACTGAAAATATACACAGATCTGACGTCAGACAACTCGGCTCTAGATATTGGTTAAGACTATTTCAATGCCCCTGCACGATACGTCAACTCATTAACGTTTTTCTTACAAAAATATCGTAAGCACCAGAAAGACAAATAAATTATTGTGCTGTATCCCGACTCTCGAGAAACACCCCAACAAATCCCCTACTCTTGACAAACACTGGACCACATACAAGTAACAGCTTAACAACCGAAAACAATATTTATAAGACAATGAGCAGCAAACAGAATGTCCACATCGTTGGCCGATAATATGTGCCCACTAATCCGTCGCCAAAAGTTCTTTTTATTCAATGTCTACGACGCTAGATTTCAAACCGACTTCTTGTTTTGTTGCGTGGTTATTTGAATTCACGTGGGGATCAAAAGTTCCAACTGTCGACAAAAGTTGAAGATGATAGTGATATCCGTAACGTTATTGTACTTTCTCTGTACGTGGTAATAATCCAAAGTGTTCTTTCGATTTGTTGTTACTCTCGTTGCGGAGATGGCGCTTCGCTGTATCATATATGTTATAGATTCACCAAAAGAAAAGACCAAAATAATGGCAATAAATGTTCAACGCTTTCACTCTGTACCGCCAGTTCTTTTTGGCAACTGTATGCAACTATGTTCGCGGAGATGCCACGTCATCAATCGTTGACAAAATGTTTGCTGATTATAAGGTAATGCACACAAAGGGCTTTTAACAAAGCCGAACATAAAGTCTAGTTTCACACAAAACCAGCTTGTTTATCCAGTTCCACTATGGGACATCTCAGTAACTTTCCACTGTCCACGGCCTTGACCTTGCCGGACACCTCAATTTCTCTTTATCACTCTCAGTGAAAAATCCCTCCGTAACACAGTTTTTCACACAAACACTTGACAGCCCCAGCCGGCTGCGTAGGGGTACTGTTACTATCCCCTTCAGTCAACTGTCCGTCAAATCAGCGACTGCCAATTTTTCTCTGTTTTCCAAACATGTACTTCCCCAGTACCTGGACGCTGGTGTACCCACCCGTCCTATTTACTGCGTCGAATAATCTTGACCAGTCAACTTGCAACAACACAGTGCGATTGCCTCCAGCACACACACACACCTGTCAATATCTTTGATTTTCTTCAATCCTTGGTTCAATCCTGTCAAACACACACACTTTAGGACTGACCGCACTTGTTACAAACACTGTTTTGTCCACTCGACTTTACCTGTGCTGTCCCTTGACCAAACACCCCTGCTACTCCAATCGACTCTCCCGTCGATTTGTCCTGCGTTAATTCTTGGCGTTTCCGCCTCGTCCTGTTTATGCGTGCTGACCGCCGTTATTTACCTGTAGTGGACTTGACGTGAACTGACTGCTCGCCTGTGACCTCCGCCGCGCATTTTCCCACGCGCGCTGACAGTTTTTCTTGATGTGGCGTCTTATACACACCAAAGAGTTGCTGTTAATTTCTTGACGCAGTACTGTCTAAATTGATGGAACTAAGTCACAGATAATAACTCCTCTCTTTCAGCGAAGAGCCCACAGATATCTCAATATTGCACGGTGTTCCTTGACCGAATGCAGATGTGGTTTGTATCCTGTCTTCGCCTACTGGCCATTACTGGATTGAACTTGGAAAACCATGTTGTTGCGCTTAATGAACTGATTCGTACTGATGTAAAATAGCCGAAGTCCAGATCGGACAGCCCTCAAAAAATCTTCTCTGTCACAAAGTGGAATGTTGACTAAGTGACAGATAGAGTGGCTAATGGTTGTGTCTAGGGTATGTTCCTTGTAACAATGTGATGTTGAACAACAGATTAATCAAGATGCATCACCACCAAACACCAGTCAGGGAACAAGCGTTAATTTGCGCACATAATATTCTTTAATTCTGAATTAACACAAAACACTGTAACATATAAATCCAGGAACAATAATTCTCTAAGAATATATCTCCATCCCAATGGAACACGTCGAATAACACTGCCTCTCAAGGCTACTAAAATATCGTCCCACACGACAGGTATACTAGCCTCTCTCTAGGCCCCGACTCAAAGTAACCCACTATGGGTCTCGAATTCCACTCACTATCCCTGGAACCCACAGTGCGGAGTTATCTTCAGAACTCCGTCACAATTCTTCACTTTCTCAGACCACGACCTTCTCCTGGTCCGGTCTAGACTCCAACTCCCTCTCAGCTCGGAGTTCAAACATTAACTGCCCCCCGTCAGTCTTTGTCCCTCTCTTCTCAACAATTCCATCCCCCACAATGCCTCACACAACAACACACAACCTCACTGCTCCAACTGTCCTGCCCCTTCTTGCAGCCCCTCTCCCTTAACCGTTTATCTCCTTATATTCTCTTTCCGGTGAATGCCCCTTTTACCTCTTGAACTGTTTATATATTGTACGGCCACTCACCTTAATGCCACTGAACACAGGCATGTGACATAGAGCATTGCTTTGCTGATCCGGCATGGTGGGCAACTGGTCTATGATCAAAGCTCCGAGAAGCGGGCAGTTAGAGCATTGCTTTGCTGATCCGGCATGGTGGGCAACTGGTCTATGATCAAAGCTCCCAGAAGCGGACAGTTAGAGCATTGCTTTGCTGATCCGGCATGGTGGGCAACTGGTCTATGATCAAAGCTCCCAGAAGCGGACAGTTAGAGCATTGCTTTGCTGATCCGGCAGCTCCTGCAGTATGTCTTGTTTCAGATGTACTCAGTTGAGTTTTAGTTGAGTTGAGAACCGACATCACTGCACTCGGGCGATTCCGATAAGCGCTCAGTTCCAGATGTATTGATGTTACCTTCTTCTGGAGTAAACTAGACACGACGAGCATGGGCAAGGGCAGCACATGGTCTCTGCAATTAAGACCAGACTGTGCTATGGAGGTGTAATTATACTGGGTTTATTTTCTTAAAGCAAAATAGCTATCGTCTGTCATGACGTCAAGGTGCCAGTACAGTATAATATTCCTCCATGCCACCGTCTCAGGCCCTCCAGCATTATTTGTCTCGGTCTGCCTCTGCTTTCTCTGACCTTTCCATCGTCACGGAATGTTCAGGTCTTCGATTCTTATTACAAGACCAGGGATACATCTATTGCGTTCGACCGCTTCAAAATCAAGAATAGTCCATTCACGTGGACGAGGCAGTGGACGCGGCAGAGGCAGACGCAGACAAATAATGCTGGGATAAAGATATCGTGATCATAAAAATACAATGGGGTAGGAGAACTGGCGAAGGACTAAGAATTGTTCAGTCATGTTGTGATACGAGCAAAGTTATGCAATGACTTTCTATATGTTTATCACATTATAGAACATTATATAATAATTTCTCTTGGACAATTTTTTTTTTTTTTTTATTTTTTATTTCATTATAACCGAATCCATCTTTATATCACATCCCAATTTTTTTTCGTGTTTCATATTTTCAGGATTATTTTTGTTGTGTCTTCTTGTTTCCATTAGTCTTAAAATTTCTTCAGTCATCCATTCTTAGTTTAGTTTAGTTTAGTCGTTGGATCAACATCACGGCACACGGTTCAACCCATAAGTGCTCCGTTTACCTCCTAACTCAAACCTGAGTCTGGAGAAACTCAGCTCAATGCACGAACTCCGTTGCATCGGCGAGGATCCTGAAATACTTTGGGTAGATTTTTAACAACCATTTCTTACGACTTACTTTCTTTAATTTTGGGATAGTTGTTTTTGCAGCCAAATTGATTTAATTCTTCAACATTTCCCATTGAATATCCCCATAGTGAAATAAGATCAATGCACACTTAGCATATTTAGTATTTTCAGGTGTATACTTGACTTTTTTAGACTTTACCTTCAATATACATATAATATAATCAATTTGTGATCACTGCTACAGTCTGCATTTGGAACTGTTTTTGCAACTGTGAACGCATTTCGAAACCTTCTGTTAATCAGGATTTAATCGATTTGATTTCTAATCCTGCTGTCATTTCTTCACCATGTCCATAATCTTATGTGATGTTGTTTAAATCAAGTGTTTCCGACAATTAGTTCATGTTCTTTTGCCCATTATACTGTATCCTCTCTCGTTTCGTCTTCTAACCCATATTTACCTATTGTGCATCCATCTGCTTGATCTCCTACTTTCCCACTGAAGTCCCCCATTATGATGTTTATTTCTGAATCTGTATATTTCTTCAAAGCATTCTCCATGTCATTATAAAATTCCTCTACACTATCTTCACTGCTTCCTCCCGTTGGGGCATATATTTGATTCACGTTTATGTTAAAAGGTCTGCCGGTTAATTTTACCACTAGAACCCTGTCTGACACAGCCCAATATCCTTTAACAGATTTTGCTGTTTTCAGATCTAAGATAATTGCTACACCACTTACAATATTTTGCACGATTTATTGCCTGGCATATTTCACTGCATAACGTCAGTTTCATACTGCATAAATCACGCAATATAAAGTAAACTAACTAAAGATAAATCTTTCAAGCTGAAATATGCACATGTTTGAACAGTAATGTCAATTTACTACGGTAATTTTCAGCTGACTATCATGTCTTTCTGTTTGCATAAAACTGGCCTGTGAAAATTAATCATGATGGCTTCTGCGATCTTTATCAAGCGACTATTTTGTGTGTTAAACAACACGCGAAACGCATTGTCTTTTTCATCCCAAGCCCGCAGTGAAATCACGTCACTGTACATATTATTATGTATGAAGAGATTTCTGTTATCCGTTCATTCTGTTATCTGTCACAGCCCTGGTCCGGACGATGACGGCTAATCGAAGTTTTACGGTACCTAACATGTTAAAGCTCCGTGGCGAAGGAGTTACGGACGCGATTCGTGATCCCCTATGCCCACGTTCGAAACACATCTGCGCGCGACTTGGCAGCAGACCGCGTTGCGTTGGTTTTTTTACGAAATGGTATGGGTGCCGATCGTTCAAAAAACAATAGCAAACATTTTTTCTTTCGCATATCCTCCCACAGGACATCGCTGTCAACACCAGCATCCTATCGCTGTTGTTAATCTCTTGGCAAGAAAGACCACGCTCAGTAGTGCCATTGCTTTCTGAGCGGCCGGCTCACTTATCCTGTAAGTCACCAACGCGGCGAGAACCGCTACCAATTCTCGCGCGCTGCGTTACCACACGTGGATAAACGTAATTACGGAGAAAGTCGTTAAACCTCTAGGCCAGAGAGACCGGCAATGGCAAACTACTGAACGTAAACTTGCTAAGACATCACAACAGCAAAAATGCTAGTGTTGACTGCAACGTCCTGTAAAAGAAATGCAACTAACTTACCTTAAAATGTTAATCTTCGGTCGTCTCACTTCTTTCATAATGTTACCAAATTTTGAGCTGAGATGGGTGTTACTAAATTTTGGGATGGGTGTGGTTAATATTTTCTTACAATTATGTGTGGCCTTAGGAGGCCAGTAAAATATTAATGACAAACAAAATGTATATAATTTATAGTTGAAGGATACTAAATAAGACATTAGAAATAGAAGTAAAAAGTCAATTTTACAATTTAATTAATTAAAGATTTTTATAAAATTCTTATGTAAGTAAACTAGAAATAATAGTGATGAGATTATAAAATCTGACCTTCTTTTTGACTATTTTATTAATAAGAGAATAGTAGAGAGATTGGTAAGTTAACTGATAATGTTATAGCTAAGTATATGATTTCTTTATTTTTATTCTAGTAATTTCCCTTGTAGCAATATTATATGTTTATGACCCCTATTTATTGCTTTGTCTAGATGCTTTCCTTTTAGCTATCAGGTAATTCCGCAGAATTGCTTGAAAAGAATTATTAATAAGTGCAGTGATCAATCAAAGCATTATTATTATGTTATTATGATATTTTAAACATGTTCTAAGCAACTAAGGTATAGGAGGTATTTATTTTAAAGAAATAGAAGGGACGGTCAGAAATAATAAGACGGCAGGTGAATAAGGAAGCTATTGATGGCTGTAGAAAAATAACTAAATATGATAACAACTTGAAACCAGTTTATTTTTATGCATACATTGTCCCTTTATTTCTCAACATAATTTCCACCAACATTGATGCACTTATCTCATCGTTTTATCAGTCCTCCCAGACCTGCTGCATAGAACTGCGTGATATGTTTTGTAAACCACGTTTTCACTTCACATTCAATTTCCGCGTCATTCGCGAAATGTCTCCCGCCAAGGTGTATTTTCAGTGATTATGCTGACAAATATTTGTTCCGTAAAGCGGTGCATAGCTGGGTAGAAAAAAGTTACGAGGGTGAGTCATAAGTAAGAGTCACACAGTTCTGTGGGACGGCGAGTATTTGAGAACATTGCCCGCTTTTCTATGCAGCGGGTATTGGGATACTGATAAACGATGGGAGTAAGTGCAGTCAGTGTTGGTTGAGAAATAAAGGGACAATGTATGTATAAAAGGTAACTGGTTTCAAGTTGTTATAATATTTAGTTTTTTTTTCTGCAGCCATTTGTGACTTACTTATTACTTGCCCTCGTACATGCCCATTATGCAGAGCGAGGCGAGAGAGAGAGAGAGAGAGAGAGAGAGAGAGAGAGAGAGAGAGAGAGAGAGAGAGAGCTGGGTGGAGGGAGAATTATTTGTTAAAAATGAATGAAATTTACAAACAATATACATGACATTTCCTCTGAACATAATATTTCTTTACATAATCCCCATAAGCTTGTGCGGCCATTCGCCAGCTCGAAAAAAACTGGACATGCAGGCCTTGTCTGTACAGACCAGGTTTTGTCCTGCTCACGCAACCCGCTAAATGGGCATCAGCACACCGGAAGTTAAGAGCCAGTTCTCTGATTTCATTTGACCATGCTTACCTCCACTATTTGTGATTTAGTTGGCCATTTTAAGTTCAGTACTTTGCCATAGCTTTCTGAACGAGGAAAGGATCTCTCCTCCTTATACAGCGAAGTAATAATGAGAGAGATCAAAGGGAAGCCGGGAATACTAATCGGAGGTTATAATATAAATAATATACGCTATGCAGATGACACAGTATTGGTGGCGGATAAAGCAATCGGTCTCCACAAATTGGTGGAAATTGTAGTAACGGAGAGTGCAAAGAAAGGCCTCTCCGTGAATATCAAGAAAACAGTAACAATGGTGATATCAAAGAAAAAGGCGACACCAAAATGTCACATAGAAATAGAATGGAACATTCTTTACCAAGCGGATAATTTTAAATACATAGGGGCATTTACAACAGCAGGCGGAACGTGCACAACAGAGATTAAGAGCAGAATTTTTTTTCACCTATCCTATTACAGGACATCGCTGTCAACACCAGAATTTACCGCTGTTGTTGATTTCTTGGCAAGATTACGCTCAGTAGTTTGCTATTGCTTTCTGAGCGGCCGGCTCACATATCCCGTAAGTAACGGACGCGGCGAGAACCGTCTATCAATTCTAGCGCAGCTGCGTTTGCTCATGTGGATAAACGGGATTACGGAAAAAGTCGCTAACCTCTAGGCTAGGGAGACCGGCAAGATCAGAATAGGGCAAGCAAAAGCCGCATTTCAGACAATGAAGAGTATCTTATACAATACATCAATACATCACTAACATTGAATTAAGAAACAGAGTGCTGAAATGCTATATAGTGAACCTTGGATTTAAATGAATAAATTAGGAAGAACTTGGAAGCAATAGAGATGTGATGATTCCTAAGAAAATGGTGCGAATTCCTTGGACTGCCAGAGTAACTAACGACGATTGTCTGAAAAAGGCTAATGAAAATAGATCATTATATACAACAATAAGAAAGAGACAATCGGCTTTCTTTGGCCGTGTGGTAAAAAGAGAGGCATTGAAGAAACCTCATGACGACTGGAAAGATTGAGGAGAAAGGAGGTAGAGGCCGACAAGAGAAATGATGCTGCGTGGATTGAGACGGTGACATGGAGGAATATCAGCAGCAGAGTTGATCTAGAACACCAAAGACCGAGATATGTGAAGAGTTATGAACGCCTACGCCTGCTGGCTTGGCATTTGATGATGATGATCGGAACGAACCCTCGAAGCCACCTTTAGATTTGAAAGTTATGCCAATTAAACCTCTCAGCTGCGCATACCTCTTATGACCTCCTCGAGTGCCGTGTTTTGAAAACACCAATGGCCCATCACGGAACGAGCTAAACTGCTGTTGTGTGCTGTTTCTGGTGAGATCATGAATTCTATTTTAAAGACATATGAAGAACTTACTCACAACTCTGGATATTTCCTGCCCGGTTTAAAGCTGATCTCGCCAGAATAAGATAGTTTGTCGGATATAACCGTGTCCTTCGACTTCTGCGCGGCATTTTTCTTGATCGCAGCCAGCATCTTCTCTGTGTAGGCGGGGTTTGTTATTTCAGACATGGTCGGCAGAAAGGACAGCTTGCTGTCTGTCAAACAGCGCTTGCCTGCAGGCGGGAGGTAGGCCATGGTCAACCAGACTAACAAAAGGCGAGATTTGCAAGTTCTGAACAAAAATGTACTTATCTGAATGGAAATTCACCACAACTGTCTGTGATATCTCTGGAGTATAGTTATTTGTGTGTGTTTTTTAAACAATGTTTTATAAATTGTGAAGGATATGCGAAAGTTGCTTCCTAAACCAAATGGCTGAACTGTTGGCTTCGGCGACATAATAGCAATATGGTTTGCTTTCAGTGAAGACGGGGATTTCCGATTTAGAACTCGTTCATGCTTCATCATTATTATGTGTCCCGTTAACTGGCGTATGCGTTCTTGTATCTCTGCAAATCTTGGTCCTTGGTGTTCTGGTTAAATTATGTTGCTCTTATTCCTTTGTGGCGGTGCTCCACAAAACCCGACAACCCCACATTGTGCCAACTGCTTCGGGCAGAGGAGCGCAATTTTGAGGTTACAAGCCTTACCAAGAAATCACAAACAGCCAACAAATGTTGGGGTTGACTGCGACGTCCTGTAAAGGATATGCTACTAACTAACTAACTAACCAACTGGGAAAGACTGTATGGCTGATGGTCGGCGTCTATGGCCTAGGGTAGTGAACAGTTTCACAATCCCTACATATAAGATTCGAAGTCAGCCACATGCGATTTGAGAGCAAATTGCTTTGTATTTATTTTGAGTTTGGGGTGCGGCAGCTGATCCAGAGCAACACACATCAGGTGACATAGTCATCTACACTGATGGGTCAGTGGTGAGAAACATACGTAGTGGCTGGGCTTTATTGCAAAGGCTAATGGAGGAGTCTTGAAAAGGAGAGCCTGGTATATGAGACTACGACCTCCAGTATGAGAATGGAGGTGGAAGCAGTAACAGCGGCATTCCGATGGCTAGAGGAGACTACTGCAACACACTTTGTGTTCATTACGGATTCAAAGAATATGCTTGGCAAGGTGGAGAAAGGAATGTTTCGTGTGGAATGGCTCTCGTCGCTTCAGATGTCACAGGATTGTGAGAATTGGTATGGATATTTTGCCCTGGCCATGCGAGTGTAACGAGGGAATGAACAGACTGATAGCTAGCAGGGAATGCACCTCTTGGTGGTATCTTGCCTATGGACAAGGGGGAGGTGGTCGTGCGCTTGTGGGACCAGGTGGAGAACAGATTGAGAACCCATATGTGGAAAGAATGAGATTGCAGGGGATCGCAGGGGTTCTGAAAGAATCTCAAAACTGAGAGGGAAGACCAGGAGAACTTTAATCAGATAGCGGTAGGAACGATTAGTAGTATGGCTCTTCGCTGGCTGTTTGAACAGATTGACTGAGCACGTATGGGAATGTCCTGAGTGCAGGTGATGTCGGTTCTTAACTCAACTCAACTCAACTCAACTCAACTCAACTCAAGCCTTATCCTGGCACGAGGACATGCAACCTTAAGGCAACACTGTCATGGCAGGGCAGACCAGGCCCTAACCCATGGTGGGCAACTGGTCTATGATCAAAGCCCCGAGAAGCGGACAGTTAGAGCATTGCTTTGCTGATCCGGCATGGTGGGCAACTGGTCTATGATCAAAGCCCCGAGAAGCGGACAGTTAGAGCATTGCTTTGCTGATCCGGCATGGTGGGCAACTGGTCTATGATCAAAGCCCCGAGAAGCGGACAGTTAGAGCATTGCTTTGCTGATCCGGCATGGTGGGCAAATGGTCTATGATCAAAGCTCCCAGAAGCGGACAGTTAGAGCATTGCTTTGCTGATCCGGCATGGTGGGCAACTGGTCTATGATCAAAGCTCCCAGAAGCGGACAGTTAGAGCATTGCTTTGCTGATCCGGCATGGTGGGCAACTGGTCTATGATCAAAGCTCCCAGAAGCGGACAGTTAAAGCATTGCTTTGCTGATCCGGCATGGTGGGCAACTGGTCTATGATCAAAGCTCCCAGAAGCGGACAGTTAGAGCATTGCTTTGCTGATCCGGCATGGTGGGCAACTGGTCTATGATCAAAGCCCCGAGAAGCGGACAGTTAGAGCATTGCTTTGCTGATCCGGCATGGTGGGCAACTGGTCTATGATCAAAGCTCCGAGAAGCGGACAGTTAGAGCATTGCTTTGCTGATCCGGCATGGTGGGCAACTGGTCTATGATCAAAGCTCCGAGAAGCGGACAGTTAAAGCATTGCTTTGCTGATCCGGCATGGTGGGCAACTGGTCTATGATCAAAGCTCCGAGAAGCGGACAGTTAGAGCATTGCTTTGCTGATCCGGCATGGTGGGCAACTGGTCTATGATCAAAGCTCCGAGAAGCGGACAGTTAGAGCATTGCTTTGCTGATCCGGCATGGTGGGCAACTGGTCTATGATCAAAGCTCCGAGAAGCGGACAGTTAGAGCATTGCTTTGCTGATCCGGCATGGTGGGCAACTGGTCTATGATCAAAGCTCCCAGAAGCGGACATTTTAGAGCATTGCTTTGCTGATCCGGCATGGTGGGCAACTGGTCTATGATCAAAGCTCCCAGAAGCGGACAGTTAGAGCATTGCTTTGCTGATCCGGCAGCTCCTGCAGTATGTCTTGTTTCAGATGTACTCAGTTGAGTTGAGTTGAGTTGAGAACCGACATCACTGCACTCGGGCGATTCCGATAAGCGCTCAGTTCCAGATGTATTGATGTTACCTTCTTCTGGAGTAAACTAGCCCACGACGAGCATGGGCAAGGGCAGCACATGGTCTCTGCAATTAAGACCAGACTGTGCTATGGGGGTGTAATTATCCACATATTAAGACTGGCTGACTGTCTTTTTCAAAAAGAGGTTTGCACCCACTACAATCTTCATTGTTCAGCGTCTCAATTACTTGTGCTGCATTTGAGTGCTCTGTTTCTCTCATCCTACATTGATGACTGACATGCCCGTTCCTTCCACATTTGAAACAAGTGATCTCCCTTTTACTGTTGTTCGTTGGTCCATCTGATGGTTGTGCATCACAATCTGCCATTTTGTGTCTCCAGCTCCCACATTCCAACATCCGGCATAACTTGGACGTCTCTGGAAGTTCCCTCTTCTATATGGGTACCGTCCTACTCTACCAACATTGTTTCCTCGGAAACCATTATCTTGAAGTTCTTGCTGCTCACCTTTCTGTGCTGAATCCACACTTTTCGCCCTTGGTCTGATAACTGGATTCTGGTTCTGTTTAGTGTACGCTGCACAGACTATTTCCTCACTCATTAGTTTCCCAATAGATACGTTAGGATGTGCAGTCATGTAGTTTTGCCCTAACTGAGACATTGTGTCTATGTCCTTTGGCTTCCGTTCCTCAAAGAACGCCACTAAATTAGAATTGCATGCAGATACTACCTTGTCTCTTAACATTAGATCTACTAAGTTATTAAAATCTTTCCCTACTTCTGCAAGCTCCAATCCATTTGTTAAAATGCATTCTTTACAGTGTTAACAAAGTCTGTGAAATCTTGATTTGTCTCTGGCACTAACTGTCTAAACTTTGTCCTATATCCATGCTCAGTGAGTTGGAACTTAGTCAGCAAACGTTGACGTAAGATAGTGTAGTTGTTTCTTTCTTCTACAGGTAAATTGAACATGGTGTCTAGTGCCTTGCCCGTAAGCAGCTCCCCTAGTCTAATCGCATACTGGTCTTCGGGGATGCCTAACACTTTCGCACTTGCTTGAAATCTGTCCAAATAAGATTCAGGTTGTCTCGGTCCGTAAAGTATGGCAGTTTTAATCTCTGTGACGACTGCGACGTTCTTCTGCTTTCCTCACTTTGACCTTTCGAAGATAGTTCTAGTTTTTCTTAACTCGATTTCAGCTAGTTTTACTTGTGTCTCTTCCTGTAGACGCTTGTTTTCTATTTCAGCTAATTTTACTTGTTCTCTTCCTGTAGACGCTTGTTTCTATTTCAGCTAATTTTACTTGTGTCGCTTCCTGTAGACGCTTGTTTTCTATTTCAGCTAGTTTTACTTGTGTCGCTTCCTGTAGACGCTTGTTTTCTATTCAGCTAGTTTTACTTCCTGTAGACGTTTGTTTTCTATTTCAGCTAGTTTTTGTTCTCTCTCAGCTAACTTTTCTTCCTGTAGGCGGTTGGCCTCGAGTTCTGCCTGTCTCTGTTCTCTTTCGGCTTGTCTCAGGTCTCTTTCAATCTGTTGTTGTTCTTTTGTTTCGGCATACTCCTGTAACTCTTTACCTTTCAGACCTATTCTTTCACCTGCTTCAATATAATCCATTAAAGTAGGCATCTTGTACTTGTGGACACGTTGCTGTCTGTCAGCCAACTATAAATGTAAAGACTCTGCTGTTAGTCTTTGTGTCACTTCCCTAAGTACACCCGCACTCCCTGTGTACGTAAATCCGTAGTGCTCCAATATCACTCTGTACTCACCCAGTCACTCTATAAGCACTAGGTAGTGGGGTGGGAAGTATCACCTATACTCCCTATATCTATGACCAAAAGTTCATGAAGTCCCTGGAAATATTGTTAAACATACATATAAAAACATATACACACAAATGGATGATACACTAAGTGATGACTATCCAACGCTAGACTTCACAAGCTGATACACGGAGACGATGATGACACAGAAATAAACCCAGTAACAACCACAAGCTTGTGTAGAGACACCCACAGTGCGCGTAAAATAAAAATATAAATTGACCAAGACCACTAGACAGCAGAAATGACGAAAGATCACAAATAAAAACATATATCCGAACACAACAAATATTATATGTAATATAACGAAAAGAAAGAGAGAAAGAAAAAGAATATATACTGAAAAATATACACAGATCTGACGTCAGACAACTCGGCTCTAGATATTGGTTAAGACTATTTCAATGCCCCTGCACGATACGTCAACTCATTAACGTTTTTCTTACAAAAATATCGTAAGCACCAGAAAGACAAATAAATTATTGTGCTGTATCCCGACTCTCGAGAAACACCCCAACAAATCCCCTACTCTTGACAAACACTGGACCACATACAAGTAACAGCTTAACAACCGAAAACAATATTTATAAGACAATGAGCAGCAAACAGAATGTCCACATCGTTGGCCGATAAATATGTGCCACTAATCCGTCGCCAAAAGTTCTTTTATTCAATGTCTACGACGCTAGATTTCAAAACCGACTTCTTGTTTTGTTGCGTGGTTATTTGAAATTCACGTGGGGGATCAAAAGTTCCAACTGTCGACAAAAGTTGAAGATGATAGTGATATCCGTAACGTTATTGTACTTTCTCTGTACGTGGTAATAATCCAAAGTGTTCTTTCGATTTGTTGTTACTCTCGTTGCGGAGATGGCGCTTCGCTGTATCATATATGTTATAGATTCACCAAAAGAAAAGGACCAAAATAATGGCAATAAATGTTCAAACGCTTTCACTCTGTACCGCCAGTTCTTTTTGGCAACTGTATGCAACTATGTTCGCGGAGATGCCACGTCATCAATCGTTGACAAAAATGTTTGCTGATTATAAGGTAATGCACACAAAGGGCTTTTAAACAAAGCCGAACATAAAGTCTAGTTTCACACAAAACCAGCTTGTTTATCCAGTTCCACTATGGGACATCTCAGTAACTTTCCACTGTCCACGGCCTTGACCTTGCCGGACACCTCAATTTCTCTTTATCACTCTCAGTGAAAAATCCCTCCGTAACACAGTTTTCACACAAAACACTTGACAGCCCCAGCCGGCTGCGGTAGGGGTACTGTTACTATCCCCTTCAGTCAACGTCCGTCAAATCAGCGACTGCCAATTTTTCTCTGTTTTCCAAACATGTACTTCCCCAGTACCTGGACGCTGGTGTACCCACCCGTCCTATTTACTGCGTCGAATAATCTTGACCAGTCAACTTGCAACAACACAGTGCGATTGCCTCCAGCACACACACACACCTGTCAATATCTTTGATTTTCTTCAATCCTTGGTTCAATCCTGTCAAACACACACACTTTAGGACTGACCGCACTTGTTACAAACACTGTTTTGGTCCACTCGACTTTACCTGTGGCTGTCCTTGACCAAACACCCCTGCTACTCCAATCGACTCTCCCGGTCGATTTGTCCTGCGTTAATTCTTGGCGTTTCCGCCTCGTCTGTTTATGCGTGCTGACCGCCGTTAATTTACCTGTAGTGGACTTGACGTGAACTGACTGCTCGCCTGTGACCTCCGCCGCGCATTTTCCCCGCGCGCTGACAGTTTTTCTTGGATGTGGCGTCTTATACACACCAAAAGAGTTGCTGTTAATTTCTTGACGCAGTACTGTCTAAATTGATGGAACTAAGTCACAGATAATAACTCCTCTCTTTCAGCGAAGAGCCCACAGATATCTCAATATTGCACGGTGTTCCTTGACCGAATGCAGATGTGGTTTGTAATCCTGTCTTCGCCTACTGGCCATTACTGGATTGAACTTGGAAAACCATGTTGTTGCGCTTAATGAACTGATTCGTACTGATGTAAAATACCGAAGTCCAAGATCGGACAGCCCTCAAAAATCTTCTCTGTCACAAAGTGAATGTTGACTAAGTGACAGATAGAGTGGCTATGGTTGTGTCTAGGGTATGTCCTTGTAACAATGTGATGTTGAACAACAGATTAATCAAGATGCATCACCACCAAACACCAGTCAGGGAACAAGCGTTAATTTTGCGCACATAATATTCCTTTAATTCTGAATTAACACAAACACATGTAACATATAAATCCAGGAACAATAATTCTCTAAGAATATATCTCCATCCCAATGGAACACGTCGAATACCTGCCTCTCAAGGCTACTAAAATATCGTCCCACACGACAGGTATACTAGCCTCTCTCTAGGCCCGACTCAAAGTAACCCACTATGGGTCTCGAATTCCACTCACTATCCCTGGAACCCACAGTGCGGAGTTATCTTCAGAACTCCGTCACAATTCTTCACTTTCTCAGACCACGACCTTCTCCTGGTCCGGTCTAGACTCCACTCCCTCTCAGCTCGGAGTTCAAACATTAACTGCCCCCCGTCAGTCTTTGTCCCTCTCTTCTCAACAATTCCATCCCCCACAATGCCTCACACACAACACACAACCTCACTGCTCCAACTGTCTGCCCCTTCTTGCAGCCCCTCTCCCTTACCGTTTATCTCCTTATATTCTCTTTCCGGTGAATGCCCTTTCACCTCTTGAACTGTTTATATATTGTACGGCCACTCACCTTAATGCCACTGAACACAGGCATGTGACATAGAGCATTGCTTTGCTGATCCGGCATGGTGGGCAACTGGTCTATGATCAAAGCTCCGAGAAGCGGACAGTTAGAGCATTGCTTTGCTGATCCGGCATGGTGGGCAACTGGTCTATGATCAAAGCTCCCAGAAGCGGACAGTTAGAGCATTGCTTTGCTGATCCGGCATGGTGGGCAACTGGTCTATGATCAAAGCTCCCAGAAGCGGACAGTTAGAGCATTGCTTTGCTGATCCGGCAGCTCCTGCAGTATGTCTTGTTTCAGATGTACTCAGTTGAGTTGAGTTGAGTTGAGAACCGACATCACTGCACTCGGGCGATTCCGATAAGCGCTCAGTTCCAGATGTATTGATGTTACCTTCTTCTGGAGTAAACTAGACACGACGAGCATGGGCAAGGGCAGCACATGGTCTCTGCAATTAAGACCAGACTGTGCTATGGAGGTGTAATTATGCTGGGTTTATTTTCTTAAAGCAAAATAGCTATCGTCTGTCATGACGTCAAGGTGCCAGTACAGTATAATATTCCTCCATGCCACCGTCTCAGGCCCTCCAGCATTATTTGTCTCGGTCTGCCTCTGCTTTCTCTGACCTTTCCATCGTCACGGAATGTTCAGGTCTTCGATTCTTATTACAAGACCAGGGATACATCTATTGCGTTCGACCGCTTCAAACTCAAGAATAGTCCATTCACGTGGACGAGGCAGTGGACGCGGCAGAGGCAGACGCAGACAAATAATGCTGGGATAAAGATATCGTGATCATAAAAATACAATGGGGTAGGAGAACTGGCGAAGGACTAAGAATTGTTCAGTCATGTTGTGATACGAGCAAAGTTATGCAAATGACTTTCTATATGTTTATCACATTATAAGAATCATTATATAATAATTTCTCTTGGACAATTTTGATATTCATATCCATCCATCTTTATTCCACCCATTTCTCATCTCATCTCATCTCATCATGTTCCTCTTGTACCTTGCGGTGTCGAGGTGAAGTATAAACTTCGTGAGAGTGCCCGGTTATGGGCTTCGTATATCGACATTCCCATGGATTCTGTTATTCCCTCCGTCCATCGTTTACGTGGTCGGCCTCTTCCTCTGTTTCCATCTGGTCTGTACATCATTGCTTGTTGTGGCATGCTGTTGACTGGTAACCTACTTGCATGGCCAAACCATTTGACTTGCTGCTTTCTAATAAAATCTAGAGCAGCTTTAACCCCCACTTTAGTCCTGATTTCTTCATTTCTGATCTTATCTCTTCTTGATATGTTGAGTATTCTTCTCAGGAACCTCATTTCTGTTGTTGTGATTTTTCTTTTCTCTTTTTCTGTCATTGTCCAGGTTTGGCATTGGTAGCACAGAGTTGGTAGGAAGATTGTGTTGTAAAGTGCTTTCTTAGTAGTTATTGATACATGTTTGTTCTTTAGTATTGGTGCCATTTGTCCAATGAGTTGATTTGCCTTATTGCACCTATTTTCGATCTCGTCTTCTGATCTGCCATTAGATGATATTATACTTCCTAGGTACTTGAAAGCTCTTTACTTGTTTCAAGGGATGTTCGTTAGGTGAATTGTTGCTGTTTGTTCTTCTTTAGTTATAGTCATTACCTCTGTTTTGCTTGTGCTAATTTTCATGTTATGTTCCCTACACATTTCGTTTAGACTCTTCATGTGGTCTTGTAATTCAGCTTCTGATTTTGCTATTAGTGCTTGGTCGTCCGCAAACAGGAGTTCTCTAATGGTTAGATTTGCAGATGGTTCTTCTTCTGTGTTCTCGTCATGCGGTATTCTTGCTGTCTCTGCTTGGCTGGTTTCTTTACATATGTTGTCTATATATGTTATGAACAAGAGAGGGGACAGGACACAACCTTGTCGTACTCCAGATCTTATGGTGAAGGGTTCTGAGTGTCCTCCAGTTGCTCTCACTATGCATTCACTGTTGTTGTATAAACTTCTACATAGGTTTGTTAGATGTGTACTCACTCCATATTGTTTAAGGATTTCCCACAGCTTGTTTCTATCTACCCTATCAATCAAATGCCTTTTCTTGGTCGACAAAGGCTAAGTAGAGTGTTTCATTGAATTCGATTGATTTTTCTATAAGTTGTCTAAGAGCAAAAATGGCGTCTGTGCATCCTTTGTTTTTCCTAAATCCAAGCTGCGTTTCGCTTAGCTGGGGTTCTAAAGTAGTTCGTAATCTTTTTTCAAGAATTTTGCAAAATATTTTCCCAGTATGACTCAACAGTGAAATGCCTCTGTATTGTGTGCAATCTCTTTTGCTGCCTTTGTTTTTCCAAATTGGGATAATTATGGCGTTTACCCAGTCTCGTGGTGTCTGTTGTTCTACCCAAACATGGTTGAATAGTCTATGTAGCCAAGCTGTTCCTACTTCTCTTGCTGCTTTAATTAGTTCATTTGGTATTTCATCCGGTCCTGGTGATTTGTTCAATGGGGCTAATCTGATGACCCATTTCTATAGGGATATTTTTATATTTTCAGTGATTGACTTAATTCTTATTTATTTTAGTTTGCCATTTTGATCTCTGAAATATCGTTTCAGTGTACGCTTAATTGGTAAGGGGCGTTGAGTTCTAGAAATGCTGTTCTAGAAAGTCCTCCAGTGACAGTACATAAATTGTCATGCGTAATCAACCTGACTATTCTGGAAAAGGAAAAAAAAATCAAGGCGTCATTGGGTGTTTAGTAACCAGTATTAGTGTTTAAAACTTTAATATTGTAGACGTGGAAATATTGTTTGTACTACTGTAAACTCTGTGACAATTGTGAAGATGTATGTATAATTGGAGAAATAATGACCCATGTTTGTTTGTCAATGAGTTGGATGTTCACCGTATGGGCTACAGGTCACAGGGGTCACATCCGGCTAGTGACGTCATCACAACAAAGTTGGACGTCTGACACTGGAGACAGAAACGACGCATTTTCTATTTCAACATGTCTATCAACACTTCACACGCTCAAGGTGGAGTCCTCATTTACGCTGGTGAAAGGTAAGTTCACACAGCAGCAAAAGCTACAAGTATTTATTGGTTTTTGAGAGCTGACAGTTTCTCAGCCGACAAATGTAAACATCGTCATGACTGAATCATCATTTTGTGTTCATTGTTGAGTTGAGTTCGTAGGGAAAGTTCCAAGAAGACATTTTGATTTTGATTTTTCATTTTTACAATTTTTACTGTCTAGATACTATCTAAGATAGGCTGAATGGATTCCTAGTTGAATGTCGCCTGTTGGTGTCACATTTCTTCAGCGGCTACGCCCGTAGCTTGGGCAGAACGATAATACTAGCAATTTTGGTCAATATTTAAAAATTGGGTTTTTACTTATGAAATCATACCAGTTAGATAGAGCTTGACGAGACGAATCCAACGGTATCTCAACGAAGACTGTACGTTGATTCTAAGCGGTGTTATGAATTATATGGTGACGTAATTTAATACCAGGAAGTGCAATGAAGAATTAACTGATAAGTCAGGATTTATCGCGGCCCTAAGATTGGAAACTTGAGAAATTCTGCCTTCCATTACCGTGGCTTGTTTATTTGTAAACGGACAATGTTGTGCCATATATCATTGCGTCCGGGGCGGCGAGGCCTAACTTGACGTATTATTTTTTTTTTTTAAGAGGATGTGCCCTGACCTAATTAACAATTTAAAATGGCCGCCAACTGTTTATTATTTGCCTTCTATTAACGTGGCTTGTTTATTTTTAAACGGACAACGTTGTGCCATATATCATTGCGTCCGGGGCTGCGAGGCCTACCTTGACGTATGTTTTATTGTTCGATAGGATTTGCCGTGACCTAATTAATAATTTAAAATGGCCGCCCTTGTTATTTGTAAACGGACAATGTTGTGCCATATATCATTGCGTCTGGGGCTGCGAGGCCTACCTTGACGTATTTTTCTTTTTTTCGATAGGATTTGCCGTGACCTAATTAATAATTTAAAATGGCCGCCCTTGTTATTTGTAAACGGACAATGTTGTGCCATATATCATTGCGTCTGGGGCTGCGAGGCCTACCTTGACGTATTTTTCTTTTTTTCGATAGGATTTGCCGTGACCTAATTAATAATTTAAAATGGCCGCCCTTGTTATTTGTAAACGGACAACGTTGTGCCATATATCATTGCGTCCGGGGCGGCGAGGCCTAACTTGACGTATTATTTATTTTTTTTTAGGATGTGCCCTGACCTAATTAACAGTGTAGTCACTGGAGGGTCTTCTCCGTGATTATTTATTGTATTTTGTGTAGGCATTTGTTTTTTGTTATTCTTTTATTTAAGCTTCATTACTCTGTGTAATTTTATATTTTTTATATTTTCAGATTTCTGCAGTATGTACCTGACGAGATGCAGCGAAATATGCCAGGCAATAAATCGTGCAATCTATTGTTTGTGTCTTCGTTATTCAAATATATAGAAACTCACCACAGGAAGGTGTGCATCTGAATTGTTTTATCAAATTGACACAGGCTGTGGCAAAGGTGTGACAGGCAGAATCTTGAATGTCACAGGAAATGGTTCAAGAAAGAGTGTTTACAAAATACCAGCCAGGGTACACAACCTGTATTTTGGTAATAAGTTAGGTAATATGGATGTAAATTCTCGTGTGGTCTTGAAGATGTATTTTTTATTACCATTTGATTTTGAGATTTGACTTGTTGAGTTTTCTTAATAGATAAATAATTTATTGTTAGTCCATAAAAGTGACTAACAATGGATAGGATATATGTAAAAATGATTTCTTTTGTTTCATCATGTATGTCATATTATTTTGAATAATGTCTTTCTTTAAATTGGTTGATTACCTTTATTTGATATGAGGGGAAAGAAAATTTGTCTTCAAAACGTTGGGGGGTATGATATCCTGTTTTGACTTCGTTTTGGTTGGCTCATGAATTATGATTTTAGTTGAATTGTCTTGTGTATTGAATAGTATTTACCCTTGTTTACAAATAAGTTGAAAATTGTTAAAAAAATTTTGTTCACAGTTATTTTTTGTTTAGAATAAAGAGTAATAAGACGGGGCTTTATTTAAAACCCTTCGTTCAGAAAATAGTTAACAAGTGACTGAGGACTAGAAGAGAGACACATTCTCCTTATGAGTAATAAGTTGTAGTAAACATGAGTACCAAAAACTTTGGCCTTGTGCTGGTAAAAAGGCTGCTGCGCCAATCAGCGTTAATGTTTTAGGATAGGGAGGTTAATTACATAGTGGCTATGTTACATAGTGCAATGAGGATGATCTGTCGACTAACTAACTGTAGCTATTTTGGTCAATATTTAAAAATTGGGTTTAAAAATTGTGGTGATATTGACAGATGCAAAATCCGTAATAGAGGCGCTTCTGTCTGGGAAATTGCCAGTTCTGAGGACACTACTTTCTGAACTTAGCAGTCATCGTAAGATCACCATACAGTGGATACCATCCCACTGTGGAGTACCCGGGAACGACAGAGCTGATCGATTGGCTAAGGAAGGAGCACAAGAAGAACAACCAGATGTGCCTATTACATACCACCAAAAGAAAAGAATGATCAAATCAGTCAGAAGGCCACCAAACCTTACTCAAGACGACTACCACGTTATGGACAGACCAGAACAGGTCATTCTTCTGCGCCTCAGAACAGGACACAATAGGTTACGCAACCACATGTATGCAAAATTCAAGATTGGTGACTCAGTCATGTGCACATGTGGTTTGGCGTCGCAGACAGCAGAGCACATACTCCAGGATTGCCCAAACTACAACATATCCAGGCGAACCTTCTGGCCTAGAGAGACAACAGTGGAAGATAAACTCTATGGACCGCTGAATGAACTAAAAAAGACTGTTAGATTCATACAAGAGACAACATTGCAGTTATAAACATAATTTAGGCGAACGAAAGAAGAAGAAGAAGAAGAAGAAGAAGAAGAAGAAGAAGAAGAAGAAGAAGAAAGAGTGTCACAAGTGATGGCCATTCTTTGGTTAATTGCTTTTTATCTTTCACAACTAATTTTTTTAATATATTAAATTATTAGTAAGAGTACTTTCCTGTATTAGCATGCCTGGTTCGTTGGCATGAACGAGACTCATCACTTCTCTCAGGTGTATAACGCAGGTGTATAATATAATTTAGTATTAGGATCCAGAACACCAAAGACTGAGATTTGTGGAAAGCCATGAACGCCTACGCCAGCCGGCACTTGATGATGATTATTATTAGTATTTGCATATACAGAAAATATTTTAAAATGGGGTTTCTACTTATGATTTGGTAACAGGAAAGTAAAGGTAATATTCCTCTTTCGATAGAATGTCGAGAGGAATGAGAGGATCAACTTCATTGCACCAGGTTTGCTCAGTTTCTTTCCACACAGCGGCCTGGCGAAAGCATCGTACAAAGCACAAGAGTCTCAGAGTCTCTGACAAAGATGCACTTGACTTATAAGACTTTTTCTTATGATGTGCTGTGACCTAATTGCTAGTTAAAAATAGCTGCATATTTATTATATTAATTAAATGTCATGTGAAATGTTCGTCATTAGTGAAAGAACAATTCATGAAAATGTATCATATTGTCTTAATGTACTAACTGCATTGCGACAGCTTTCTTTTGTTGATTAAATATTATAAACATTAATGTAAGTAACTAAGTTTGTGACTGTTGCACAAATTAAGCATCAGTTAATTAATTATTAAGATATTAAATAATAAAAAAATTAAAATATTAAATAATTAACTGTTCACTAAAAATTGATTTCTATTTCTACTTCTGCTCTACAATTACAGCACACTGTTCTGTATCTAATTGTCAGCAACTAATAATTAAATACTAACTTATTTAAAACATATAACTTATTTTACAGTACTGAGTACTGTATTTAAATTTAAATAAGTGCTGCAGCGCAGCTTAGAAAAAAGTACTCCTTACTTAACTGTAACACCTTACAAGTTTACAGACGGGTCTGAAAACTGGCTTTCAAAATTATTTTCAGTCATGTAAAATGCTGAAATATTAATTAGTAATTAAACTGAGGGTTCAAATTATAAAATAATCAAAGGATCACCTATAATACTAATAGCATAATAGTATTACTATACTATAGCGTGGGTGTCGCCGCAGATAGAATTTTGCAAAGTGGATGCGCTATTCAGAGGAGTCTATTCATTCTCAATACAATGTTGTTTGTCCATCAAGAATGATGATAACCATTCATTTCATCCAGTGGGGTTGAAGGTATGGAGTCGTGGGTTCTAAGATGGCTGATCTGGCTATGCTGCTTTGTTGTTTGCTAAAAAAAAACATTTCCTATCGAAGGACGAATAGGGGGATGTTGCAACTCGGCACATTTATGTAAAATTTAACGGGGAACTCAAAAATGCAAAAAAAATTTAACATTTCTTTATGCTACAAGGAGTTATGTGACAAATTACCTTACTAATCGTGAAGAGAACAAAATAAAAATAAATTAAAATCCTGACAAATCGTTTTCTCGGTGTAATAAATTAGCGCTTAGCTAGCAAACGCAATGCTAAATATATGAGAATAAGTTCCCCTTTCATCGTACACACTGCTTTCGCTTTTTTTTGGTCTCATAGCAGCACATGTCCAGCCGCAAGTGATCGTTCGATGACGCAGGAAAAAGTTCGCAAAACTACACAAAAAAAAGTGAAGAGCTAAAAAAAAGGGCGATAATTCTGAAATAGCTAATAATACAATGAGGAGTTAAGTTGGTACTTTTGCTTTCTTTCACCCGCTATATTTAGAGTCACCAGCTATATTTAGCGCCGACGGTGATCTCCTCTGTGTTCGGGTGGAGTGCGTGTCAGTGCGTTTCAATTGCCCCACACCACAGTGTTGTTTATTTGGGCTGTGGCAACCGTTTCTGTCTCCCTTCGATCCTCATTTGCATCGATCCTTCAATCACTTTCCGGTTAGAGTTAGGGGTAGGATTAGGGTTAGGGGTAGGTTACACACACTAACCCTAATCCTAATCCTAACTCTACCCCCTAACCCTAACCCTAACTGGAAAGTGAAAGAATAGCGCACCGCCGCCGCCTAGAATTGCGCACCGAGCTACGGCGCAACACACGGAAACCCCCTGAATGTTCGGCGCAACACAGGGAACCCCTGGATGTGACGTCATACCCTGGAATTCTCTTTTGTTTGGGGTGAAAGAAAGCAAAAGTACCGTTAAGTTTTAAGTTAACAGACCAGCTGGAAAATACTATTGTTTTCTGACGTAATTTATTTAATACTAATTATAATTATCAGTATCAGGTCCATATATCACAAATGCTCCAACTTAAATCTTCTACTTAACATCCCTGCCAGCATATACTAACGTATATAGTGAATATTTTAACTTTGGGTTTTTACTTATGAAACAATCACAGTTGGATACAGCTTGACAGGACGAATACAACGGTATCTCACTGAAGACTACACCCATTCTAAGCAGATATTAATATTTTTGTGCCGTTTTCTACAGCCAGGAAGTGCAGAGGAATCTAAAGAAACTGGAAGTTTTATCGCGGCCCAGTAAATTGGGTGCTGAGAACTTCTGCCTTCTATTACTGTGGCTTGTTTATTTTTAAATGGACAGCTTATCACCGTATATCACTGTGTCGGGAGAGGGGGGGGGGGGGGGGGGGGGGGGGCACAAGGCTTAACTTGATGTATTATCTATTTTTCGATAGGATGTGCCGTGACCTAATTAACAATTAAAAATGACTGCCAATTGTTTATTATTCATTAAAAGTCTGTCGCATCGCTAACAAACCTGACAAGATGTATACTTTATTGTGCATTTTGGTAACAAGAAAGTAAAAATCTCACTCCTCTTTCGATAGAATGTCAACAGGATCGAGATGATCGACTTCAATGCACTGGGTTTTATCCATATGGCTCGGTCTCTTTCCGCAGGGTGGCCTGCCGAAAGCATCGCACAAAGTCTCCGAGAAATATGCATTTGACTTTTAAGACTTTTCGATAGGATGTGCTGGGAACTAATTAACAGTTATAAATAGCTGCCCTTTTATATTAAATAAATGTCATGTGAAATGTTCGTCGTTAGCGATAGAACAATTCATAAACATGTACTCACATTGTCTTAAATGTAACCACTGCATTGTGACAGCTTTCATTTGTTGATTAAATATCATGCATTAATGTAGGTAAATAAGTTTGTAACTGCTGCATAAATTAAGCAGTCACTTTCGCTAATAATTGATTTATACTTCTGCTCTATAATTACACTACTTTTAGTTTAGAAACTAAACTAAACTGTTCTGTATCTAAAAGTGAGCAATTAATAATTAAATACTAACTTTTAAAAAAAACATAACTTATTTTACAGTATTGTATTTAAATTTCAATAATTATGAACTGCTGCGCTGCTTAGAAAAAAAAGTACTCCTTACAGCTTACACTAATTACAGGTTTACAGACGAGTCTGAAAACTGGCTTTTAAAATTATTTTCAGTCATGTCAAATGCTGAAAAATTATACAAGTACACAGATAAATTACTACTACAAATGAAACTTGTATTCTGTTTAATTTTAGTAGTTAAATTGCCAGTTCTAATTATAAATAAATACAGGTCCGCTGTAGTTTAGTACTATTGTATGGGCACCGCTATCTTGCATTTTGTGTTATGACTGCCATATCTCATTTTCATGGTGTGCTAAATATTTTTCCCTGAACGCTATTGAAAGCCATGATTGTTGAAACTCTTCACGTGCATGTGAAATTGTATGGAGAATTCAAAAATGCAACAAAAAAGTCAAGGATGGTTTAAAATACAGTAGTTATAAGACAAATTAGCTTACTAGGGATGAATACACTTAAAGAAATTCAAGATAAGAAAGTTCTAAGCTTTCAGTCATTAGCAGCCTAGCAGATAGACCACAGTAGCATTTATTAGAGTTGTTTCCACTGATCTGTGACGTTTGGTTTTCAAATACTTCGAATCTAAAGCAGATGTAGGTAAAAACCAGAAGTGATTGGAGAGTCACAAAAAATCTCCCGGGAAAAGGGCCTCCGCCTTCCCCAACCCCCCAATGACAAAGAACGGTAACTGACATTGCTACATATACTATAGTACTGGTTGCGCTGTGTTCATTAATGAATGTCTTGTGTTCCTTAAGAAAATATTCAGTGCTTCACATCCATTGTCCTCATTTAGGACAGTGAAGCAGATTCCCAAGTGCCTTTACTTTAAAGTTATCTGTTTTTTAGAATACAATTGTTTAACGATTTGAATAACACTGACACAAACAATAGATTGCACAATTTATTTCCTGGCATATTTTGCTACATCTCATCAGGTACATACTGCAAAAATCACACAACATAAATTAAAGTAATTAAATGAATCCTTCAAGCGGAAATATACAACACACATATTCACACAATAATTTCAGCTGTCTACCACATTATTTTTAAACTGACTGTCATGTCTTTCTGTTTGCACAAGATTGGCTTCTGTAAATTAATGGTGATGGCTTCTGCCATCTTTGACATGCCAGTATTTTGTGTGTTAAACAATACGTGAAATGCATTGTCACTATCAATCATGTGACAGTGAATTAACAGCTGTCAAAAACATACTTATGATAGGTTTAGAAAATGAAAAAATACTTCTATATGTAGGTGTTGTAATAAAGTTCCAATTTGGCAAACTGCTAAGTGTAAAGAAAAAATCAGGCCTAGGATCTTGCTAAAAAACATCATACAAGTGGCAGTATGTGAGCCTGAGGTTTCACATGTTCATTAAATGATTAAGTATGACTCATTAGTGAAGATAATTGGAGTTCATGAATTTGTATGAATGCTAACATAAACAGAGATAACTTTGTTTGTGAACATTATGTACTTTAAGGGATTATTTGGTTATTTCATTGTCTCAGTGTTTACATTTGTTCATTTAAAAGATAGCAAGCAGCTATAATATAATGAGAAATGTCAGAGATGATATAAACAGGGAGCTATATGATGCCCTAAATATCGGTGGTCATGACATACCAGAGATTCCTTATGCTGATGAAACAGTATTGCTAACCACAATACAGAATCAGTGTTGCCATTTTAATACTTTTCGCGCTAAATTTAGTGCTTTTTCAAGTCAGTTAGTGCGAAAATTTTCTTTTTAGCGCAGCCGCATAAATTTAGTGCTTCACAAAATTTTGTTGGTGCATTTTTGGTACTCTCACCCGCATCGATTTCCAGTGGAGAAAACTTCATCATATTCAGTGGACACAGACCTCTGACACACTTGGACTGTGGGCAGAAATAGCCTCATACAGGGATGCCACCGGTGAAAATCCTTTCCAAGATCTTACAGATTTAGCTTTAACTCTGCTCATTTTACCTCATTCGAATGCGGACGTGGAGCGTATTTTCAGTCAGATGGGAGTTATAAAATCAAAATTGCGGAATAGACTTAGCATAAAGAGTTTGACAGCTGTTTTGACTATTAGATATGGAATGAAAAGATATGGCAAATGCTGTCATGATTATAAACTACCTAAGGATATTCTGCGAAAAATTGGATCACAGGAGGCATATACATGTTTCTTTCAATCATCCTCATCATCGCAGGAGCAAACACAACAGGAATTAGCTACAGAAACTGAAGAGTTGTTGTTTGACTGGGATTTGGCAGATCTGGAATAAACTTCATTCTAATATTCAGTGATAATAATAAATTATAATGTGCTACTTTATAATATTTTGAATGAATACCGCCAGGGCTTGTTTTAGTAATTTCCCAAAAAAATAGTATTGCAATTTGGTGTTTTTTTTTGGCACGAAAGTAGTTCTGATTGGGATTTGGCGGATCTGGAATAAACTTCATTGTAATATGAAGTGATAATAATAAATTATACTGTGCTACCTTGTTACATTTGTAATAAAAACAGTTGGTGCATTTTTTTTGGTGCTTCCTAAATAATGTTGGTGCTTTTTGGGGGTCAATTTTGGTGCCTTTTCATCAAAGGGAGATGGTTACACTGTACAGAATGGTATAAAAAACCTAATAGCCTCAACCCAATTGAATAGTGAAAATCACAACTTATATCTTAACATAGCAAAAACAAAGATAATGCATACAGATAAAATTACGATGGAGAAAGAAATATATGTTAATAAGGAAAAATTGGAGGTAGTGGAAAATTTGAATATCTTGGGTCTTTGATTACCAACAATCATGGCACAATGAAAGAAGTTAAAAGACGAATAGCTATTGCTCTTCAAAAACTAAAACAACTGAATACATTGTGGAGAGGGACGGATAGAACTACAAATATCAAATATTTAAGAGCATGCATCTTTCCCATTGCAACATACGCCTGTGAGACCTGGACACTTACTAAACAAGCTGAACAGCACATAAATGCCTTAGAATATAAATGTTACAGACAAGTTCTAAGAATATCTTGGATAAAGAACAGAACAAGTGCATCTATACTTCAAGAGCTGAATATTGAAAAAGGTTTGCTATTAAAGGTGATAAAACAAAGAAAATTGAAATATTTTGGTCACTTGAAACGTCACAAAAGTTTGGCGAGAACAGTAATGGAGGGGTATGTGCCTGGGAAGAGAGGAAGAGGAAGGCCAAAGAAAAGATGGGTGTAGGATGTAGCGGATGATCTCCAGATTGGTGTATCGGAGGCGGGACATCTTGCTTTTGATTGAGAGCTTTTCCGGAAGGTTGTTATGGGAGCGAGGTTCTGCAAAGGACATGCTAGTGAATGAATGAATGAAGCTGCTAGTGTGTTATTCTAATGCTGACATACAAACTTATTGTACATTCTATTGGCTTACAATTACTCAATCGTATGCAAACTGTGAGAGGACATCAGTACCATTATTAACCCCTTTACCGTGGAAAAAAAAATTTTGTTTTGTTATGCAAACTGTGTATTTTTTTTCTTTCATAATTTGATATGTTATGTTGTCCTGGCAAAATAAAATGTTTTTTTAAGTGAAAATGAGTTGTCTTTTAGAAATTGTGAGGAAAATAAGAAATGTTCTGTACTAAATGGTACTGTTCAATAACGAACTAAACTGATACGTATATTAGATGTCAATTGTTTTTAGTAATTATACTTGGTGTGGTAAACACCAAAACATGGAGCTGCACATAGTGCTGTGTCACACTCCGGACAGTAGTATCGTGTCTCTTTACGAAATTTTCTCCCATCGGGACCGGGTCTGTTGCAACACACTTTACATCTTTTTGTTGGTGCTTGTTTTACAGCATTGGCTGGAATGAACATAGGGAAATGTCGAGCAGTTAGACGTAGAGGATTACCGGTAGTGTTTGATGGTCTACCTCGGCTTTGCAATTGATCAGGAACATGATATTTCTCGAGAAGTCAGTTCGGTCAACTTGACAACAATATTGTAAATGACTAAGTTTTGGTGTATCTGGATTTTTTTGGTACAAAATGTAACTGTTTAGAACAGTTTGATTGACAAGATGGCGAAAAAGTTTTTGTACCACACCTTAGTGCGCTTCCGCTCTATTGGAAATGCTGCGAGCATTTGATCGCCGACATCAACCGCACCCATGTGCTGGTTGTAGGTCAGAATAGCAATGGGTTTCACTTTATCCACACCACGTTTTGTAATGGTTTCCATGGAACTTGTATGATATGTGGACAAAACAGTCACTTCTTTTTTGTCCATCCACTTCAAAGCCATAAGATCTTCTGTAAATCGGGATATTGTTTCACCACATTTTATCTTCGTCTTGAGGTCCGCCGGCATATTTTTTCTGTTCAGTCGGACCGTTCCAACTGCGTCAGTACCATTCACATGAGTTGACGATACAGTGCAGGCGAACTGTACCAGTTGTCGAGAAAGACACAATATCCTTTTCCCAGAAGATCTTTCATCAATGTCATGACAATTTTTGATGACTTTAGGTCGTCTGCAGCATCATCCAGTTTCATCGCTGTTCCTATGTGTATCATCGCCTTCCAGATATAGCCCGATTCCGATTCACATAAAGCATAAGATTTTATACCGAATCTAGCTCTTTTCATTGGAATATACTGTTTCATCTGCAGTCTACCTTCCAGAGCAACAACGATTCGTCAATGGCTATATTTTTGGATGGAATGTAAACTGTCGAGAAATTAGCAATAAGTGCATCGTAAAAGTCTTTTATTTTGAAGAAAGATTTCTCTGATGCAGATGTAGTGGGTGGTAAGTCTTCGTTATTGGTAAAATGAAGGCATTTCAAAATTAGACTGAATCGCTGTTCACTCATAACTTTCCGAACATAAGGCGTTTCCAACAGAGGTTTAGTAGACCAATACATTTCTTGTTCCAGTTTATGTATCAAACTTTGAATAAGAATCACGGCTATAAAAACAAGGACCTCGTTTGCATCCACATCCTTCCATTTCACCATCCTGGATCTTTTATGTGCTCTACATGCAGCTCTTGCCAGCTGATTGGCTCTCCTATTTGTTTCCAGAACAATAACATCAAGCATTCCTTCCGTAATAAACATGTTGAAATACGATACTGGATCAGTGTCGTTGTTTATGTTTACCTGCAAACCTGAGGTTCCCGTAAATACTTGCTGTGCTCGTCTCATAAAGTCATTTTTTTTCCAATCAAAAACATCAGAAAATGCGGGTTGATCAACAGCATTATCATCATCAATATCACTCTCATCACTTCCGCCACCAACTGCTTCAGAATCAGAGCTGTCATCATTTTCACTGTCCAATTCGCTGTCTTCAGAACTAGAAGTAACTTCATCATTGTCATCAAATAGTAACTCCTGAATTTTTTCTTTCGTAAGTGGACATTTACGACTTGTCATGGTGTTCTGTTTTATTCGAAAATTAGCATCTGAAAAAAAAAAATATGAAAACCCAGCCATGTTGTTCATGCACGTACTCTGTAGATTCCAAGCTTTCTAATAAAAACTATGCAAATACATGCCCATAGGATACATGTATGTACGCATACATCTACACAAGCTATACTATGCATAAATTATAATCATACTACAAAGTTATAAATTATAATCATAATAAAATCACAATAAAAAGTTTTTTGTTCTTTCGTACCTTTTTTTTCTTGTTTACTGTCCACTTTCACTTTTGGCATCACGTGATGACCTACTTTTATCTTCCGCTGTTGAACTGGCTGTTGGATTAGCCGCCCTATGCATTTCCTATGCTATTTTTGTATTAACACAAGTTTACTCGGGACGCACGGCACACAGAAGACTTTTACATCTGATGACGAGTTAACTCGTGATGCACAGGTTAAAGCCAACAATTTTTATGACGAGTTAACTCGTGACACACGGTAAAGGGGTTAACAACGATGAGGACAGTTTAATAAGCCAGAAGATGTATGGAAGTAACAATGCAGAAATTAAACTACATGAAGAACATAGCAGCAAATAAATAACAATTACAATGTTGAGAATATGTAACTTCCTTGTGGCAGCATTTGTTCAATCATTCAGCCACATCGAAGATCACATTGGTTTAGAAACTACAATCATTCAGCCACATCAAAAATCACATTGGTTTAGACAGAATGAACACCATGGTTCCTGGAAGAATATACAAAGGTTGACCAACACATCAGTGGACACACGACAGTAAATCCTCCTGGTCATGAAAATGCGTGAGATAGGACAGCTGGCGAGGGATTTAGTGTTTTCTACAGATTGTTATAAGGCCATTTTCTTTTCTGCAGTGAACTTACTTCATCGTCTGCTGACCAGGAGGTCAGGGATTCAATCCTCAGCTGGGCGATTTTAGAATACGTGGGCTCCCATGTTGACCCAGCTTAACAAGGGTACCAGGAATGTCTTGGGAAGTCAAGGCGGCAGGTGTGACCCTGACCTCATCAGCCCCAAGTGCCGACTGGTCTATAAGCATATGCCATTGTATGCCTGATACCTTTTAAGGCGTGAAAAGGGCCATCTACTTACTGTTCATGAAAATGTGTGAGGTAGAACAGTTGGCGGAGGATTTTCTTTCTGCAGGCTGTGATGAGGCCATTTATTCTGCAATGGACTTGCTACATGTTGATGAAATTGTGTGCATGCGCCTTCATATCAGTATCTAAACATCCTACGAAACACCCAGGAAAGTTAACCCGGTCAACAAACGCCAGCAGAAGTCAGATGTGTCGGCCTAATGGCGCAACAACGCAGCTCTGCTGTAAACAGGCACAGTGCAGGCACGTCCGAAAAAAAAATCTCTGTATGAATGCAGAAGAAGAAGAAGAAGAATAACACAGTCTGCTCAATTAGTGGTGTCATATACGTTTGTTTCTTTTTTCCACGTTTCCATCCTGTTTCAAGATATTGAGGTCAACATCAGCATCTTTCAGCTGTATGTTGATTCCTAGGCTAGATTACGCTTATCAGTGCGCCACGACTTTTTGAGTGACCGGCTCTATACTCTCATAAGTCACTGGCGCGACTCGAACCGCTTCCAATTCTCGTGCGCTCACGTCGACCACAAGAGTATTCGAAGTTACGGGGAAAGCTGCTAACCCCTCGACCAGGGAGACCGGCCATATAGCTTGTAAATTAAATTATTTAGAAGCTACTTTTGTGCAGGCATATTATTAAAGAATGGGTTATTTCTGCATCTAATTTTACATTTTCACATATATTTCAACAAGTAGCTACATTTAAAAAGTTATTAGGTAATGGTTAAACATCAGTGCCGAAGTGTCATGCTGTCACACACACACATGTCATGCTGAATTAAAGATACACACATAACAGAAGTGGCCATGTCAAAACACACTTTTGCAATGTGGCAACCCAGTTTTTATTGACATCTGTCTTTCTTTTTATCAAATTGAGTCAACAATTAATTTATAAAACTAGTTATACCTCTGCTTGTAATTAATGCAGAGGCTTGATTGAGGTCCAGTTGACTTTCATTTTGTCAAGTTTTGACTAGATTCATTTTCATAACTTTCCTGCAAAATGCTTCCAGGGATTAGTCAAACATGGTCTGTAAATTTTCTGGGACTGTTACTTTCTCCATAAAATGCATTTTGATGCCTTAGTATGGTCCTGGCAACTAACATAAGAGAATGTTCTTCTTCTTCTGCGTTCATCCAGAGTTTTTTGTTGTTGACGTGATTGCATTGTGCCTGTTTACAGCAGAGCTGCACTCTTGCGCCATTAGGCCAACACATCCAACTTCTGCGGGCATTTGTTGACCGGATTAATCTTCCCGAGGGAGAGAATGTTCTATTCATTGACAGATTTCATGTTGTCACTTTATTTCAGAATCCTGATTTACTATGATGGCATTGAACTTTCATTTGAAGGCCCACCATCCTTGACACAGCTGAAAGGCAAGAAGAGTGGCAGGGTCTATCTAACCACTCACAGAGTAAGTGTTTGAGTCTTTCTGTGTGTGTAATGTGGGTGTCTCCTTGATAGGGTCAAAGACTACCCATATACTACAGTGTATGCTAGGGGTTTCATTTCCCGTTGAAGTACAACGCTGACCCTGATCGGGGGGGGGGGGGGGGGGGGGGGGGGGGGAGTAGGTCAAAGGTTACAGTCTTACCTTGGTTGACAAAGTACCTCAGAGGTTACAATGCCTGACTGCAGCTCATGCAGGATGGTTCAAGTCATGTTATGGAGGGTGTTTGTTTTTACAAGTAAGAAAAGGAGGGTGTGAGGTGATCTCGGGGAAGTTTAGCTCTCATTGTGTAGGTCTTCTGAGCTGAAAGGTGGTACTGTGTATAATCAAACCTTCATTTTACTTTTCCCCAGTCTCAATTAAACAAAGGATGTGATTTGGTTGAGCCCAGAATATGAACCCTTTTCTTAACTCTTATTTTCTTCCCATATATCTTCTCTATCTATCCTTCAATTACTCTCCTACCTCACTTCTGCCTTCTCATTAAGGTTAAGTATATTTGTTCAGCACACATCCACAGTACGAGTACACTAGACTTGCAGATAAAGCACAACTCACTTTGAATAAATTATAGTAAAATGCAAACACATATAATAATTATATAATTTTCCCCAATTCAAGAAACCCCTTCTCCGAAATAAAACTCACTGTCCTGGTTTGGCCTCTAACCTGTTTCCCACACTGGGCTCCATTTAAGTGTTAATTCTTGTTCACTGTCTTCTTCTATGAGCTCAAAGTTCTCGAAGTACTGTGTCCTAGCTAGCTGGATAGAACTGACAGGCGTACTCAGTTATACATCCTAGCTAGCTGGATAGAACTGACAGGTATACTCATACATCCTAGCTAGTGGATAGAACTGACAGGTATACTCAGGTATACATCCTAGCTAGCTGGATAGAACTGACAGGTCTACTCAGTATTTTTTCATAAGGATCCTGCGGTACATCTGTGGTATACTAGGACTATCACATCTTGCAGGTCTTAATGCCTGGAAGTTTTGGTGGCCAGTCTTTCCCTCTCTCAGTAGACGATGAATGCAGGCATCCAACCCTTGTCCAACCAGCCTCATGTTGTCAACATAACCTCCTAGCAATTACACTAACACGGTCACTCTACTGAGTATACTCAGCTGGAAATTAGTGATGTTGTCTGAGATGGGCTTGTCGCTGATTAAAAGACCCCTAAGTCCTACAAGAAGCAAATGAAAATCGTTATCTGATTAGAGAAAGTAGACTAGACAGTCACAATTTGTTGGCCATGTTAGAAGAAATAAATTGGAGAACTTGCTGACAGCTGGCAAGATTGAGGGGGAAAAGAACAAGAGGAAGGCGGAGAAGTAAATACCTGGATGGCTTGGCCATGTGGTATGGTCACAGCAAGAACACAGAGCTAATCCACGACTCTGGTGATTGTATGAGATGGTGAAATATGACCACCCACACTTATTGCATGGCACATGATGATGGTGACATTAATTCATTGTGTACTCATTCAGTTCTCAAGTTGGTCAGTCACATATCTTTTACAGGACGTCACAGTCACAGTATGTTTTGGCATTTTGTGATTTCTTGACCAGTTTACGTTCAATAGTTTGCCATTGTTTTCTGAATGACCGGCACTCCCACCATTGTATAAAACCAGCACAAGGGGTTTGCTTCCGCAACTGTGTTTCAAACGCGGTATGCGAGATTACAAATTGCAGTTCTCATCATGTACCTTGAGACCAAAGTAAGATAACTTCCGTCAAATTGACAGGCCTAATACTGCAGCAGCTGAAGCTTACAGCACTTTGCTTACATTCCATCTTTCGGTTCAAGATGGAGGAAATACGACAAGCATAGCTGGATTCTCTGTGCATTCCTTGACCGTTATGCAATGAAGAAGAGAAATGTCTATGTTCTTCTTCAATAATTTTTCTTCCTGTACATGTTTGCAATGTCATCTTCCTTACATATTTATACTACTAACAATCCATCTCAGTAGATTTTCTTAGTAATCTCCCTTTTCACCTACTTCATCGTTCTAGTGTTTTCTTTTCCTTCCATAAACAACACCCTAAATGTGGAACAATAGCTTTACAAGTTGTCATAGAGCAAGTTAAAGTTAGTTGCATTTCCTTTACAGGACATCACAGTCAACCCCAGTATTTTTGGCTGTTTGTGATTTCTTGGCAGGTCTTACATTCAGTAGTTTTCCACTGCTTTCTGAATGACTGCATTCATAGCGTTGTGCGAAAACCAATGCAAGGCGGTCTTGTTTCCAAATCACCTGCAGCTGTGCTTCAAATGCAGGATTAAGAATTGTGCCCGAAAGCCCTTTGCCAGAGCGCAGCCATACAACAAATAGCAGAAGTAATAATAACAGCACATTAGTTGTAGTCATTGACAGTCAGGACAGGATTGGGCTAGAGCAGTGGTTCTCAACCTTTTGTGGCCCGTGCCCCCCTTTTACCATATTTTCAGAACGTCATTCTCCCCTTTCCTATCAAAAATTTGGCCATGTCCCCCTTCACCATATTTTCAGAATGTCATTCCCCCCCCCCCCCTTTCATATTTCCTACCTAAAAATCCCCCCACCCCTAAACAGTATACATAAAAATGGAAGGTAAATGTAATAGCATATACTAAAACAAGTCTAGACATCCATATAAAACGTGATTTGTGGGTCTACTTACTTTATAAAATGAGTTTTAGAAGGATGAGACGTACATAACTGTAAAGTATGAAGGGAAAAACAATATCAAGTAATCGGTTCTTGTATTAACTGCAATCTTGAAATGGTCTTCATTCCCCCCCCCCCCCCCCCCCCCCCGGAAACCCTAAAATTCCCCCCTAGGGGGGATTCCCCACCAGTTGAGAACCACTGGCTAGAGGTTGTGTGTGCTAGAGACATGAGGAGAGAGAGGGAGGAAAACATATCCAGGGAAACTGTTGCATTGTGTCATTCATTTCTTTATTCATTCATTCAATATTTAAGTAGTTAGTTAATTAATAATAAAAAATG